>JAHTLZ010000016.1:80347786-80359506 GCA_023846285.1 Phrynocephalus versicolor
ACACACACACACACACACACACACACACACACACACACACACACACAGTGGACCCTTGTATAACAAACAGCTTGTATAACATAAAATTTGTACAACATAAAAAAATTCCGGAGATAGGGGAAATTTGCTTAACATAATCGCTTATGGGGAAAATCCATACAACATAAAAATGGGATTACTCTGCTTTCAATGCATTCCTATGGGAATTTGTATAAAGTAAAATTTGCTTAACATAATTTCATTTGGAACGAATTAATTCCTTTATATAAGGTACCACTGTATATATATTCCAATGGACACACATCTGTCCCCTCGTAAACACCGCCATAATTAAAGGGGTACCCAATAAAGAGAGTCAGGAATGAGTACAGCAGACTTATTAATACAGTGGTACCTTGTATAAAGGAATGAATTCATTCTAAATGAAATTATGTTAAGCAAATTTCCCATAGGATGCTGTTAAGGTGTTACAATCAATGTACCAATACATTTGAAAAACTCAGCAGTGACCAGAGGACCGAAAAATATTGGTCTACATCCCAATCCCAAAGAAGGGCAATGCCAAAGAATGCTCCAACTATCTTACAATTGCACTCATTTCACACGCTAGCAAGGTTATGCTCAAAATTCTACAAGGGAGGCTTCAGCAGAATGTGGACAGAGAACTCCCAGAAGTGCAAGCTGGATTTCAAAGGGGCAGAGTAACTAGAGATCAAATTGCCAACCTGCACTGGATTATGGAGAAAGCCAGAGAATTCCAGAAAAACATCAAATTCTGCTTCATCGACTATGCCAAAGCCTTTTACTGCGTGGACCACAACAAACTATGGCAAGTTCTTAAAGGAATGGGAGTGCCTGACCACCCTATCTGTCTCCTAAGAAATCTATATGTGGGACAAGCAATAACAGTCAGAAATGGATATGCAACAACTGACTGGTTTAAAATTAGGAAAAGAGTAAGACAAAGTTGTATACTGTCACTTTGCCTATTTAACTTATATGCAGAGTACATCATGCAAAAGGCAGGACTGGATGAATCACAAGCTGAAATTAAGATTGCTGGAAGAAATAACAACCTCAGATATGTAGATGACACTACTCTGATAGCAGAAAGTGAGGAGGAATTCAAGAACTATCAAGTAATGTAATTTTTAACAAAATGTATATCATATAATATTTAACAGATTCAAATGATTTCTGTGTATAAATGCATAGTCATTTGTCAAGACACAGGTGTATAGGGTAATCACATGAAAAGGTCCGAATAATTATATCCAGATGCCATGGATAACATTGTCTGCCTATGTGTACTCATGTGATTGGTTTATATGATGTCTGCCGTATGTATAAAAGGCAGGATTGTAACCCGTTTTGCTTTGGGACTGCTTTTTGGTGAGATAAGCAGTTTCCCCACTACGCTGTAATATTTATGCTGTGTGTTTTATCTCATTGTGTATTTGTGTATGTTTTTTGTAATACAAGATTTTATGCTAAAGTTTATTTCTGTCCCCCAGCTTCAAATCTGTGCTTAGCAATTTTCTTTCCATGCCACTGTATAACTCTGCTAATCTTTGCAACATTTAAAACCCAACACACTTTTTAACAAGAACCTCTTAATGAGAGTGAAAGAGGAGGGCGAAAAATTGGGCTGAAGCTCAACATAAAAAACAAAACAAACAAAAAACCCACTAAGATCATGGCCACCAGTCCCATCACCTCCTGGCAAAGAGAGGGGGAAGAAATGGAGGCAGTCATAATTTACTTTTTTGGACTCCTTGATTATTGCAGATGGTGGCTACAGCTATGAAATTAAAAGATGCCTGCTTCTTGGGAGGAAAGCAAGGGCAAACTTAGGCAGCATCTTAAAAAGCAGAGCTATTACTTTGCCGACAAAGGTCTGGACAGTCAAAGCTGTGGTTTTCCAGTAGTGATGTATGGAAGTGAGAGCTAGACCATAAAGAAGGCTGACACTTTTGAGCTGTGGTGTTGGAGGAGAGTCTTGAGAGTCCCCTGGACTTCAAGGAGATCAAACCTATCCATTCTGAAATAAATCCTAATGAATATTCACTAGAAGGACAGATTTTGAAGCTGAGGCTCAAGTACTTTGGCCACCTCATGAGGAGAGAGGAGTCCTTGGGAAAGTCCTTGATACGTTTGAAGGCAAAATGAAAGAAGGATGGCAGTGTCATTGATGCAACCAACATGGATTTGGACAGTGTCATCGATGCAACCAACATGGATTTGACCAATCTCTGGGAGGCAGTGGAAGACAGGAGGGCCTGGCGTGCTCTGGTCCATGGGGTCACAAAGAGTCAGACAGGACTTAACAACTGAAAAACAACAATGAAAACATCTCCAAACTGAATGGAAAGAAGTACCGGTAGATAATGTTAACTGTGACAGGCTGTCTGACAGCAGGTAAAATAATTCTTCTCCACCCTTTACTGCACTCTAGTGGTACTTTTAGTTTTAATTCTTGTATCATGCTATTTATTATTAAACATCAGTAGAAGAAAGCAGGAAGGAATTGCTACATTCGTTTCAATAGCTATACCTCACCACATGTTAGGCCAGTTGAGCCAGCCCGCAACAATATTTTAAATTATAACATTCTGTTGTACTGAAAAACAACACCAAAACAAAAACAAGCAAAGAAAACTATTTTGGGCCATATTAAAAATTCCAAAAGCCAGAGCCAGGCAGTGCTTTTATTAGGAAGCACAGCGGTGAGGGTGGCTGGGGTGGGGGACATCTTGCAGAGTAGGTGAGCCTTAAAAACCATCACAACCACCCAGCTCTCCATTGCTGCCTTGACTTGCTGCTTTTCTGCCTGCTGTTTCCCCCTTCCCTCTATGTGATAACTTATGATAACTTCAGCCAGCTGTGCTCTGTCTGCAAGGAGGGCCTTCATCTGGTAGGCTGGAGACAAGATTATTTAACACCCTCAGGGTACAAATAAGGGAGCTGGAAATAACTGTTGGGTTTATTTTTTGTAATGGTTGTACCTGCCACTCCTGTCTCTTGCTTCTTCCTTGTATTATGTTGCTATTGCCAAGCAGAGAAACAGCCTTACTCCCCCACGTCCTTCCAGCAGTTTTGTTCTGTCTGCATGTAAAGCCTTCATCTTTTAGACCTGATGCAGAAATATTTAGGTGCAGGAAACAAGGGACATGACAGCTGGGGTATCTTGCAGAACAGGTAACTGAAAAGAAGAAGGGAAGTAGTACTTCTCGTGGCAGAATTTTGAAGAAGCTAATTTCAAGTAATTGCCACTGTGCACAAATGCACACATTGTAAACAATGTATACTGCTGCTGTAACCTCATAATGGGCTGTTTTAATTAGTGCCTTGTCCCTAATATCTGTGGTTTAACAATAGTGCATTATAATTGTCATTTAATCGGAATGAGTTCACTCCTTCTTGCTGTGCAACCACAACCTTTAAAATTGCTCTTAAAATTATAGAAGCAACAGCAAGGCAAATAGCCAGGAGGAGAGTGTGTTTTGCAGCACGTCAGCTATTTGTAATATTTAAAGGGAGTTTGGAAATTGAGTCATGGCAACTGGACTTCTTTTCTTGAGAGATCAAAACATTTTGCTACTCATCCAAGCAGCTTCATCAGTCTCTGCAAATGCAGCTACCGTATTTGCTTTTAAAAACTAGCTTTCCAAGTTCCTCTCTCTGTTTTTTAGTCTGTAGTACAGTGGTACCTTGTATAAAGGAAGTAATTTGTTCCAAATGAAATTCTGTTAAGCAAATTTTCCTTTATGCAAATTTCCCATAGGAATGCATTGAAAACAGAGTAATCCCATTTTTATGTTGTACGGATTTGCCCCATAGGTGATTCTGTTAAGCAAATTTCCCCTATCTCCAGAATTTTTTTATGTTGTACAGATTTTATGTTATACAAACCCTTTGTTATACAAGGGTCCACTGTACTTTATATGGGATAGCCTCTCCTATAACCTCCTAAGTAAGGTATTTATAAGGAGGCTTATCTTTACAGATAATGTGGAACTGCAGCAGTCAGTATAATTACTGTGTTCTTTACTTTAGATAATGTATCTGGCCATCAGCTGTGATGTCTTGTATGCAAGCCCTTTTGTCTCTGCCACTGGTGCGTTGGTTCATTCCATTGCCATCTTTAAAATGACAACTGACAGCAACAAATCTTACAGCTGCAGAACCGGAAGGGACCCCATGGATTATTCAGTTCTGCCCCTGTCAAGGAGGCAGGCCAGGGAGTCAAATCCCCAGCCTCTGGCTGCGTGACCAGATGCTTAAACCACTGAGCAATATATCAGGATTAGCAGGGTGTCTGTCCTAAGAAAAGCTGTCAGGATAATACTGCCATCCTACTTGAGCTTGGAAAAGTTACTTTTTGGATTATAGCTCCCAGAATCCTCCAGCTGGCATTGTAATCCATATGATGTAGTTTTAAAAAAGAAAGCAAATTTTTAGTCTGTGTGCTGTATTAGAGACCGTTATTAAGTGTATATCGTGATTGTTATTTGCAAGGGATTTTAAGGTTTATTTTCCAAAATTCATCAGCAGTATGCTTTTTTAAAAAACTAGAATGCAATTAAAAATTACACCAAAAAGTCCAAACCTACAGACAAGTGTTTTCTTTTCTAGCCTGAATGATGTTCTAAACTAGAATAGGATTCAGTATGGATCAAGAAAGCACTGACAAATCCTATTCAGTTTTGACTACAGTACTAGAAATGTTAGGCAAAATGTGTTTTTTGAAGACATTCTTGGGATCAAACCAAGTTCCTCAAATTGTGGAATTGAGAGGAAGGGAAAATGGCATGAGGGGATGTCGGCAAGCAGGACATAAATATTAATTATAAAGAGATATGGAAGACCAAGGAAGGAGGCCACATATTTTGGGAACTCCTGACAGATCCCTGGCTAATTTGTGGTAGGTTGACACCAGTTCCTGACTACACATTTAGCAATAACAAGA
Organism: Phrynocephalus versicolor; assembly: GCA_023846285.1. Lineage (NCBI taxonomy): Eukaryota > Metazoa > Chordata > Lepidosauria > Squamata > Agamidae > Phrynocephalus > Phrynocephalus versicolor. The sequence continues at coordinate 80,352,756 of JAHTLZ010000016.1, forward strand.
ATAACATGTGTCTGTGAAGATTCTTAGCCATCCAGATGAGGTTATCCAAAAGTTGAGTCATGGCAACTGGACTTTTCTTGTGAGATCAAAACGTTGTCAATCTGAGGAAAGTTAGTTTTATGTAATGCACAACTCTGATTTGAAAGAAAAAAAAGAAAGCTACGTAGTCATTCATCTAAGGCTAGAATTACACTGGCAAGCCAAAGTGGAGCAATTTAGCTTTGCTGTGACTTTATTTGGAACCTATTTTACACTTTTGTTCACGTTAGGTGATCACACAGAGATGGCAGATTGATTCACAGCCAGAGTTCGCACTGGTCCCTCTATCTGATGTGATGTGACAGACATTGCAGCCCACAGTTCCACTTCCTTTCATCCCTGGCCTCTGCTAGTATTCTTTTAGAGTTTCTTCTAAAGCGAGTGGGGTATTCTCCATAACATACATATACACACAGACTGAGGAAACATAGTACAGTGGACCCTTGTATAACAGTTTGTATAAAATTCCGGAGATAGGGAAAATTTGCTTAACATAATTGCCGATGGAGCAAATCCATACAACATAAAAATGGGATTACCCTGTTTTCAATGCATTCCTATGGGAAATTTGTATAAAGGAAAATTTGCTTAACATAATTTCATTTGTAACGAATTAATTCCTTTATACAAGTTAACACTGTAGTCTGCTGTAGTTTATCAGAGTTGTGTCTTGTTTCATATTGATTTTCCACCTCCCGCTGCCTTTGGGGTGGGGGTATGTGGAGAGGAGATCTAGCACTAAACAAATATATCCACAGGATATCATTCTGTGTGATCACTTATCGTGAACAAAAGTATAAAACAAATTCCAAATCAAGTCACAACAAAGCTAAATTGTCCCAATTTGGCTTGCCAATGTAGTCCCAGCCTTAGGTGAATGACTAGGTAATTTTGTTTTTTTGTTTTCAAATCAAAGGTTGTGCATTACATAAAACTGGAATGGGGGGGTAGCCAGTACTTCAGAAGACAGAATCAGGATTCAAGATGAGTATGGGGCTGAGGAGAATGTGAAGTTGAACCCTGAGGCAGGAAAAATCAGATGAATAAATTATGGAATGGTTAACACCTGGCTTGGCAGTAGTACATGTGAAAAAAGTTTGGAGATTCTAGCTAAACATGTACTGTATCATATAATTGCAAAAAAATAATAATAATTAAAATTAAAATGCAACTCTAGGCTATGTCAGGAGAATGTTCAAATCAAGGACTTCACTTGGAAGAGTCATCTTCAAACACCTGAAGGGTTGTCACAATAAACACGGGGCAAGTCTCTCTTCTGCTGCTCTGGAGGGTAAAATGTGAACCTACAGATTCAAATTCCAAAAACAAGAGGCCTTGACTCAAAGAACGTCCTTTGAGCAAGGGGTGTTCAGCAGACGCTTTTCCAAAGTGATGGACTCACTTGCCCTGCAGCAGGTGCCTAAAAGTAACCTGGAACGGCCACCTGCCAGGGAGGCTTTTGCTGAGGATTTTTCTGCTTCGGGGTCCCCTCCAGCTGTATTATCTTCTGGTTGTCCTGGATACCGCCTGGCGGCACTTCAACAAGGGTAGTGCTCGGAAACCTCCTGCTACAGATGAGAAGCTATTATTCCAGGTCAGCAAAAAAAAACACGGAGGGTGAATGAAAGTGTGTGCGTGTGCGCTTGGGGAGGGGGGATTGTAAGCAAGGAGGACAAAAGGGCCAGGGACGTGAGAGGTCATTTTGTCGCAGTTTCTAACATGTCCGTGACGAGAGACTGGAAATGTCAACGAGACGGATTCGCGCCATTGCTCCTTGATGAGAATAACAAGAGTAAAAGCGCCGCCTCTTGAATGGCAGCAAAAAGAGGGGGCGTGTTTTGATCTTTGCCCTGCAAAACCGAAAACTGCGCTCTGCCCCTTTAAGGCGGCAACCCCCCCCCGCGCGCCATTGGGTAGAGAGGAAAGACGTACGCTCCCTTTAATAGCGGGACCGAGGAGAATCCAACGGCGCCGCTTCGGCGCATGCGCCTCGGCGAGATCTGCGCCAGAGGAAAAAAACCTGCGAGGCGATTACGTCATGACGCGGTGCACGTACTGGAAGGGGGCGGGCTCCCGGAGCTGGAGTAGGGTCCGCGCGGAGCCTCCCGGGCGCGAGGGGGGGGGTTTGACTCCGCGCGCCCCGCCAGCCATGTTCCGCTACCAGGTGAGAAGCAGCTCCGATCACCGCCACGGCGCCGCCGTCGCCCGGTCTCTTGCAGCCTCCTCCGCCTCCTCTCCTTCCTCCCTCCGCGCCAAAGAGGCGGCCAGGAAGAAAAGGAGGAGGAGGAGGAGGAGGAGGAGGACCACCCTTGCGGTGACCTTTGACCCGGCTTCGGGGCTCCCCGGCAGTGTGTGTGTGTGTGTGTGTGTGTGTGTGTGTGTGTGTGTGTGTGTGTGTGTGTGTGTGTGTGTGTTTGGAGGGGGGAAAGGGGTTGGTCGGGGGTCTCGGAGAGCCAAGGGAAGGCACTCTCTACTCCCCCTCCAGCCGTAGCGTGGGTGGGAAGGAACCCGTCTAGACTTGCGTGGGGGTGGGGGTGGGGTTGGTGTTGGAGGGAAGTGGGGGAAGAGGCAGGACGTGACCAACCCCTCCTTCCGTGTTGTGCGGCTCCGTCTCTCTCGCCTCCCCGCCGCGGCCCGCCCCGCCTTGGCACGACATCGGAAAGAGAAGCGGGACTGTGGTCATCATCATCATCGCCTCTCCCGACTCCGTCGTAGGTTAAGCCTTCAGCCAGCTGATCCCTCCCTTGCTGGCTCTTGACGCTGTCGGTGGTGGGTGGGGAAAGCAGCTGACTGGGTGCCCTCGCCCGTCCTGTGTCCCTTGTTCCGGGAAAAAGAGCGCCAGGACACACACACACGTGGGAGTTGACCTCGGAGCAGCCCGACCTGTGGATATAGGGATCACCATTGCCTGCTATCTGAACTCAGTTTTGGTTTATGGGCACCCTTTTCAGGCGGTTCTAAGTGGAGAGGATTCAGCCGTGGCTTACCCTTCCCCTCCTTCTGGGGCTGTGCACAGCATGCCCAAGGCTATTATTCATGTTGACTCTTCTCCCAGGACACACAGTGGGGAACTTAAACCCCAACCATTGGCTCTACTACAGACAGAGTTTGGGAGCTATCCCGCCCACAAGGCCCACAAGTTAATTCTGTTTTGGAATTATTGTGCAGTTGTGGCCATGAAGCTTGTTGGTAGACTTGCTCTACGTCTTTGGGCTGGAATCAACAGTTAGGGTCTGAGGGATTGGCTTGTGTGTGTTTCGGATTGATCTTTTTAGGCAGATTGAGTGTGGGCAAAACAGGCTTATATTCATGAGTAACGTGTGTCTGATTCTCCTGGGAAATAATTTTTTTTTAGCATCGTACCTGCAGATGTTATTTATAAGAGTGAAAACACTTTCTCTGGGTTACAGAACTTTGTCTTTGAATAGTAATGTGAGAATTTGGTTGTGTGTGCGCGTTCTGTGCCATAGCATTGGAACTGGGTTACTGTTTTGGTTTATCGAGTCTTTCTTGGCTTTTTTCAGGAGCCATGAAAGAAGAAAGAGAGAATACACTTGCTGATTATGAACCGTAGTGTAGTGGTTTGTTGAGTACAGTACCACCAAAGAAAAATTGTCTTCTGAGGCATTTCACTAGCTAGCAACAGTTGCTCTGTGGTATATGCCATTACTTGTCCCTGCAGCAAGCTTTGTCTAGGAGAAATAGCCACAGCTCTTGATGTGTGTACAGAAGAATATATTGGAAATACCATATCAGGTATATGATATTAGGGACTCCTGTTTTTATAGAACGCTGCATGGCACTCTTTGACTTATGTTTTGGTGGAATTGATGAGATGACACAAACTAGTACAGTATAAGATTTTGTTGAAAAGAGAGATGAAATAGATTGGATTTTAAGACTGGGAGCTCATGAAATCTACAGTAAATGAAAAATTTTCTCCCTCTTCTCTGGAGCTCTTACACTCTATTCCTTCTGTGGAGCACTATATACTGAGTTGAGAGTTTGATCCTGGAAGCACCTGCTGGTTGTAGTACAAAAGGAAATAATCAGAGAAGTACAAATATTGTATCTTCCTTTCGGCACATTATTATTTGCCACTTAGTGAAACTTGAGGTTCTTGTAAGTCCTGATGCCTTCCTAATTTACCATGGCTGCAACAGCAGATGAATTTTCTTGATATTTTAGGGAGGTAATAAGATTGTCATTGTTCTGGTCATAATAACTGTATTTTTCTTTCTTCTGAGCTACTGAAAGCCATAAAAAGCCTTATTTTCTTGTACAATGTCCAGAGTAGCTTATGGGCTAGATGGAGTTGGATGGATGGATGGATGGATGGATGAATGAATGGATAGATAGATAGATAGATAGATAGATGGCCAAAATGTGTTGGGCTGTTCTAAAAGACCGTTGCATCTTCAAATTCCATTTACCCTCATACATTATGCATCTGAGATAGCTAAATTCTGTATTAAGCAATTCAAATATTAGTCCTCTGGTACAGTTCTATGTCCTCCAACTAAAGTTTTAAAACAATATGCCTTTCCATTTGTGTGTGTTTTTTATTTGTCTAATGAGACTTCTAATCTACATACTGTACATGACTAATAGCATCAAGTTACTCGTTGTGAGGGAGTGTGCTAGTTACTCTGAACTAGCTAACATGGAATGAAAAAGTGGAATCTTGTATGGTGTAAGGAGAAGAATAGAAATACTGTGAAAATAAGGCTCTCTTCTCACATGGGTAGCAGGAATACTGTCAGGCACTCTTAGTTATTTATACTCTCACCAGACACATAAGAACAGAAGGAAATGTGTTTGTTCTATTTCTGTGCAGAGAAGACTTTTCTCGTCCTGTATGTCATCTGGATGCAGTATTCTGTTGCCATGCTTTTGTGTCATTCCATCCTTTCCTCTGAGGTTGCACTGCTGTTGACGACACTGCTATTGAGATGTACCTCTCTTTGGTAGCAAGTAATAGCATAATGGGGTTCCTTCCCCTTTTTTATTTCATATAGTACACCTAGTGCTACTAAGATAGTTGTGAAACATTTCTAAACACTACCTGGATGGTGCCTGTGGCAAGCGTGACGCAGGGTGTGTATCACCCACAGCCAATCTCCTTTGTTATGAGCTTGCTCAAAGTTATTTGGTAACTGTTTGCAGGCAACCAAAGTTGCAAAGAGGCTCCTCATACCTTCCCTCGGGGCTTGAGCTGGGGTCAATTTCAGTAAATGCCAGAGACAGGGGAGTGGTATCAGGAGACAGGTATCTCGTCTCGTGTGCTCCAGGGGCATCTGGTGGGGCCACTTTGAGATACAGGAAGCTGGACTAGATGGGCCTATGGCCTGATCCAGTAGGTCTCTTATGTTCCTGTAAATTCACCTATTTTTCTTTTTACCCCACTTCAAATATGAAATTAGCATGCTGTAGCCAGTCCAGTGAGCATTAGTGGAGCTTATCATTTTGATGTTCCCCTTCAAATGAAACTTACAGTTCTGTCAGTGTGTGTGTGTGTAGTGACTGACTCTCCATGGAGTTGGAGTGGAAGGAATACTGGAGTGACTTGCCAGTTCCTACTGCAGGCGCCTACAGCACCTTCCATTCCCTGGTGGTCTCCCATCCAAGGACTTACCAGGGCTGACCCTGCTTAGCTTTCAAAATCAGGCAAGCTCAGATGTGCTTTAGGGCAGGGGTATCCAAACTTTTTGCAAGGAGGGCCAGATTTGGTGAGATGAAAATGTATGGGGGCTGACCATTCAGCTGCAGTAGGACATGCAAGGAGGTGGGGAGGATGCTGGAGCCAAGGGTGGGTAGGCTGGGCAGGTGGCTGGGGGGATGGACGGAGGCAGGGAGGGCAGGCAAACCATGAAACCAAGCTGACATCTCCATCCAGTATGGGGAGGGGCCAGCTGGCAGGGATGCATGACAAGCTGAGCCGGCAGGGAGAAGAGGCTGTGGGCCACTCGAAATTTGAAAACGGGCCACATTTGAGCCCGGGGCCTGACTTTGGACATGCCTGGCTTAGGGCATCCTCTTACCAAATCACTTGATATGTAATTCTAAGGGTGTAATGTCTTTGAAAATGCTGACATGAAGGGGAAAAATCATAATTAGGGGTCACTCTGCCCAATATATGGCTGTGTTCTGTTAGGTAACATAAAGGTGGGGAACCAGTCAAATACTGTAACGGATTTAAAAAATGTTTTGAACCCAAGATTGCCAAGTATGCAGGTGACAGATTGGTTACATTTTTCCTTTGAAAATGTGACTCTCCATACTAGCTGCTGTAGATTGGTGTTCATCTTGGATATATATGTTGCTGTTCTTACTTTCAAACATATTACACATAGCTTATACAGTGGTACCTTGTAAGACAAATGATCCGTAAGATGAAAATCTTGTAAGGTGAATCAAATTTCAGGGAATAGGCATGTTTTGGAAGATACATTTTCCCCTATGGGTTAAATTAAATTCAGTGGTGTCCAAACTTCATCCCTCCAGATGTTTTGGACCACAACTCCCACAGTCCTTTGTCACTGGCAATACAGGCTTGGAATTCTGGGAGTTGTGGTCCAAAACATCTGGAGGGCCGAAGTTTGAACACCCCTGGGTTAAATTCATCTTATGAGGTACCTTTGCAGATTGGGTGCTGCAGACCAAGCAGTTTGCAGCACCCGATCCCTGGAATCGGGGGGGGGGCTTTCTGAGG
>JAHTLZ010000016.1:80359516-80378438 GCA_023846285.1 Phrynocephalus versicolor
TGCAGCACCCGATCCCTGGAATCGGGGGGGGGGCTTTCTGAGGGAACTATGTGACTTGTAGTCTAAAGCCTGGATTCAGTAATAATCTCTTCTGTAGCCTGGGCTGTTTGACAGGCTGGGCGGTTTACGACACCGCTTCCCTCGTAAACACCCCCAGCAATGGAGGCGAGCTGAGGGAAGCGGCAGCAGCAGGGCTGGGCGAGGATCACTGTGTTTCTGCTTTGCCCACCAAGTCGATGGTTGGCATCTTCAGAGGGCAAGGAGCTCAGGGAACTAGGAGTTCTCTCTGTGCTCTGGGGTATAGAGTGAGTCAGGAAGGAAAACTTCCAGAACACGGCCAAACAGCCCAAAAAACTCACAACAGCTATCAGATGCCAACCATGAAAGCCTTTGAGAATACATCAAAAATGACTTGTTGTAATATTACTTTTATCCAGATTGAATTCATACTGACTGTTGAGTGGAACTCTACCCTACAGAAGGCATTCTGACATAACGATAAGGAAAGGAGAGCAGGGTGATATTAAAATAATAGTTAAACAATTATTTGAATTGGATGAGTTATAACTATTGTGGGGAGATAATCTACAGAAGAGATTATTACCCAGGCTTTAGACTACAAGTCACATAGTTCTTTAAACCTCAATTAAGTTGCCACAGAGTCAGTTGTTTGTGGACTTCAAGCATTATGTGGTGGAGCACAGTGCATATGAGCATTCTTGTGGTTGTCTGAATTACAGTTTGTAAGCGAAGACTACACCTCCCTATTCCTTCCAAACAGAAATAGAAATACACTAAAGTTTTGCTGAATGCAGTTGAACATCATTTGTGTTTTGCTCGATATCTCATACATGTCCGGAGACATGTGCCAGTGTTGAAAATATTTACGTAAAGATAGCCACAAGGTTCAATTACAGAGCACATGGGCTGTATGCAGCAACATACAGATTTGATCCCTTTGGTTTCCAGATAGGACTGGTGAAATGAATTGCTGGATAGCTCAGTAATTTAGGCATCTTGAATGCGGGGCCAAAGATCAGAACTTTGGCCGGGGCAGGACTTCATAATCCAGATGGTCCAGCTTTGCAGTTCTAAGATTCTAAGAAATAAAAATCATGTCCAGTTTGTGTACACGATACTGAGCTAGAGGAACCAGTAATCTGGGTTGGGGTGCAAGATGGTAATTTTATTGGTGCATTAAAAGTGGTGAATTGAGCCCATAGTTTTGGAGGCTTTTAACCTGCAGGATCCTGACTAGAGATGGGCACAAAAGGAGCAACGAACCAAGCAAATGACCCGCCCTCATGAATCAGGCAGTTTTCTGGTTCATTTTGCCATGGTTTGGGGAAACATGCCTTCCCAGAACAAAATGAAACGCTGAACTATTACCAGGGAGGATAGTCTCCCAATTACTGTACTCAAATCATAACTTTCAGCATTTTGTGTAGCCCAGTTTCTAGTCATCATACCATGGCATTCTTCTACATGGCATCATGTAGAAGAAGCTGGAGTGTCTTTATAGGGCTTGAAATCAGGGTGTGGGTTTCTTTGGTTTTCAGTCTCTCGAGGACTGCCCTCTAGATGAGGATGAAGAAGCCTTTCATAATTTGGCGGAGGAGGATGAAGATATTGACCAGTTCAATGATGACACGTTTGGAGCCGGCGCAGTTGGTGAGTCTGTGTGACAAATGGAGCTTGCTTTTTTAAGTCATATACCTGGAGCGTGATGCCTTAATCGTATGGAAATTCTGTGTTCCCTTCTCGTCCTGTGGAAGACCTTGTGGCCCAATCCTAAGAGGCACAGCTTCTGTTTGGAGGGCCTGGGACAGTGATCATAGAATCATAGAGTTGGAAGAGACCTCATGGGCCATCTAGTCCAACCCCCTGCCATGCAGGAACCCCTTCACAATATTTCCGACAGATGGCCATCCAGCCTCTGCTTAAAAACCACCAAAGAAGGAGACTCCACCACCCTCCGTGGCAGCATATTCCACTGCCGAACAGCTCTAACTGTCATGAAGTTCTTCCAAATGTTCAAATGGAATCTCTTTTCCTATCGTTTGAAACCATTGCCCCGAGTCCTAGTCTCTGAAGCCATGGAAAACAAACCTGTTCCCTCTTCAATATGACATCCTTTCAAATATTTAAACATAGCTATCCTATCCCCTCTCAGTCTTCTTTTTGAAAGGCTAAACATTCCCAGTTCCCTAAGCCATTCCTCATAAGACATTTCCTCCAGACCCTCAACCGTCCTGGTCGCCCTCCTCTGCACCTGCTCGAGGTTGTCAACATCCTTTTTAAACTGAGGCACACAGAACTGGACACAGTACTCCAGATTGGGTCTGACCAGAGCAGAATAGAGTGGCACTATCACTTCCCTTGATCTAGACACTATGGTTCTGTTGATGCAACCAAGAATCCCATTGGCTTTCCTGGCCGCCGCATCACACTGCTGGCTCATGTTCAATTTGTGGTCCACCAAGACCCCCAAATCCCTTTCACAGGTACTATTCTCTAGCCAAGTGTCCCCCATCCTATATCTGTGCAATTCATTCTTTTTACCTAGATGTAGCACCCTACATTTCCCTCTGTTGAAATCCATTCCATTAGCTTTGGCCCAGCATTCTAATCTGTCAAGGTCCTTTTGGATTTTCATCCGATCCTCTGGTAATTAGCAACCCCTCCCAATTTGGTATCATCTGCAAATTTAATTGGCATACTCTCTATTCCTGTGATGGCGAACCTTTTAGAGACCGAGTGCCCAAACTGCAATTCAAAACCCACTATTTTTTTTGCAAAGTGCCAATACAGTAATTTAACTTGTATACAGGTGGCTATGAAGGGGCGATGCTGGGTGCCCACAGAAAGGGCTCAGAGTGCCACCGTTGGCACCCGTGCCATAGGTTCGCCATCACTGGCCTGGGATGCCCTTTACTGTTTATGCATTTTGCCCGTGAGGAATAGAGGAATGGTGCTGTCAGGAGAAGGAGAAGTGAGGGATGCAGAATGAGTGCTACCTGGTGTTTTGTCCGTCATTCTTCTGTAGATGATGACTGGCAGGAAGCCCATGAAAGGCTGGCAGAGCTGGAAGAAAAGCCTGCCTCCTCCGGAGAGCAAGTGGATCAGGCGGCCACTGACGAGATGGACCTGCTGGGGGACCATGAAGAGAATCTGGCTGAGAGGCTGAGCAAGATGGTGATCGACAATGAGCTGGAAGATCCTGCCATCATGCAGGCTGTGCAGACGCGGCCTGTGATGCAGGTGCGTGATAAGTTGCGATTGGTATGAGTGAAGTCATCTTGCTTCTGGCGGGATGGGCTGGTTCAAGAGGGCTTTCAGTGACCTTTCTGTCTGTCTTCCCTTCTTTCCAGCACCCCGGTGGTCTCAGTTCAAGCATCTGGGACGGCCCTTCGGTTCTCAGGCGCATTAGAGGTCCCCTTCTCACTCAGGTGCGGTGCTTTTACATTTTCTCTTCTTCTGTAGAAAAGAAGGTAGATTTTTTTTTACGCAGCTGTGTTTTGCTGTTGCAACATGCTATGCAGAGCTCAGAAGATCGCTCTTTTGGACAGCAAAAGTCCTAAGAAGTAACTTCTCCTAGTTCTGAGATAAGACGTCTTTCCAGCAAGCCTTTGTTTTTACCTAAATGGGCAAACCACTCAAGGGAGAGGATGGAGCAGAAGAGAAAAGGCAGAGCTTTTGGCAAAGGAGCAGCAAGTCCTCCTTGAGGAAATCATGTTTGGACAGGATATATCTCATGCCAGGGTCTCTGGCAGTGGTGGGCCTGGTTTCTAGAGCAAGAGGTCTGATCTGTCATTCAGTGAAGGTCTGCTGGGATGTGGAGAGCCCAGCTGGGTTCTCCTTAGCTTGCAAACTCTAACCCAAGGTAAAAATATGTTGGCCTCAGAAACATGGTAGTGATGGCAATTGGGTTCTAGGGTTTTACTAAGTGTTCAGCCCATCAGCCATGCTTGCTTAATGGCACCTCTCCTTTCAGAGGCACTGTAGCTCTGAATGAGTTGGGGGAGAAGGGGATAATGATCGAGAGCTGATGTTTCATGTCCTGAGTCTGGGCGTTCTGGAAGCATCTGGATGGAGGAGCCACTGTGATTCAGCATGACAGTCCTCAAAATGTTCATTAGGTCCTTGTTGAAGCATGAATTTTCTGCTAAATTTCATGGATTGATGCTACTCAAGGTTATTTGTAGGAAAATTTTTTGTCCCAAAGCTTGGACAGCTGGATGCCTTCAAATGGGGATTGGACAGATTTCTTGGAGGAAAAGTCCATCACAAGTTACAAGCCATGATGGAGATGTGTAATCTCCAGGCTTAAGTCCGGGGTACTTCAAGGACCGGATGCAGGGGAGTGGTATCAGGAGACAGAGGTCTAGTCTTGTGCACTCCCAGACACATTTGGTGGGGCCACTCTGAGATACAGGAAGCTGGACTAGATGGCTCTTCTTATGTTCTTAAATTCCTTCTAAAAATATTGCCCCCATTATTCATTAAATTATTTTAAAAGTAATTCTTTTTTGATACAGGAAGTGAGAAGCAAATGATTATATTGCACTGCTCTTTGGAGATTTTGGGGAGTGGAAAAGAGTTATTGGGAATAAGAGAGTGGCATAAGCCTTGAAAAATGTATGTAACACTGCCTTAAATCTTAGACTTCTAGATGCAAATAGAAAATGTTATTTGTCAGGGTAGATTTGATTTTAATTGAATCAATTTAAATCACTAGTCAATGAGGATTTTATTAAATAAAATGATTTAAATCAGTAGTCAGTAAGCCTTTTATTTAAAAAATCTTATTTAAATTTTAAAAAGTCCTTTTTTGTATTTTAAATTTAATTCAGATTTTATTAAAATATAATACTTATTGACTGCTGATTTAAATCATAATTTAAACTCTGTTATTTGTTAAACTGATGCAGTGACATTGTTCCCACAGTTCATGTATTTATTTGAAATGAAGCTTCATTATATCCTGGTGGCAAAACAACCTCAACAAAATTAATGTGTCATTTGTTACTTCTAAGCGCTGGGATCTTTGATGATGTATCAGGAAGATAGGAGGCTGCCTTATAGTGAGCCAGGCCATCAGTCCATGGAGCTCAGCCTTGTCTACTCTGACTGGTAGCAGTTCTTGACGATTTCAGCCAGGATTGTTTCTTAACTGTAGCTGCTCATCCGTGGTATTTCCCCGTGGTATCCTATCCAAATACAGGCTAGCCCTAACATGCTTAGCTTCTGAAATGAAATGATATTGACTGTGGTCAGGGTGGTCTGGTGGCCAAGATTCTATTGAAATGTTAACTTACCTAGATCCTCTTGTGTAACAGTTTGGAGGTCCTTGCTTTTAGTTTTGGGAAACACCGATAGGTGGATGCAGAAGCCTGGTGTTAAAACAAGGAATCACCTTGTAAAGCTGTGTAGATGCAGCACCCTGAGCTGTCATCAAGTACAGTGGTACCTTGTATAAAGGAATTAATTCGTTCCAAATGAAATTATGTTAAGCAAATTTTCCTTTATACAAATTCCCATAGGAATGCATTGAAAATGGAGTAATCCCATTTTTATGTTGTACAGATTCTCCCCATAGGTGATTATGTTAAGCAAATTTCCCCTATCTCCGGAATTTTTTATGTTGTACAGATTTTATGTTCTACAAGCTGTTTGTTATACAAGGGTCCACTGTACTGTATTTTTCCATCTGTAAGACTCTCCCATGTATAGTAACAACCCCAAGTTTTCCAACCAAAAATTACAGTTTTACAACCATCTCATGGTTCTCCTCTTGGCTTACTTCCATGTATAAGACGACCCTCAGTTTTTAGTCTAGCAATTATTAGAGAAAAATAGAGTCTTATTTACAGAAAAATACTGTAGTTCCTGGGGACTGAGGTACAGATCTCCTGCTTCCTACTTGTAAGGAACATTTTCCTTACAGAAGCTTTCTTGTTAGGGAGTGGGAGACGGAACAGCAGAATGGGTATTGTAGTTATTCTTCGATGTGCATATGTTGCACAAAGAATTGGTGGCTCATGTCAATCTCCATTGTCCAGAGGTGTGTCTTTTTTCTGGGATACAGTCATTTGAGAGTATAAAAATGTTTATTCTTCTTTCTAGCTCCATAAGGTCCACTTTTGTGTATTGGTTAAATGTCACATAATGTATCTCTTGCCTGAGAATGCATATATGCTAAACTATATCTACGTCTGTCTTCTCTGAGAGAGAAAAAATGTCTAAAATCAGACCTTGGAAAAGCTACAGTTTTGGATTCAATTCCCAGAATCATGCATGTAGTCACTCTATGTGGGGTGATTCTGGTAGATGTTGTGGAGTATATTTCAAGTCACCAGCCGGTGTTTCTCCACTTCCTGTTCCCAGGAGGTGCCCTCTGTATCGGTGTTGGAGTATGCTCTACCACAGAGACCTCCCCAGCCCCGAGAAGAAGAGCAGGATGTTTCGGAGCGGGCACTGCCCAGGCGATCTTCCTCACCGGTCATTGGCAGCCCTCCTGTTAGGGCTGTTCCCATTGGCACCCCCCCGAAGCAGCCCACGATGCCCAACTTCAACCAGCAGGTATTGCTCCCTTCATCTGGAAGGTGGATTTGGAATAGCAGCTTTGTGGGTGAGCAGAGTAGAAAAAAAACAAGTGGAGAAAGAGTCTGTGGCATGTGCTGCGCCTTGTAGGGACTGCCGCTGAGTTGTAGGTTCAGCACCTTCAAAGGCAGATGGTGGGCTTTGAGTAGCTGTGCCTTCTTGGAGGGCTTGCTTCCTTTCTCCGGTGCTGCTGGAGAGTTATCCTCAGGTCTCCCATCTTGTCTCCCTGAATGAGAAGGGTAAATGCCTGAAATAATGGCATCCTGCCAGCCAATGTTTGTTCCACCAGAGGCAATATAAAAGACTCGGGCAAAGATTAGCCTTCTCTCTCCTGGTGTACAGAATGTGCAGTGAAATGGGCGTCCAGTCTCCCACCCTGCAAATTCTCCTTTAGCTTCTTTGTCATAGATGGGTGTCCTCAAAGATATGCATATGATAACTTTAGGAAGCCATCTTTGGGTGGCCACCTTGGGACAAAATAGTGTGGCCCATTTCCTCTTCTTCAGCTCCTCTTTAGGGCTGTCTCAATGCCGCCCTTCTGTCAGGAGGGAATCAAGCTAGCTTGACATCATTGGCTTTATTAATATTGAGAAAACCTGGCTCCTGAAAGCTTAGTCCTAGAGAGGGTTATTGAGGCTTAAAGCAGATCCCTAGTTTCCTTATTTTGTATTCTTTTTCCTTCTGTGGCTTAGATCCTGTGTCCAAAGCCTGTTCACATCCGAGTCCCAATTCAACAGCGTTACCCAAGCCCATTCAATGAGAGGATGTCTCCAAACCAGCTCTGCAACATGACGGTAGTTTGGACGGCCTCGTTATATGGGGTGGCTTGTTCTTTATCTTGTCTAGCCCTTTCCCCTCCCCCAGCATTCCTTAGTCCTCCTTGTGTTCTTGAAGACCAGCCTTTATAAATGTAGCCCTGAGTGTCTTTGGTATTATTACTGTGTCTGGGCACAGTCTCCGAGGTTGAATCAAAAGTTCTGTGCCTGCCCCAGACACCTTTGTGCATTTCAAAAGAGCTTTCTGATTGTATAAGTGCTTATAATTAAAAAAAAAAAGATAATGTTTCTGTCTTAAAGAAATTTGAATTGAAAAGTTCAGATATTCATATATTTTTAGTTCTCATGATATTTTAGTTCATGTTTGTATGTCTAGGTTTTTCTGTTCTCATCAGTGAAGCCGTTGCTGTCAGAAATAACTCCAGAATAAGGGCAGTATTGTTCTGGCTGTTCATGATTTACTGTATTCTGCCAAGTAATTTAGCAGGGAATGGCATACTTTTGACGAGACCTTCAGGGTAGCCCTCAATTCTTGAAATGCCTTATTTACTGCTATACTGAATTCCTTCCCCCCCTTCCCATCTCTGTCCTACATCCTGTCCTGTAGGATGAGAACAGCCAGTAAAACTCATGTTGACATACACTTCTGTTTCCATCTTGCCTTCTTCAGGCAGTTCTAATTTCTAGTCTGGCGCCCCCCCCCCACCCCATATGTAGTACCTTGGAATGTTCATACTGGGTCGGTGCTTGTTTTTAGAATTGGTGTCATCCATTTCTCTCTTCCCAGAATTCCTCTCTCCTGGGCCACCCATTCCCTCCCAGTGTAACTCCTGTTCTCACCCACCTTCAAAGAGCACAGCTTCTAGGAGGAGCACAGGTAAACACCAGATTGCCGTCTCTCGCTGTCATTCTCTCTCCTGTTGCTGTTGTACACGGTATCACTTGATGATTGTTCTGCTTTTTCTGCACATGTCCTTTTTCTTTGCACCTGCCTTTTGGGCTTTCTTTCCTTTCCAGGTCATATATCCCCGGGGTAGAGGAGCCCTCCACAAAGGTCTCTTTTGCATTATCCGGTGGTTAGAGGTGTTTATAATGGCGACACTTTCTTCTTTTGGTCCCTACAGGCAGGAAGGATGTCTCCCAGCCAGTTTGCCCGGGTCTCTGGACTTGTGAGCACCCCTCTCGCTTCCATGAACCCCAAACTCCTCCAAGGCAGAGTTGGGCAGATGATGCCTCCTTCCGGTGGGTTTCGTGCCTTCTTTGGGGGCCCACCTCCGCCCTCTTCGCAACACCACTCCCCGTGTCCCGCAGCCCACTTGCAGAATCTAAGGTATCCTATCCCCCTTAACTTCCCCTCCCCGTGTTCTTTCGTTCTTGGCGGGACAGCCAGAACAGATTGCCTTTGTGGTTCCTCCACTGGTTTTTCCTGAGAGAGAACGTTTGTACTCTAGGCCTCCACCACAGATGTTCAGGCCGGACACAACCCACCTTCATCCTCAGCACCGGCGGCTCTTACATCAGAGGCAGCAGCAGAACAGGAAGTGAGTGTTGGAAGCGTCTGTGTGCTTCTGCCGAGGTAGGGAGGGACAGCTGAAATGTCTCACAGTGCAAGCACCAAGGTACTGTTGGGATTGGGCATACTCATTCTCGAGGGAACTCCATTTCTCTGCTCAGGGTCACTTGGGCGGCTCACGTGCGCTGCAGGACGTTGGTCGATAAGTGGGCGCAAGCTGGGTTATCAGAGCATAGGATTGGAAATGCCAAGGGCATTAATGAATGGGATTTGGTTGGTTTGAGACTGCATTCAGAGACCCCAGCCGTCTTCTGAGCCCATTCAAAATGACTGCAAGAGCCACAAGAACATAATGTATTCCTTCGTGTTCAAACAGTTCATTGCTGTGGGATGGAAGTGTACAAATGCTTTGATGGCTTTTTTAAAGAAAAGGAAAAGCGGTTCATAAATCTGTCAAGAGCTGTTAGCAATAACTGATGAAAATTGAGTTTCCAGGGGTAGGGGGGAGTGCACACAGAGAGAAGCAGAATGCTGTTATTTTTCCATGTATAAGACTATATATATTTTTACTAAAATTGTTAGACTAAAAATTTAGGGACATTTTCTACACAGAAGTAAGCTAATGAGAGAAACGCACAGTAGGGAAACTGTTATTTTGGGCTGGAAAATTGGGGGTTGTCTTGTACAGTACATGGGTGCATCTTATAGACAGAAAAATACAGTAGTAGGTGTCACCACGTGCCACCTGCCTGTCTGACCTGAACTTTGGGTACACTGCTGGTAGAGAGAAAATGCTCTACTTGATGTATGCCAAGCCTTATCTAACAATCCTTACATTGAATCAGGTGTTCAGGAGACACTAAAAGTCCACTCTGAGCATTTCTGTGTCCCTGATCATTCTCTGAAGTCTCCCTACATATGCATGTGTTGACTTTTCATGTGTGTTCAGGTCTAGTCTAAAAAAAAGAAAGAAAGCAGAAAGATCTCCCATTCTTCTGATACAGTCCCTGGCAAAGTGACCTCATGTTGCACCTATGACGTTCGTAGTTTTGATTATCTGTTCTTCAGAAGGATTTCTCAACAGCAGATGGTTACTCAAATAATTCTTACATGAGAGAGGTGAAGGACGTCATGACCTTTCAAAACAAGACAAGGTTATGACTGGGTTGGAGTTCTCTTAATCTGAGTAAACATCTCTCTTATCCTCCTGAAGCTTCCCTACATGGCCCTCTACCCAGTGTGATCATCCAAATTTAAAACTGCAACTCCCATCAATGCTGACCAGCATAAACAATATTGCAGAATGCCAGTGGTTGAATTCCTGTAAACTGGAGTGCTGTAATTTGCTCTCCACTGGTTCTTGCTTTTATGGGTTTGGAAACGAATATGTTGGCCCTGCATGTGGCATTGGTCTAAGGCTGATTTTCATAACCTGTAAGAATCTGCTTGGGTGCACTTCTCTGTCTTTCAAAGAATTTCTTTCAGGACATTTCTTGTAAAGGCCTGGCTTCTTGCTATCAGTGGCTACTCACGTAGCAAAATACAGTACAGTACGCCCCCCCATATCCACTAATTCATTAACCGCTGATTCAGTTATCCATGGCTAGCAGAGGAAAGCATTAAATAAATAACCCAGAAGCCGCAAAGCAAGCTACTGTCACAAAACAGCAATTTTGGGGGTGGAGTTTTGGCATTCTCTTATCCATGTTTTTTGTTATCCACGGGAAGGCCTGGAAACAATCCCCAGCAGATTCTGGGGTCCTACTGTATGCAGCTGTTCTGTATTGTTTTTAATCCTGAATTCTACAACACTCCTTTCAGTCAGCACCGGAATATTAATGGATCAGCTGGGGACCGAGGGAACCACCGAATTAACCACCAGGAGCAAATTAGGAAGGACCCATATGCCAATCTCATGCTGCAACGGGAAAAGGACTGGGTGTCCAAGATCCAGATGATGCAACTGCAAAGCACTGATCCTTACTTGGATGATTTCTACTATCAGGTTGGTCTTTCCATAACCATGCAAAACCTTTGAGAACCCAGCCCCTGGGAATGCAAAATGCCCCCAGAACCCACCTGACCTAGCAGTTTTGCTCTGGATCTGGTTGTGAACCTAGAGAACTCCTTTGTTTTTCTAAACCATTTTAAGGTCCATAGTTACACTTGGTTGTTGTGGGGCATGTAGATAGATACCCTTCTTGGTTACGAGTGCTATGCTGCTATGATTCTTACTACCCTTTCTGTGTCTCAGAACTATTTTCAGAAGCTGGAAAAGTTGTCTGCAGCTGAGGAGATGCACGGTGATGGTCCAAAGAAAGAGCGCACGAAATTAATCACCCCACAAGTCGCAAAGTTAGAGCATGCCTACAAGCCAGGTAAATACCTTTTGTGCAGTGGGGGATGGGCCAGCACATGCAGGAGGAGGAGGAAGCAGAAGTCACAGTTAAAGAAGTGGGCTAGATAACGTCGGAGGAGGAAATATATAGTTCAAATCAAATTGCCCAGAAACTTATTGATGTTTGCCTCAGGTTCGTGTAAGTTGCCATAGCTCATTAGGGCTAATTGAGGAGTTGCCGGGATTCGTGACATTTACTTTCTAGGTTGCTTACTGACATCCTGTGCAACTAATGTTCAAGCAAGCCATTGAAACCAATCCTGGAGGTTTTAACAGAACTACCAAGAATTTCAAAAAGTAGCTGAAATCCTGTTGCACAGATTCACCAGTGCAGTGGGATTGATGTGTTTGACAGTAGCAGATAGGGATGTGTTCTTTCATCTTTCTGGGCTCCAGCCACCAGAATTCTCCACAGGTTCCCCAAACAGAATTTCTGTACCCTACAGATAGAAATCTGCAGACCTTTAGATTGCACCACTTTAGAGGGGGGGGAAGCCTTTGGGGCTACTGACCTCTACCACTGACTTCATTTCCTCTCACTTCCCCTCATTCTGGTGTGGTGCTTCCTGGGAGAGAGATTGCTTCACTTTGCACACCTTGCTGTTGTCAAGGACCTTTGATCAATGGCAATCTGCATCTGCCAATAAAATCATTTCTGTTGCGCAGGTGGCGCCTGCCAAAAAGAATATTGGCTGTTCTCTTACATTGGAAGGGGGGGGGGAAACATACATGCTCAGAGAGTAAATGCAGAGTTGGAAAATAGAACGTTGTTTCATGTTTATTTATTGCTTTTAAGAAATGCACATATCTGGAGAAATAAATTCAGTACAAAACAGCATATTTTTCTGATAGTATATGCCAGCCATTCTCAACGGGACCTATATGCTCCCCTCAATTGCCCTGGCACATATGAAGGGAGCCATAGACTGGAAACAGTTCTTTGCCTTATAAAGTCTGTTACACGACTTATGCAATCCTGAGCCACCCTGTGTTTCTTTCATATTGTATCTATCTATACCTGTGGCCAAAAACAGAACAAAAAAAAAATAGAGTGTGGTTGGTATATAGTAGATGGAGAGATACAGGAGACAGAAAGGTCAACCTAAATAATCTGTACAGAAGTCTACAAAACTCTATAAATTTGAAGCCCCGAATCAAGAATTGTTGGATGCCATTATAGAATTAGAATGGGCTGTCTATTCCATAATGCAACTGTTGAGCTAAAACACATTTTAAATAAAAAGTTTCAACACAAAGAGTATTGTTAAAAAAGAAATATTTTAAATCGAATTTAAATTGTTCATATATACAGTATATATAATTGATTTTTAATCATCCTGCTTTAGACTGAGGTTGAGTTTAGGTTTCCCCACTTAATGGCACCCACATTTAAACATGAGCAATGGCCTGCAAGTACAGAACTCACATTCTGGACAAAGACAAAGACTCACTGCTGTGTCATGTAGTATTTTTTTTCTCTCCACTCCCAGGCCGATGGTGCTTGGCATAAAATAAGGGGTTTCCTCCTTACCTGCAGCCTAAAAGAGCATCGCCCATAATGCAGTCTCAGAACACTATCATTGTGTCCCATGTGTAAGCTAGACTTAAGAGACTTTGGGAAAGAAAAGGAAAGAAGACAAATGTATGCATAATGAGGGATTGGAGTACCTCACAACAATAAGCTATTTACATAGCACCAATACACAAGTAATTCTAAAAGCAAAAGAGATGAAGGCAGTGTTCACTTGGAGTGAAAATTTAATTGATGGGAGATGGGAATTATATTGACTCATACAGTTCCAGCTGCATTGTTCTACTGTATTCCTTATGCTTGCAGTGCAGTTTGAAGGCTCATTGGGAAAGCTCACCGTCTCCAGTGTAAATAACCCTCGGAAAATGATTGATGCTGTTGTGACGTTACGAGGTGAAGAAGATGTAAGTTTCCTTTGCTTTGGTCACTTGGCTCCTTGATGGGTTCCTAGTTTCTTCTTATGTTTTTTCTTCTTCTCCCAAATGTGAGATCTCATCATTTTCTTCTGCTCTGGTTACAGAGAATTTTCCAAAGCAGTAGTAGATGTTCTTAGCATGTTTTGAACTTTTCCCCACAGGAGACAAAGGAGAAGCAGGTTAGAGATAAAAGACGCCAGATACTCTTCGTGATTGAGAAGGTGAGCTTGATATTAATTCCCACTCAATACTAAAAAGGACTCAGAAATTCTAAGTATCAGTTTAAAATCAGTGATGGTTTCCATGATGCACTAAACCATGAGTCTAGAGGTACTCTCCCTTTTCTCTTGGCCATAGGTGATAGGTTACTACTAAATTTGTAGACTTCGAGACAGTTTTGATATGTTTGTCTCATTCATTGGATGTATGTCTTATCTATACAATGTAGTTCTGCAAACAAGTATTTCAGAAATGGGGTCTCCCAGCTAGACAGTGTGCTTCCAGCACTAGAATTGCAGTTCTCAATAGACTATAGTAAATCCCCGCCTATCGTGGGGGTTAGGGACCCACCCAACCTGCGATACATGAAAATCCGCGATATGTGGATGCGGGTCGGGGGGGGCAATCAGAGGGGCAGGTGGGGGCGGCAGGGAGCGATTTGATCGCTACCCGCCACCCCCCCCCGTGCGACTTCGAGGCCTCCCGGAGGGGGGGTGGCGGGGAGCGATGCGATCGCTCCCCCCCGCAGGTATTGCGATCCCGCGATATAGTGGGACCGCAGTACCTGAACCGCAAAATGGCGGGGGGTGACTGTATTACAAAACATGGAACTAAAGGTCTGTGTCTGAACCCCTCTCTTTGATCACCAGACATACAGCCTCCTCCTGGATGTAGAAGACTATGAGAGGCGTTACCTCTTGAGCTTGGAAGGTGACAGGTTAGCTTTGATGGAAGAGAGGAAGCAGAAGATCTGTGACATGTATGACAATCTGAAGGGGAAAACGCCCAACCAGGAGAGGTAAGAGGCTGTCCGGTAGAACAAATTGCCCTAGTACCATTTCAAGAAAGACAGAGCTTCCTCCAGATTCAGTCTTTTCGGTCCTTTTTTCAACAAGGCAACCTTTTTTGTTCCCAATGGGCTCCTTACATCAGTGGTGGGCAACAAGGGGCTTGTTAATTTCACATATCACCCCCCAAGTACCTGGGATTGAATGGGTTGCCCCTTGCTTTACATGCAGGGGTGAGAGTTGGACCTCAGTTGCTCTTGCAAGCAAGATGTTTCTGGAAAGAGCACTGCAATAAGATGATCAAACAGGTTGAAAACAATTTTTTACTCCTGGAAGGAAACAGCATGAAAAGGATTGTTGCACTAATTTCTTGCGCAATACTGACTGAAAACAAAAGTTGCAATAAACTTATGACTCATCTGTTTGTTTATTTAAAATATTTATATGCCGCCTTTCTCCCAAAGTGTTCACGGTGGCTTACAGTATTAAAAGAAAGTTGAAATTCAGATAAGGTGTTATTACAATGTTACACAAGTATCGTGTTAAAACTCAAAATAAGAACAAGACTAAAAACACAAGTAAAGCAGAGAAGAAAATGCTCCCTTTCTACTATTCTCAAACCCATTCTCCAAGTTTGCTTCTTTCTAATAACCTTGTAGCAAGTCTTGGTGCTACAGTCACTGTTTTCTTTGTTGGTACTGCTTTTTTTTTGGGGGGGGGGTTGACCTTCGCTAACCCTCTAACCACTCTGGCCACTGAGGGAGGGTTTTTGTAATTTGTAGTCGGAAAAATTAATTTTCCTAAGCTCTGCACTTCCGCTTCTGTCTTTTGGGAGTTTTGTCTTGGATGTGTTCCTCAGAGGGCTCTAGTACCGACCTGGCTCTTAAAAGTCACTGGAAGTGGTTTTACCATTAACAGAATTAGTTGATGGCAAGCAGTGATCATCATTTGCAGTCCTATTCACGCCAGTGTCCTTTAGGGTTCAGAATGATTTTGCAGAGGTTACTAGATGTCTGCCACCGTGAAGAATGAGGGAAGGCTTTTGAATCCGATGGGCTCTGTGCAAGCAGGTGTAGCCTGTGCTTGAAGAGCAACTCCAGGATGCAGAGAGAGGGCCTGCTATGCCTGCTGCTTAGAGGAGAGCGGCTGGAAGAGGGCGGGCGGGCGGGCGGGCGGGCTGCATGCTCTGTCATCTGGTGCTGTCTCACAAGGATTTGCATGCTGTCCAACCAGCAGGCCAAGCGATGACCCTTTTGTGCAGATCATGTGCATTCGGAAAGGAAAGCGCCTGGTCGCCCGGATCCTGCCTTTCTTGTCCACTGAACAAGCAGCAGACATACTTATGGCAACAGCCAGGAACTTGCCCTTCCTAATCAAGAAGGATGCTCAGGATGAGGTAAGCAGGGGTAAAGATGGGCACTGCCCCAGAAAGGCCATCTTGCCTGTTAGCAATATTTCTCGAGCTCACTTGAGCATCTTTTATCCTCTCGTAACAAAGGTAGAAGAAACTAATATGGCACAATTAGGATTAGTTGAGGCCATCAATCAAGTAAATTACTAGGGCTGCAATCCAGGGACGTTTTCTTTTGAGTAAGCCCCAGTAAATTTAGTGAGTCTTTATTCAGAATAAACACACATAGGATTGCTATTTCCAATTTCAGTTGCCCCCCGCTACAGATGCTCCATTTTTAGCATTCTGGATAAGGCAACAGAGTGCATCCTTATTGCCATCTCCTTCTCTTGTCAAGTGATTTTAAAGGTAGTGGCCAAAATCCAGTGGCTTAGCATAAGACAAATAATAAATTTGAGCCTGTCGTTCCCTAGCAAACAAGGCATTCCCGCTGTGATTCTTGCAGTGTGCACATGGTTTGGTGTGTGCCCTGAGAAATACAGCAGGGATGCTTTGTATACCAGGAAGGAACAGACCAAAGGTTATAATTATGATAAGCAACAAGATTTCGGCCAGGGACTTGTTTTAACCTGCAATACTAGATATTTCATATCTTAATTGTTCTTTCAGGTTTTCTCCGTCCTGGTGCTAAATAACATTATTCTCTGTTCTCCAAATGTAGGGAAGTAGTACCAAAGGAGTAGGTCTGGAAAAATTGTATGAATCAAAAGATTGACAAAAAGTTCAAGGAAGACAACTTTGGCAGTACTTGCTTTCTAACAATATAAATATATAGGTGCCAAGTTATCATGAGTTATTCTCACTTGACGAAGAGAGGGTACTCTGATTCAGCTTCCATAAGGAAAACAAAAGTATTGTGGCACAAATCCAATTCAGCTCCAGCAACCTTGAACAACAATTGAGAACAAGTTACAGTATACAAAATGGATACAGAGACAGGGAACTAAAGTAGAAACCTAAGTACCATCTGGGTCCTAACATCTACTCTTGCAGTACGACTAGATCCCAACGAGATCACTTACAATATTAGACCCTCTGTTATTTGTTCATCTGATAATGTGATCTCTGCCATCCTTTACCAGCAGCACCCACACTGAATTCTATGTAAGTCAGCTAGGTTAGACTCTATGCAAGAGAAAATGGACTTAAATCTGACATCAGAAGCAGCAACATAACAAAACCCGGTTCCAGAATGTTTCAGCTTGGCCAGAATGTTCTTGCATAGCTACACAAATGGTGTAACGTTCGGAGGCAAATTTCCCTGTGTTAAGAAATCATTATCAGTTGTACGAGTCATTCAGTTCAGTATAGAACTAGTAATGTATCCAGTGATTTCTTAACTTCAGGCAGTTAACTTCCAAAAGTCATGCTGAAGTGAATTATAATTCCTTGAAAGCTCACTGTGAAATAAATCTGCCATTGTCCTGTTCAGGAGGACACAGCACAATTCCACACTGGCCCAGTGAGCTGCATAATCCACAGCTTGCAGTTGTGCAGGCCAGCAGTCACCCCTAAAGAAAGCAACAGCACTTGCGTACATGCAGAAATGCCCGAGTAGAGAAAACGAAGCACACAATGGACCCTTTTGTTCAGATTAGTAAAATGGTCAGGATTCTGTCCTTTTTCTTAGAGATAAAAAGCAAAGCAAAAAGCAAAGTGTTCTGCTTATATGCCGCCCCATACCACTTCAAGAAGTCTCTGGGCGGTTTACAGTTTAATTATGCAGGCTACACATTGCCCCCCCCCAGCAAGCTGGGTACTCATTTCACTGACCTCGGAAGGATGGAAGGCTGAGTCAACCATGAGCCGGCTACCGGGGATTGAACCCCCAGGTCGTGAGCACAGTTTTACCTGCAGTACAGGCATTTAACCACTACGCCACAAGGCTCTTAACAAGTATCTCACTACCTGTTTAATTTTTAATATTACCTTCAGTACATAGTTCAGGAGCCTCGTGGCGCAGTGGTTAAATGCCTGTATTGCAGGTAAAACTGTGTTCACGACCTGGGGTTCAATCCCAGGTAGCAGGCTCAGGGTTCACTCAGCCTTCCATCCTTCCGAGGTCGGTAAAATGAGTACCCAGCTTGCTGGGGGTGGGGTGAGGAATGTGTAGCCTGCACACTGTAATTAAATTTGTAAACCGCCCAGAGACTACTTAAAGTGGTATGGGGCGGTATATAAGCAGAACACTTTGCTTTGCTTTCATTTTAAGAGCTTCAGATAATTTAAATTAAAAAAACCTTATCCTAATTAAAATGCCACGTGCCTTTCAAGTTAGGTTAAACATAGAATCGAGAATAATGCACTAAAAGGCCAGAGATCATTTTATTCTGCCTGGGCTTCTCCTGTGGTTGCTGTTTCCAGCCTGCAAATGTTTTGGCAGCTGCTCGTGTCATCACATCCCTCATTATTAGTTGTATTGGTGGAAGCTGATGGGAGTCGTAGTCTAAAATGTTTGAAGTGGCCTTGTTGGGTAAGGCTGCTGTATGTCCTTCTGCTAAATCTTTCCCTCTTCTGAAAACATGGAGGCAAATAATGACCTTAGGTTGGATCTCTTGAACAAGATTAGTTCATGCTTTTGATTCGAGGTGAGATTTCAGTCTTGGTAGCTTTGATTCATTCCACAGAGTCACTATACGAGTCGTGCTCTCTTTGTCCCTCGTAGTTAGTATTCTTTAAGGAGTTTTGTAGGGTGGGCCCCCCTGACTTTTGCAGGGCATTCAGCAAACGACTTGCTTTGAGTGATATGCAGCTGTTCTTGTAGTCCCATATATAAGCAGTGTGGTTTAAGTTTTTTTTTAAAAAAAGATCTCCTTCCTCAGGTGCTGCCCTGTCTACTGAGGCCTTTCTCACTTGTTCTCTATCATCTTCCACTGGGAACAGTGGCCAGCATCCTGCGGCAGCTAATGAACCTACCTCAGAGCACGACAGCATCTGCCCCGGCCAACTTGCACCTCACGGCTGTGCTCCAGAACAAGGTAGGTGTGTGTGTGTGTGTGTGTGTGTGTGTGTGTGTGTGTGTGTCCAGAACAAGGTGCCTGTTTTCTTCCATGCCCCAAAGTGTGTGTGTGTGTGTGTGTGTGTGTGTGTGTGTGTCCGTGTGTGTCCGTGTGTGTCCAGAACAAGGTGTCTGTTTTCTTCCATGCCCCAAAGTGTGTGTGTGTGTGTGTATGTGTGTCCAGAACAAGGCACCTGTTTTCTTCCATGCCCCAAAGAGTGAGTGTGTGTGTGTGTGTGTGTGTGTGTGTGTGTGTGTGTGTGTGTGTG
>JAHTLZ010000016.1:80378448-80413691 GCA_023846285.1 Phrynocephalus versicolor
TGTGTGTGTGTGTGTGTGTGTGTGTGTGTGTGTGTGTGTGTGTGTGTACTGGTTCTGATTTTGAGCTGTACTCCTATAGATGCAAAAGGTGTTCCTGTTGGGCATCCATTCATCCTCTTTGTTAGCAAAAGCCTGGGAATCTGGCATGTAGCGTGTTGGTTCCAGATTTTCTCTTTCTCTGTCTGCAAAGGTTGCTGGGGAGAGGAGGAAGGCCATATAATACAAGGACCAGGGTATTCCCATCAGTGTACTGTTCTTCCTTGTCTAAAGTTGCATGGGGAAAAGACTTACAGTACAATCACAAAGATACAAGAAGAGGTTCCCTTGCAACCTCAGTTCACTGACGCTCTTGGGTCAATACATCTTCCCTACATCACAGAAGAATCTGATGGATCTTCAGTTACTCATTTTTATGTAATTACCTGTGGATTTTTTGTATTTTGTTTAAAAAAACTGTTGTAGCCTTTAAAATCCTACATGAGAATTGGGCAGGCTTTTAAATTCAAAGAAATGTAACACAAAAATTGATGTTTACTAGACAAGTGTGTCGTAGAGATGTGCACTGAATTGCTCTTCTTTTCCCCTACAGTTTGGCCTCTCCCTGCTGTACCTGGTCTTAAGCCGCGGTGAAGAGCTGCAGAGCTCAGACACAAATGCAGAGCTCACACAAGACAACCAGTGGTGAGTCTGAGCAGCCTTCACCTGCAGGAATTCTATACTCAAGACACCTTCTTTTAAAATAACTTGTTTTGGGTGTTGCTCTATCACAGTCTGATATAGTGGGGTATTGACCATGTCTATAGCTCGACCCTACTTCAGGAGGTTGAGAAGGGTCTTTTGTCTTCCTGTGGGCATAATCAGTGTGAGCGTATGACTGTCCAAGGCCTTCAGCTAAAATATCACACATGAGCAGTGGATTGAATCAGAATGCCTGCTCCCTGACTCATTCAAGCTTAAGGAGTGTTGAATGAGACAGGGAAGCTGAGAGCTATACCTCCAGGGGACTGGGTGCTCCTCCGAGTCTAGACCCGTTGAAGGGTCACCCATAATGGAATGGTCAAAGCACTGCCGAAAAACCAGTTTAAAATGCAGCCATGTTCTTCAGGAATTAATGGTTGCATCTGTAGGAAAGAGTTGGTCTCTGGTGGAATAATTCTTAAATGGCGGCACTGGGAAGTGACAATGGCAGGGGATCTTTAATAGGCAACAGCAGTGACATCTTGGAACTCTGTTATTTGTAAGCAGATTCCAATAAACTTGCATTCAGTAAGGATTCCATTGACTTATCAATAACTCTTTCTCCCTGCAAGTCTCTATTCTGTATTGCTCCTGCCTGCCCTAAGCTGGTGCTGACAAAAACACAGGCTTATAAGACCCCCTTCCCGGGTTGTTGTTATTGTCCTGTCTAAAAGGGCTTCATCTAATGCTGTAGGCGTGAATACTAAAGTGATGTTGCATCCAAAGCAAACTACTTCCACACCCTGTATCAGTCTGCGCACAAGTGATGTTCTTATCTCCATCCCTGGTACTTTGCCTTTGGCAGGACAGAATTAATGTCTGTGGCAACTAGAGAGCTTCTCCGGATCCCTCAGGCAGCCTTGGCTAAGCCAGTGTCGACTCCCTCCAATCTCCTATCCCTCTTCTCTCGCTATGTTGATCAGCAGAAGCTGAATGTGCTAGAAACAAAATTGCAGTAAGTATGCCCTGTTTTCCATGTATATATAGAAGACACAGGTCATAGCAGAAATCAGAGAGAAGGAAAGGGGGGATATTGATCCCCATGGGGTCCAAGAATCACATGCCCCCGCCTTCCCGGGAGCTCAAATACAACCACCACCACCACCACCACCACCCACCCACAGTTAACATAATTGTGTGGAGTGGCAGGATTTGGACTGTTGTATGAATACAGAACTGGATGAAATGCTTTTCTCAGCATCTTCTGGACCTAACTCTTTTCCCTCCCTCCATCGACAGCAGAAACAAGGCCGAGTTATTTGTAACTGAATCTGCTTGTGTTCATGACATTTTATTTTTGCCTCACCGAGAAGTTCTAGATGTGAGCTTGTCGTGGCAAAAAAAAAAAACCCCACATGTTCTTTTGCTTACATTGGCCATGAATCCGTTGCTTCTGTTGTGCTGGTGTAAGGGAGAGAATGCCGTTGGCAGTCAGTCTTGTTGCCCACGTTGTGCAAGCCTCAGGATCAAGGCAGGAAGTAGTTAATGATCAGCAGTCTCCCTCTTGCTGGTGATATCATCATCATTACTCTTACATGAGCATGATTTTATATTAGCAGGATTGGGGGAATAATTTTGTAGATCGATGGCGTAATATCCATGCATAAAGTCTCTGAAGGATTACAGTTTTATTTAAAAGATGAAAGTAATAAAAATGACTGTGCTAAAATAAAGGCAGACTTATAACGCGTGTAATTGAATCGTGAGTTTTTGAGTGAAAAGCTGCTTATACATTTCTCCTTCCTCTGAAGAAGCGATGCTCTCTGCCTTTCTAGCCGGGACTCCTGTTCCTTGTCTGACAAGTTTTGTTCTCGTCTTCTGCCGTTTCAGATTGATTCAAGAAATACGATAGAAGGCCTCGAAATGCTGTTACGCTGGTTTCCTTCATCGCTGCCACCTCCAAAGTATTTTAAGTGGGCAAAGAGGAGGCGATGCCTTCTCCGAGTAAATCCTTGTGGGATTATGTTTCTGGCCCAGCACAGAAGATTGCTCTCTTGCTCTGAGCTTGGCTGGGGGGATGTGCTTTTCTTCTCCGCCCCCTCATTGCTGGTTTTTGCCGTTCTGCATGTCCTCCTCTTTTCCCCCATCACATTTCCATAAAGGTTTTCCTTCCCTTTTGCAAACCCAGGCTTTCCAACCACTCTTGCTGCTAGATTGACAGAGAGACCGTTCTTCTTGCCTTCTCTGTTGCTAAGAATACAGGCTTGGGGGTGGGTGGGTACCTACCTATACCTAGCTCTGTGACCCTTAAATGATGGAGGCTGAGAGACCAGATGTTTCTGGATCTCTTTTGTGTTGGAGTGCTTAAATGATGGGAATTGCTTTTGATTGGCCGACTGGTAAATCTGCTTTATTCCCCCTCTTTCAGTCCCAGACACCCTATTTATAACACCACCTGCTCCCTACAAACTACTCACCCTTTCTGAATCTTGTGATGAAGCAACATCATATTTGCACATTTGTCTGGTCTTCCTGAGAATTATTTTCTGAGTTCTTTGTCTCTGTCCTATACCTTTGCTTCTCGCTCCAGCTGGCCATGATCCCCTGTAGACTAACCAATAAAGTACCAGGAATGAATTCACCTGGAACAGATTATTCTTAGTGAATTACAGTATCATAAACTGCTAGATTCTGCTGTTTTCTTGCTCTTTTTTTTCTTTTTTGGAATGTGGTGAGATTTCTTTATTTCTACTCTGCTTTTTAAAAACAATTTGCACAAGTAGGTATTCTCCAGCCAGTAAAACCCCTGTTAGTAACTGGTGGCCTCTCCACAAACTTCTCTTTACATCCTCTTTCCCCCTCTCCTTTCTAATTCAGATTTCTACCAGGTCTTTTTCTTTATATTTTTTTAACTTTTCTTGATCCTGTCCTCCATCCCTCCTCCTTTCAGTACACACGATCAAGAGGTCCATTATTATTATTATTATTATTATATTATTATTATTGTACTTTTACTTTGGTTTGGTTATGATTAATGAAAATTTCTAAATTTACATTTTTATAGGGTATTGTAAATAAAAAAAATTCTATACTTGTGGAGCATGCGTGCTGTGGTGTTATGTATGGATTTTGCTTTTCTGTAAAGTGAGCCTCTCTGTCACTGCAAGCTTTTTAATGCAACAGAAGATTTGAGTGTGGTTGGGGTAGTTTCACTTCAGTGCAGGAGTGAAATGTAAATAAAAGCTTCTTGACCTGTAGCAGAAAAACATGCGGTGTGAATGGGTAACTTGACACAAGTGAACAAAATAAAGAGCACTGAAATAGATGATGTAATATTACATCCTGATACTACTTGACTACAGTAGGACCCCAGTATCCGCTGGGGATTGGTTCCAGGGCTTCCCGTGGATAATGAAAACTGTGGATAAGAGAGAACGCCTGCCCACCCACCCCCAAACTGCTGTTTCCTAACAGTAGCTTGCTTTATGATTACTGTTTTGAGACAGTAGCTTGCTTTGCAGATGCTGTTTGTGACAATAGCTTGCTTTATGGCTGCTGAATTATTTAATTTTTTCTCTCTGCCAACCGTGGATAACTGAATCAGTGGATACGGTGGTCCTACTGTATAGTGAATGGAGTACACAAGGATTTGACCTTCTTAAACTGTTCTTCTAGGCTGCTATCACCACTAAGTCATACCTCCGTTACTTGCTAGCGGGGGTTTCTGGAAAAGTTATGTTCCTGAAGATTTGTGCACTGGGCACAAGGATCCTGTACATGGCACATGAATGGGTTTTGAGCTTCTCCAATTACCAGTCAGCTTTAAAACAGTATTGTACCGCATTTGCTAGCATTGACAGTGAGCCCACGAAGAAGGGCTGACCTTGTGATGTCAGTAAGATATTATAGCCATCACGAAATATAAGGCTGGCTTTTCAAAGAATAAAAACCTAGTCTAAAATGACTTTTCTTTCTCAGTACAAATTGTATCCAGCCTACAGCAGAAATTGGTTTTATATATGCAGTAGCTGAAGCAATGGAAGTGAGAGAGCTTTGGTCCGAAAAACAAGAGCACCTAACAAAATACTGTACTGTAGAATGATGGCCATTACTGCATTTTTCTAATGTGTTTCAATGGGAATGTAAGGTAGTTTGCCCTTTAAAATAAGATAAAACACCAAGGCAGCAATATTAATTCTAACTCAAGGTTTTAGTGGTCCCTCCAGGGCACAGAAGCCCTTCTAGATGTTTCAGTCCTTCTCCTCGGGCTATAGAGGTACAGTACTTGTGAACATCAGCTAAGGTGGATGTTTACTGTCACTGATGGCAGCAATCCCAATGCAGTACTAGTTCATATCTACAGGGGTGGGGAAATAATACATTGATGATTTATTTTGTTGTGAACCGCCCGGAGTTCCTTCGGGAAGACAGGCGGTATGCAAGCCTCATACTAAATAAATAAATAAATAAATAAATAAATGTGGCTGCGATAACCGCTGCATTCTCAGCCTGGAAAGTGAGAAAAACGAGGAAAACAATAGATAATGGACCCAACATTGGTGTAAATAACAACAGCCTACTAATGAGCGAGTATGAGGTCAACAACTGCCATGGTGGAAGCCAAACCAGAGATATATATTTCACATTGCCATGCCTCCACCTGCCAGAAATGCAGATAACTGGGCAATACACATGCCAAGAAAAGTCCATCTTGCAGACTAAATTGCAGGCTGGTTGCCTGGAGCAGGAAAGCTTTAGTTTCTTCTTACTCTTACCTACATAGCTGCCATGATGCTGCTTGCGAAAAGGGGCACTTCCAGAGGAAGCCTGCCATCACTACCAGCATCCTGTTCAGCATCCTTCCAACCAACCCCCACCCCCACTCCAAAAAAAGTTGTCAGCAGTCTCTTACACAATGGACTCCTTTTCTGTTATTTTTAAACTCATCGGCAAGTTTACAGTGCTGCTCCACTGTTCATTAACAGCATAGGTGATCCAGTCCAGCAGCAAAGACCCTTTTTGTGTCAGATCAGTTCAAGGCATCTGACATCCATCTATACAATTCCATAGGCGATATAATTTCAAAAAAGCCAACTGGGATAAGATCACAACAGTGCTAGATGCAGCTGGGCTTCAGATTGCTCCTTGACTACAGAACTAGGCTGAATTTTTAATTTCCACTTTGGAATGTGGGGTTTCCATTCCTAGAGGGTGATGGACCAACTGCATCCCAGGTTTCACTCTGTAAACGCATGGCTAGTACTTAGATTATTTTATCCCACTTGGAAGAAAAATTATTTATTTATTTGATCTAGCCCCTGGGCACTCTTGGGTGGTGAACAATTGTAAAGTAAACAAAACATAATACAGTCACATGAAAATACTACAAACAACATTAAAGACAAACAAAAATCAATAACATCAGCGATCAACAAAAGGAAACAGCAAAAGAATAAACCAGCAGTTTTTGTGAACAATTTGTAAAAGTTCAGAGAAATTTGATCTGGACTCACAAGTTTGATAGGGTAAGAAGCATTCAAGAAGTTTAGAGTCAACTGAAAAGACTGAACAACAATTCAAACAAAAAGATACTGTATGCAAATTTAACCCCCAGCTAAAGAGCATGTCAACAACTCCTGAGACGGAAGACCAACTCATGCATAATAAAAAATAAAACATTGAAGGGATATTCAGAGTGAGTCAAATGAACATAGTCTTCCTAGAACTGCAGAACTGGAAGGGATCCTATGAATCGTGAAGTCCAGACCCTGGCAAGGAGGGACAGTGGAGAAATAAAATCCCAGTGCCTTAACCACTGAGCTACCCAGCAGTTCCTCCTATGTTTCTGTCTTGCTCATGCTTCATGTTGGTTGAACTAGACTAGGGGACGTCATAAGAAATGTAAGACAGTCAAAGTGGCAGGACTTGATACCTGAACTGAGCATTCAGTTCAGGTATCAAAATACAAAGGAATATCTCCTTCAACTCGTGAATAGCTGCTGGATGAGTGAGCAGATTCCAAAAATATGGCAGAAGGTAAAAGTACATTGCTAAACTGGAACCAGGCAAAGAACTAGCAGACTCCCCAAAGTGTTTTACAAATGATATTAAACCATTTAGCCCCTAAAACTGAACCTCTTCTAAGCCTATATGAGCTTTAGACCTGCCAAGAGTTACATAGCTCAAGTCTTAAATGCATAATGCATTTTGAAATACATAAATGGAGCAGCATTTATCCACCTTGTGTTGCTCCTCAAAAAGCTCCATCTAACTAAAGATCATGGACTAACGGAAATGGTTGCTGTTCTCTTTCAAAACCACAGATTCTTTGTTGAATTTCAAGGGAGGCACAGGTACTTGAGAAATCAAGGCTTGGACAGGGTAGCTTTCTGGAACCAACATTGCCTTACTCCAGGAGTTTCATCTGTGCCAGTGATCTTGCCTTGAGAGTCCAGGGGGAGATATTTGAGGCCATCAAGCACCAGCTAACCTCTGCATTAGAAGAGATTTTCTTATAAAAACAAACAGCTGGGGAAAAAACCATTGAAAAACACAAGTTTGTACCTCTCCCTTAAAGAGCAGAGAAGCAGAGAGGAAGCTCTGAGTTAGCTGGGAAGGCAAGATGTTGAAACATTGGTTGTTGGGTATTTGGGCGTCACTCTCTATTGAACCCTGGCTTACAAAAACATTGTCTAAACATCAAACAGAATATTGCTTCCAAAAATAACATTTCATGTTACCGCAGCTCCCCTGTCTGCTGATCTATTACCGAGCACAATTCAAAGTGTTGGTTCTAATCTATGAAGCCCTAAATGGCTTGGGTACAAGCGATCTCAAATGCCGTATCTCCGGTTTTTAGCCAGCCTGGGTCTTAAAAAACATAAGAAGAAACCTTTCTCTTGGCCCTACCACCTTCACAGGTAGAAGGGGCTGGGAAGACACAGGAGAGATCCTTCTCTGTTGCTGCTCCCAGATTTTGGGAACTCCCTCGTATAGGAAGCCGGACTGGCCTCATCTTTTGTCCCCCTTCCTCAAGGAGAGGAAGACCTTTCTCTTCAGGCAAGCTTTTCCTCAGTGACTGACAGATCTGAGTGGGGTTTTAAATGGATTGCTTTGCCTTACTGCTTCGAACATGTTTTTACATTGCTTTTGTTTGCCATGCCTCAAAGTGGCATTTGTTTGAGCCTTTGTAATATTTGCATACTTGTTTTGAGCTTCAAAAAGTGTCTTTTAATGATGTAAGCTGCCTCGGGCCCTTTTAAAGGAGAAAGACGGTGGAAATATTTTAAATAAATAGATACTTAGGAAATTGGCTGGGTCTAACGGGAGTGTCCACCTTCCCAGTAGGAACAATAGCTCTGTCCCTGTGTTACTTCATAACAAAATATGCTAGTCTCGTGTGGTATAAATCAGCATATGTGAAACAAGTGGTTGTAGCTCTTAATCAAAGAACCATAGAGTTGGAAGGGCCCTATAAGACCATCAAGTCCAAACCTCAATGAGTAAAACAGGATTATTAATGGATGCTTGAAACCTACTCTTATTGAATAAGTCTATTTTTAGCTAATATTGCCCATCCAGACATACATCAAGGACTGCTGGCAAATAATGAACACATGAAGGTAATACAGCACGAAGCCCATCCACTTTACGGACATGAGCTCCTCAGATGACAGCTAACATCAAGGGAAAGCTTTCTACACACATCGCAAGCGTTAAATATTAAACTGGAAGAGGCTAGGCTAAACTAAGGCAGAGCAAAAACAACATGCCTTACTGAATGGGTGAATGCTGAAGAGTGTCTCCAACCAGGACAATACTTGAGCTGGACCATCTGGAAGTCCCGGAATCAACTTCAAAGTGAAGGAGAAGAGTCAAACATAATCAGGTAAAATAGGACTATTTGAATGCAGGGCAGATATGTTCATAATTCTAAACTGGGAAATACTCTGATACGAATAAAGAAAGAGTGTTAATCTGAGCGGAGGCAGACTGAAAGGAGAACGGCTGCAGAGAATGGAACTGCAACATCTACTTACCACCAGCACCAACGGCAACCACAAGAGAGGCAAGGATGGTGGCAAGATGTAGATGTACTAATGACATGCCAGGACTACTTATTGGGGCAGGCTCAGAGTGTTCAACAGAGCACTACCTAGCCTCATTTGGCTTCATCGGAAGGGGTTTTAGAAGATAGTTTATAATATTTCAGATGACCCTGGATTGTCCTGCAGACTCCCCCCCCCCCCCGGGGGGGAAGGTGAGAAAGAGCAAAGTGCAAGTCACTCATGATCTCCAGAGGGAACTGATCCCCTCCTGTCTAACCTCCTGGTGGGACATGGAACCCCTCACCTGTCATGTTGCTGTCTTCAGGGATCGGTTTCCTCCATCCTTGCTGTTTTCCCATTGTCTGACTTTGGTGTGCTTTGCTATGCTTGTGGCCAATTCTGTTCAAAGCAAAGCAAAGCAAAGTGGTCTGCTTATATACCGCCCCATACCACTACAAGTAGTCTCTGGGCGGTTTACAATTTTTTAATTACAGTGTGCAGGCTACACATTGCTGCCCCCCCCCCCAGCAAGCTGGGTACTCATTTTACTGACCTTGGAAGGATGGAAGGCTGAGTGAACCTTGAGCCTGCTACCAGGGATTGAACCCAGGTTGTGAGCACAGTTTTACCTGCAGTACAGGCATTTAACCACTGCGCCATGAGAAAAACATGGACACTACCTTCAGAATGGCGTTTGTACACAGTATCCAAGACAGGGTTGATTATTAAAGGTAGACACAGATGCCCACATTTGCCAGATAGTTGCTCCAGCAGGATTCCTGTACCTTAGAAAGTTGCATTATAATGGACAGTGGTGTGGGGTATATCAAGCTTTTGTATCCAGGATGCAGACATCATCATTTATTGTTTGACTGACTGTTCTGGAGCTTGCCAGGAGTCAGGCTGGGAAAACAGGATAACAGACTCCACAGGGAACATCTGCTTGTAGTGTCAGTCAATATTAAGTGACACAGAATGGACATCCTTCCTGATATGTACCAAATGTTGTGGTCCTCCCTTGGTGTTTTGTTGTAAAGCAAGCTGTGAAGAGTAAAGGGTACAAAGACCATCAAAAAGCCCTGTTCTGTTAGGTCTAAATCGAGCACTATTTGTACAGCAGCCAACTGGTTGCCAATGAGAGGCACACAGTCTGGAAATGAATATCTACAAAACTGCTTGCATTCCCCAGGAGGAAAAGGAATGCAGGAAGACCTTTGACCTGGATGCAAAGTGAAAGAGCAGTGAGCGACAGCACCCACACAACTACCTTATACTGAGGACCAGGCTTCTTCCTCCTATAGTGGTGGTCGTGATAGCAATGTGTGTGATCATACTTCCTCCTTTTGGGATGGCCAAGACAGTTTCTGAGCAAAGACAGCTTGCAATAATCCATATACAGTGGAACCTTGACTTACATACTGCTTGACTTGCATCATATTTGACTTGCAGCAAGAAGGGGCCTGTTTGACTTGAGTCGCAGGCTTTGACTTACAGCTCGGAGCCCCAGCATAAGGCACTGGAATCGGGTGGCAGCCACGACCCAGCATCACAACTGCCGCCTCCAAACTGCTCCTGTCTTCTTCCTCTCCTCCAGCAGCAGCGGCGGCGGCGGCTTCGGCGAGGCCAGCTCCGAGCACCTGGAGCTGGTCCTCGGCCTTGACGAAGCCGCCGCTGCTGCCGGAGAAGAAGGGCTGGGAGGTCGGGCTGGCCTTGCTGGTTAGACACTCGGCTCAGTCTTGTAAAAAATCTGGCTGCAGAAGTCTCGTCCACAATGGAAGCATTTTAGCTGGGGAGCTGTAAAGTTGTGGGACTCTAATGGTAAGCATAGAGTTGTTCAGAACTTGGAACGTCAGGTTAAAAATAAGTAAAACTTAAATGTTAGACATTGTTGCTATGAACATTAAAAAGTGGAGGCGTATAACTTGTGGACTATAATTCCACTGCCTCCTCTTTGAAGAAACATTTCATTTACATCCCTGGAAGGAATCTCCTATCCCAGTCAAATTTGTGTTAAATTGCTGTTTTGGGGGGTCTTTTTCATCATCTGGAACGGATTAATCTGCTTTCCCATTACTTTCTATGGGAAAAGTTCATTTGACTTAAGTCATGTTTGACTTAAGTCTAGACCTCTGGAACGGATTAATGACGTAAGTCAAGGTTCTTCTTCGTGTCCTCCGTGAATCCACACCACTGGGTTCTCGGTCGCGACGCGAGCGATGGCACCGGAAACACTTGAAAGCAAGGAAGCAGAATCATTAGTCTCCGCCCCACCACCCATGCTCCCTTGCGTTCCCGCCTAAACGCCCCAGTTCCCTCTAACCGCCGCGTTGGATGGTTCGGAAACTGTGAGCTAGTCACGGATTTTTCTTCTTTGGATTTTCTTGCCTTTTATGGCCCAGCGTTCACTCTTCAAAAATTGTGTCCGGTGCGGGGGGAAGATCCCCTTTTCGGACGGGCATTCCCGCTGCCTGTACTGCTTGGGGGAAGCCCACTGTCTGGACTCCTGCTCCCACTGCAAGAGTTTGAGTTCTCAGGCCCTTCGGAACCGTAGACATCGCCTGAATACCTACCTTCTTGAGAAGTCCTTGCGGCCAACGATGGAGTCCTCGGCTTCCCAGGCGACCGCAGAGCAGACTCAGGCTGATCCTGTGGAAAAATCGGCAAAAAAAGTTAAGTCTAAAAAGTCTGCTACCGAGGCCTCGGTACCTAAGAAATCCCGCCGTGAGAAGTCACCCTCTCGCCATGAGAGATCTCCCTCCCGCCGGACATCTCCGTCCCTTTCTCCCAACCGAAGGAGTGCCTCGCCGGTATCACTGGACTCTTCGGATGAAGCATCGGTAGCGCTATCGATACCGGAGAAGAGAGGCAATAGGTCAGAGCTGGTGAGTCTGTTCACCAACGCTCCCCTGCAGCCCCCCTTCGGCCAGGCTTCCGCGGCCTTTCAATTGCCACCGTCAGCGTACCAAGGCTTCTCCGGACCAGCTTGGCAGGGTACGGTTCCGCCCTTGCCACCGGTACAGTCCGTCGGTACCCAGGCACAATGGCAGGGCACGGTACCGCCCTTGCCTCCGGCTCAACCTGTCGATACCCAGCCGCAGTCTCCGGTTCGGAAGCAGTCGGCGAAGCGCAAGACGGCGGTATCTTCACCTCCGCCTCCCAAAAGACCTTCCAAGGGTACCGAGAACGTGCCTTCCGCTAACCTGCCGTCGGCTCGCCCTACTCCACCGGTACCGTCCCCGTCCCAACCATGGGGTTGGCCATCGGTGCCGCCTACTTGGCCCTCGGTACCATCAATGCAATCAATGCCACCGATGTCGGCAGCTTGGCCCTCCGGTCCTTCTTCTTCCATGGTACCGTTTCCCTTCTCGGGATACCCGTTTTTCCCAGGGTTCCCGCCGGTACCGTACCACACAGGACCATTCTGGAATCGTCCGGGACCCTGGTATGATCCCGATGGACCTGCGGAGCCTAAGTCACCGAGCTCCATGGCCATTGAACCAGCCACATCTCGACACCGTAAGAAAGCCAAGAGGCCTTCTTCGCATCACCACTCTGGTACCAATCCACCTTCTCCCTCGGACTCCGACTCGTCTTCCTCAGGTGATTCCGACTCAGAGGACCCTGACGGTTCCGATCAGGAGAGAGCTGCTACATCTGACTCTAATGTGGCTGGTGAGAGTCCCCCTT
Organism: Phrynocephalus versicolor; assembly: GCA_023846285.1. Lineage (NCBI taxonomy): Eukaryota > Metazoa > Chordata > Lepidosauria > Squamata > Agamidae > Phrynocephalus > Phrynocephalus versicolor. Next base: position 80,390,862 of record JAHTLZ010000016.1, read on the forward strand.
CCTCGGCGGACTCCATTGGAAACTACTCGGAGTTTATCTCCAAGATGGCCTCGACCCTTAACATCCCGGTCCACCATCCTACTCCTCAATACTCGGATCATGTCTTTGACCAGATCTCCTCTGACTGCACCTCGCCTATCCACCTGGGAATTTTACCGTCCATCCTTGATATGGCCAAGGATTCCTTTAAGAAGATCCCCTCCTCTTCCAAGTCCAGGAAGTTAGAGGGATTCTACCGGGTCTATGACGAAGGAGCACCCTTCCTAGTTAAGCACCCAGTGCCTAACTCAGTGGTGGTATCAGCTTCTCAGCTGCAGTCTAAATCCTCGCAGGTACCTATTCCCCCAACCAAAGAAGGTCGTAAGGTTGATACCATGGCCAGACAGCTCTACTCAACCGCGGCACTGTCTTTCAAGATAGCCAATTATCAAGCTGTCATGGGAGCTTACCAACGAGCGCTCCTTAACAAGGCCAAGGTGGCTATCGACTCTGCTCCTGATGCCGCCAAGAGTGTTGCTGTTCCAGCCCTGGAAGAGGCCCTTTCCATCGCTGCCCAGCAGATGAGGTCGGGTCGCCATGCTTCAGACGCTGCCACCAAGGCCATGGGATCTGCCATTGCCTTTCGCCGTCATGCCTGGCTGAGATCCACGGGCTTGTCTGAGGAGTCAAAGAACAAGATTTGTAGCCTACCCTTCGAGGGTGAAGGACTCTTTCATGATAAAACTGACGAAATCATGAATGAACATCAGAAGAGTCAGAACACCGCGAAGCATCTCAATCTTCTACCTGCTAAACAACATCGGTCCTTTCGACCCTCTTGGAAAAGATCCTTCAGTCACGCCTCCGCCAGACAGCAGCAGCGTGACCAGTCTTTCCCCTCGTCCTCCAACACCTTCACTGGAAAGGATAGACCTCAGAAGTCCAAGTTCCGAGCTTCCGCCCGGCATCAGGATAAACGAGGACGCAAGGACTTCTGACTTTCCAAGACTAAGACCATTCCTGTCGGCTTGGTCCGCCATCACCACCGACAGATGGGTTCTCTCCATCATCTCTCAGGGATACAGGATAGAGTTCTCTGCCCTCCCCCCTACTGGTCACCTGATTCACACCTCCCCATCCCCAGCTCTTTGGGAGGAAATTTCTACTCTCCTGCAGAAGGATGCCATCTCTCCGGTGCCCCCTGGGGACATCCCCTCGGGTCATTTTTCGCCTTATTTCACCGTCCCGAAGAAGGACGGAGGCCTTCGACCTATCCTAGACCTCAGGTCGGTGAACTGGTTCATCCCCCCAAAAAAGTTCAAGATGGTGACTCTGGAAACCATTCTGCCTCTTCTTCAGCGAGACGACTGGTTCACTGTCATCGATCTTTGAGACGCATATTTTCATATTTCCATCCACCCCTTTTTCCACAAATTTCTTCGTTTCATGGTGGAGGGCCACGCCTTCGAGTTCAAGTCCCTGCCCTTCGGCCTAGCCACGGCTCCCAGGGTCTTTACGAAGTGTATGGCTCCAGTCGTCGCCCATCTTCGCTCGCAGGGGATAGTCGTATTCCCTTATATAGACGACTGGCTTCTGGTCTCGCCATCTCTCGACCAAGCAGTTCGTCATCTCCATTTCACCCTTCGGCTCCTTCGTCGTTTGGGCCTAAATGTCAACTTCGACAAATCCAAACTGTCTCCATCCCGAAGGGTAGAATACATAGGTGCCATTTTGGACTCTCGACGGCAAAAGGCCTTTCCTCCGGCCTCTCGGCTGTCAGACATCGCCTCCATAGTAAATCGTCTACACCCAGGCGCCTCTCTGCCAGCGTCGCTGATGCAATGCCTTCTGGGCCTTATGGCCTCCACTACAGCGGTTGTCCCCTTTGCCCGTCTTCGCATGCGGCATCTTCAATGGTGCTTCCTTTCCCAATTGGATCCGGAACTAGACTCTCAGGACAAGTTGATCTCCATCTCCCCTCTGGCCTGGATGTCCTCCCGCTGGTGGCTCAATCCCTCCAACCTCCTAGTGGGCCGCCGTTTTCAGTCACCCTCTCCGACCACTCAAATTACTTCAGATGCCAGCTTGTCGGGCTGGGGAGCCTTCTGTGGCATTCACCAGATTCATGGCCTCTGGTCCCCTACGGAGAAGACCAGACATATCAACGAATTGGAGCTCCTGGCCATTTTCAGGGCACTAAAAGCCTTTCTCCCTATCATCCGGAACCAGGTAGTCTTGGTGGCCACGGACAACACCACGGCCATGTATTACCTAAACAAACAGGGAGGGACCCACTCTGCGGCTCTTCTGCACCTCTCTATAGCTATATGGGACTGGTGTATTGTCCACCATATTTTTCCACTGGCTATCCATCTCTCGGGGGAGGACAACGACCTAGCGGACAGTCTCAGTCGCAGGACCTCCACTTCCCACGAATGGGAACTACACCCATCTGTCTTCCGTCTATTGATCAGACGGTGGGGCCACCCATCCATAGACTTGTTCGCTTCGGAGACCAATTTCAAATGCATCCGTTTCTGCTCCAGGGCAGGGGTAGGCAGCCGCTCTCTGGGGGATGCCTTTATGTTCTGCTGGTCTCGCCATCTTCTCTATGCCTTCCCTCCAATCCCCCTTGTCCACAGAACTTTGGTGAAGATCCGACACGATGGATCCAATGTCATTCTCATCACTCCCTGGTGGCCCCGGCAGCCATGGTTTGCCACCCTTCTGCAGATGGCTCAAGATCACCTTGTTCTGCCTCTCTTCGCGTCTCTCCTATCTCGGGACGACAGCCGGGTACTCCATCCGGATCTCCCACATCTCAAGCTGACGGCCTGGAGGATTCAGCACTGATTTCTGCTATCTGCAAAGCGGCCAGAAAACCTTCCACTCTGAAGAACTATCGCCTCAAATGGGCCCGTTTCAGGGCCTTCACAGCCGAACATTCCTACCCTCATCTCAACCCCCCTCTTCTAGTGGTGTTGCGATTCCTCCTCCGACTGAAGCAGGCCGGTCTCTCTATAGCCTCACTCCGGGTCTATCTCTCGGCCATCGTGGCCCATCAGCCTCCGGAATCTCCAGCTGCGGCCCTTTTCCGACACCCGTGGCTGAAGCTCTTCCTGGGAGGCTTGAAAAACACCTATCCTGATAGACGCCGCATTCCTTCCCAGTGGTCTATTCGAATTGTGCTGCGGGCCTTGGCTAGACCCCCCTTTGAACCTCTGGCCACTGCATCGTTACACCATTTGACCCTTAAGGTTGCCTTCTTGCTGGCCATCACCTCAGCCCGTAGGGCCAGTGAACTGTGTGCCCTCCGTCACGATCCACCCTTTTTGCAATTTTTCCAGGACAAGGTTGTGGCTTACCCCGACATCTCCTTTCTCCCTAAGGTGGTCTCCCGGTTTCATTTATCCCAACCAATTATCTTTCCTGTCTTTTTTCCCTCCCCGTCCTCTCCCATTGAGAGAGAACTCCATTCCCTAGATGTTCGGAGAGCCCTAGCTTTTTATCTTTCTAGGACTGCTTCGTTCCGAAAGACTAATCGCCTGTTTGTTGCTTACGGTTCCAAGTTCAATGGGTTGCCAATTTCCACCCAGCGTTTCTCGAAGTGGGTTGTTTCCACTATTGAACTTTGTTATCAGTTGTCCAATCAGCCTCTTCCTCCAGGGGTCCGAGCTCATTCTACCAGAGCTGTGGCTTCGTCGACTGCTTTTCTCCGAGGAATTCCTATGGAAGACGTCTGCAGAGCGGCGACCTGGTCCCAGCCTTCTACCTTTGTTCGACACTACAGCCTGGATACCAGGGCTAAGTCTTCTGCCTCTTTTGGCAGGGCTGTGCTCTCTTCTGTATTTCCGTGACTACCCTCCGCCTTCTCAGGTAGCTTGGTACTCACCCAGTGGTGTGGATTCACGGAGGACACGATGAAGAAGAACCGGTTGCTTACCTGTAATGGTGGTTCTTCGAGTGTCCTCCGTGAATCCACACCAACCCGCCCGCCTCCCCTCTAGTCACGTTGTCTGGAGACTATTTCCTCACAGCGGCGTGCAGAGGGAACTGGGGCGTTTAGGCGGGAACGCAAGGGAGCATGGGTGGTGGGGCGGAGACTAATGATTCTGCTTCCTTGCTTTCAAGTGTTTCCAGTGCCATCGCTCGCGTCGCGACCGAGAACCCAGTGGTGTGGATTCACGGAGGACACTCGAAGAACCACCATTACAGGTAAGCAACCGGTTCTTCCACTGTACAGTACTTCTGAACAGCAACCCTGTAAGTCATAAGCTCTCCGGAATTGTTTGGAATGAGTGATGTACTTGAATTCTTCTCTGAGTTATAAGTCAATGTACTTAGTGGAAAATGCCTGTTTACCAATTAGCACATGTCCTGGTTCCATTAAAGCTTGTTGCTATAAACTAAATGAGATCAGATCTAATAGCCAAAAGATCTAATAGCGTAAGGTCAAAACAATTTGGTGGGGGAGCCAAGGCATATGTGCTGTAATTCCAGTACCGGTGGAACACAGCCTTACTGCTCTTTGGTCCAGGGCAAGGATAGGTCACAGCTGGACAGAGAAGGGGAGGGAATGGCAAGATGACGAAGAATGGATGGATGAAGTGATGTGAACAAATAATGGGAGATGGGGTAATAGGAATAACAGCAAATTCTCAACACAGTTGATACTCCTTATAGAAAAGACCCACTTATTTGTTCAATATTTTCCTACACAATTAAGTTAGCAGTAATTTTTTTCCTACACAATTAAGTTAGCACTAATGTTATGATGGTGGTGTTTGTTCAGTCAGAGAAGCTGCAGGGTGCAAAACCAAGAGAGGACTCTTCACACATTATCCAGAGGCAGCAGAGTTCAACCGCTCCAGTCTCCCTCTTTCTGAGAAAACTGACATGAGTTGGTTGAGGAAGGGAGAGTCTGATTCCAGTGAGGCCACTTGGAAGTGGCAGACCCTGAGTTTCCCCTAGTAGTCCCCTCCCTCTCCCCCCAGGGACAAGAGTCAATGTGCTGTAATGGTTAAAGGGTTAGACAGCTAAGTATCAAAGGCATAGATGGGTCTTTAATCTTGTACCAATCTTTTGCCATCTCTGGAAAGGTAAATATATATATGCTGAGAAAGTGATTCCAGTCTTGCCCGCTTTGGACTTTGATTCTGACCTGGGCACATGCTATTCTCTACAGCAGCTGCAGGGACTGGGGAGGTTCTCTGTTCATGCTCCATCCCTTAACCAGCACACCCTGAATATGGGATTGCATCCTGGAGATTTTGATTCCATAACAGCAGCATTTTCAAATTTTTAAAAATCCATTATTTTTGTACTCCCATTCTAATCTGTGTCCCAAGGACAACAGACAGTACTGTGTATGCAGAATAGACACTAAAATAAGGCCCAAGATTAGGAAGAGCCAGAGTTCACGACTGTTATCCATCTGTAAACATGGTCCCAGTGTAAAAAGATCCAATCCTTAGGAAATATTTACTCTTCCATTTATTGTCTTAAAGTGATTAGCACAATTTTCATGACCCACCCATTTTTCCAGAAGCTTCTTACTGCAGCAAGCAAATGTAGGAGCAAAAAGGCAGCTTCATGCAAAGATTATGTGGAACAAACTGGGGGCCCAAATCCAAGGTTGGGGAATCAATGGAAACTTGATATTTGCTCTACTCTGCATAAAGGTCTGAGTATATAGGTCTTGATTTACTCTAACAGGGGTGGCAGCATATTATTGGAAGTCAGGCATGGGCACCTTTAGATACTACAGAGTTGTTGGACTGTAGCACTCAGCAAACACTAGGGATATTACCCATCTATGTCTGAAGAAGTGCACATGGGCACGAAACGTTACATTAAAATATGAAAGTTAGTTTTTAAGGTGCCACATGTTTGTGTCTTTGTTTTGTTTTTCTTTGATTTATGCCTGAAAATCTAAGACACATGTTGCCCATCCAGGAGCTAAGGAAAGGCAAATGTAGTACAAGACCACCACCCACAGGTATGTGACCTGCTGCACAACATCCTCACCCACCTAGTGCTTTCACTATCAGAAATCAGAGCAGTTTTTAGGTTGCTTCTGTGCCCTGAAGGGCTGTCCATAAATCATAATCTGAGCAGGGCTGTTGGTGGTGGTGGTGAGTTTGTTTTGGATTCCCTCAGCAAGTGGGAATCAGCCTCCTTTCATCCAAACTCTCCAGCGCAGGCCAGGACAGAAGAGTTCACAAGGTCCCTTAACATTACCTTGGTTTATAGCCACTGACAGATAGACTCCTTAGTCCATTTATGAAAGTCCAACAGAGAGAAATATAGTGTAGTTTTCCTTCAAGGAAAAGGTGCATAAGCCCTTTGCCCAAGGCAGCCACTAGCATCTTAATAGAGGCTGTGTGTCTGTGCGTGTGTTGTGTCGCCATGTCCATGAAGTTTTCATGGCAGGAATACTGGAGTGGCTTGCTAGTTCCTACTCCAGGCACCTACAGCACCTGGTATTCCCTGCTGGTCGCCCATCCAGGTACAAACCAGGGCTGACCCTGCTTATCTTCCGAAATCAGGCAAGATCGGATGTGCTCAGGACATCTAGGCAGCTTAATAGAGGCTACCGTCTTGCTTAGCGTTTTTACTTGATCAAGTAAAGGTGAACCCAAAGGAAGCATTTTTTGCCTAGGCAGTGCCTTTTCTTTCTTGTAAACCTGCATTTAATAAGACCGTGCAGCAACGGTACAAGGTCATTAGGTCTGCAGCTCCTGCTCGTTCTTTTATGTAAGCGGTACACGGTCGCCAGCGCTGGAGTGTCATTCTCACCTAGAAACAACAGTCTCCTTTCCACGATGACGTCAGGTCAGACTGCCCGCCCCGTGGAGCTTTTTACCGGCTACCCCAGAGAATTGACAGGGCAAGAAGCCAATAAGAGACGCACTTTAAAAAAACCGGTAGAAGGGCAGTGACAGCGCATGGCCGGCCAATGCGCCAGCAAGTCCCTCCCCCCTAGATTCTTCTGGACCAATGGCAGCGGCGAGGGGCGGTTCCAATCGGGACTCCGGCCCCCGGAGTGGGTGTCGCTCCGAATGGAGAGGGCTGGGTGACGGCAGTACGCGTACCGTTGAGGGGAGGAGGAGGAGGGCGAGGAGGGGGAGGGAGGGAGCAGCCAGGAAGGAGGGAGGTGCTCGCCGCCTTCGGCCGTTCCTCCGTCTCTCGCTGGCAAAAGGGGGGCTCGAGCTCGCGAGGGGCGGCGGGGCTGCGCTCTGAGATGTCCGAACTGCGAGCCGCGGGAACCGGCCCTGGGACGACGCCCGGCGGAGCGAGCGGCCCCGTTGCCACCGGACCAGGAGGGACCAGTGGGCCTGGGCCGGCCACCTCATTGCCTTCGCCCGGGCCCGGGGGTGGAAGAGGCGACGGCGGTGGCGGCGGAGGAGGAGGCGGAGGCGGAGGGACCCTGGGCCCTGGGGGAGCAGCCCCAGGGGGGGTGGCAACGGCTCCAGGGGGGAGCTCCGCTTCCTCTTCCGGGTCATCCAGCTCTACTTCCGGAGCGGCTCGGGAAGGGTGGCTTTTCAAATGGACCAATTACATCAAAGGTTATCAGCGGCGCTGGTTCGTCTTGAGCAATGGGCTGCTCAGTTACTACAGGTGAGACCACGCCTCCTGCCGGGGCCCGCCTACGGGCGCCTGGCCACGCCCACTCCCTTGTTAAGCCACGCCCAGTATTTATTTCCCCTCCTCTCCCCCCTCCCCCAATAAAGGCGTGGGCTTCCCCCTTTGGCCGGCCGGTGACAAGCGGGGCGCCCCGGCCCTCCCTTCCCCCCCCCGCTCCGCTCGGGAGTCCAGGCGTGCGCGGTGGCCCTTCAGGATCGCCTCCCCGGGTGGACTTCCTTCCTGGCTACGTGGCACGAGGGCGAGCCACGGTGGTCACGTCCTGACCAGCCTCTTGCTTCGAATGGGGGGGGGTCCTCCCTCCTTCCTGACTCCCATTCCTTTCCTTTGCCCTTCCCAACCCCGAGTCACTCTTATTAAGGAGTCATTAAGAAGCGTGGCCCTGCTTTTCCCTGCCTCCCAGGCTTTATTTTAAAAACGAAATCACATTCCATTCGTAGTTGCTTCTTTCCCTGAGCAGCCCAGGAGCTCGCGTGTGCCGTGGCAGGTCCGCCTCCACCCCCCTGGCGACACTGGGTGCCAGGTTGGGCCTTTTGGTGGTGGTGGGGCTGCTGCTGGCAGTGCTGCCATTGGAGAGATGGGTCGTCCTCTCCGACGTCGCTGAGCATGTTAGGACTTGCTTCTAGGAGGGTGCGTTCTGCTTGGTACCGTCTACCTAATGAGCGACCTGTGACCTAACAAATAGAGTGATGGGTTTGGACGCCTGGGTTCAAATCCGCGATTGGCCATGGAAATTCACCTTGTGTACTTGTATGTACAGTAGGATCCCGGTATCTGCTGGTGATTGGTTCCAGGCCTTCCCGTGGATAAGAGAGAACGCCTGCCCACCCACCTCCAAACTGCTGTTTCCTGACAGTAGCGTGCTTTATGACTGCTGTTTTGAGACAGTAGCTTGCTTTACCAATGCTATTTGTAACAATAGCTTGTTTTGTGGCTGCTAAATTATTTAACCCCCCCCACGTTCCCCCCTGCCAACCATGGATAACTAAATCAGTGGATATGGGGGTCCTACTGTAACCGGTAAAACCGTTGGTTAAATATCTTACTTACCTTGAAAGTCTTCTTATGGTGACTGGAAGTTGGCTCTGACTTGGCAGCACATAACATAAATGCACCCCTGATCTTCTTTCTTTATTTGTGTCAGTGTTGCACAATTTAAAATTATGGATATGTATGAAATATTTGTAAAATTAGAAGCAAAATAAAATGTCATGATAATTAGACTATTGTTGACCAGAAGTAAGCTCCCTTTTGCTACATTTTCTTCTGTGCTTTGGTGGGGCATAAGTACTGTACTGCATTGATAGCATTTCTCCAGAAAAAAAATGGTCCCGTACTCAAGTAGCTCCATTTTACTTGATCATTCCTACTTGGCTTTGAAGTCTATTCAATGAATTCTTGAAAGTCCAGCTAGAATCTTGTCCTTGTGGGAAACACCCTTCAGCATTCATCCATTTGTCAAGGTGTGTTCTTTTTGTTCTTCACAGGCTTAGCCTAGCTCCTTTTGTTTTAATATTTAGGGTTGTAGTAGTATCAGTGACATCACCATCTGAGATGGAGGGGGTCAAAATGGGTTCTGAATCACAGATTGCTAAAAAGCCTAGATGTGGCAACTGTAGTGCTGAAAACCGGTGGTCAAACAAATAGTACCACAGGCAGTGCTACCAGTGAAGTTTTATGTTACTGAAAAATGACACTTTTTAACCTGGAAGCTAGTCAAGCATTGGCAACAGGGCTTCATTTCGTGTTAGGTCAAACCATTTGCTACTCACTCACTTGGATGACAGAATCTTCACAAACATATGACTTTTTTTACATTATGTTACCTATGATTATATAGGAGAGAGATTCCTTCCAATATATTTAGAGCTCTTTGCAAAGCGTGTTTGATAAATGCATCCTTTTTTCTTTTTTTCTGCATTATTTTTTATGTTTTATTTTTGTTTATGGTTTGTTTCATTTTACTTTGTTGTATACTACCTGGTATAGTGTACCTTACAAATGAGAATGTATATAAGCTAACTAAATACAAAGCAAACAGATAATAACAGTGAGGGCTGAGAGCTCAGCCAAAAAAAAAGCCAAGTTCAGATTCCTCTTCAGTCATTCATTTCACTGGGTAGATTTAAGCAAGCATTCAGTTTTCAGTCTAATCCATTTCACAGGGTTGTTATAAAGAAACTCAGTCAAAGTACTCCTTTTAGTACAGTGTTTCCCAGCTTTGCTTATCTCGCCTTCCTCATTCTGTCAAAGAACCTTGACCTCTCTAAGATGGGATCAAAAGTCCCAACTTTTCCACAGAGCAAAACTTTTAAAAAAAACACCCTTGCATACAGAGGTGAATGATCCATTGAGACCGAGTTGGTAGGATTTAGTAGGCCACATTTGCAAGGCAGACATGGGAACTAAAGTAGAGTAAATTCTTAGTAGTAGTATGTGTACAGGAAGGCTGGGATAACAATATTATTTACAGAATGGTCTTTGGGTGGCTTTCATAAACCTCTGCTGTAATAATGGCTAGATTTATTGCCTTGATGACACTTGATCCCACTTAAATTACTTCTCCATTAGACTCCAGGTTCACAGAGGCTGATCTTGAGGGGATTCAGTTTCTTCATGGGATGCTTTGGCTGTTCCAGAAACCAGTATTTTCATTATTTATTACATGCCTCTTTAAACTGCTCTGTGTAACTGTCAGTGGCATGCTATCTCCTTACCCCATCCATGTGTTTTTCTATAAATATTAATTCATGTCACTGCAATGGACTCAAAACCAGAAGTGTCTATTGTTTTCTTCCAAGTCTTGTGGGCACCTCTTTTCAGTCAAGCGGTCTGATTGAAATTACTGTTTTTGTATGATTTATCTTTTATCCAAACTCATTTCAGTTATATTCCAAGTGGGAAAACTTCTAAGCAGGGTAGATAAATAAAAAAAAAAATAAAAAATGGATTTTTATTTAAATCAGATTTTCACAATGCCATGCTCTCCCAGAGGTTTCTGATTATTTGAGGCAATCTTTCTATCTAGAAGATAATTATCAAAGATGCTTGGTTTTGCTATTTTCAATACTGTGCACGTAGGTCTGCAACAATAACACACCTCCTTCATAGCAAAAATGTTATAAAATAAACATCAGAATTGAGGAAAATACCTTAATCCCATTGTTCCTCTGCAAATCTATGTACTCAGAGAATCAACCCCCTTATCTCTTACATGCTATGTTTCAAGAAATTCAATGAATAGAAGGTTGGAATGGAATAGTTCTGCACAAGGAATAAATTCTGAGGAGGGAGGGACAAGCAGTAAAATGTAAGTGAAACTTTGACCACAGTACTCCACATCTTGAGATCTTTATGTCTATAGCAGCCTGAGGGTTATCATTCTTGCTCTTCCTCTAGGAGAAAAACCTGTAATGGCAGCAGCCCTTAAAAGAGACCCAGTTTTGGAATATCTACTGTCAAAGTTTTTTTAAAAGATATTTTAACCACATCAGCTAACAAACATGGATGTTTAAGCAAAAGAAGTATATGTAATGCTATATAATGTTATTCTTTTGGCTAAATAAAACTATTTAAATTGTTATAAGGTAATGATTATTTTTATCTTTCCAGTAAAGTACAACAGAACAGTTGTCCAAATATGAATGATTAACCTGTTAAACTGGTGATAGTTCACCTTGCAGTAATTTCACAATTACCTATCTATATCACCAAATCAGTAATTTTCTGATATACAGTAACTGTAAAACTAATCTGAAAAGTTATTGTTTTAAAAATGAAACCTTCATCTGTTTGTAAATATTAAGATTAAAACAACTCCAGCAAAAATGAGTCTTTATGTAGAAAATCATGATTTAATTCGAGCCTTTCTGACTAGTGATTTAAATGGTAATTTGAATCAAATCCACCCTGCTGCTAACATAAAGTAAGGACATCCTGGGAGAAAGGTTATTACTTTTTTACAATTAGTTAGGTTATTAAAATAAATCATTGTAATTAGTTTTAATTATTTAATCTGTTTATCAGTTACCCAGGAAGCATCCTCAGCTCAATGCACAAAATATAATAAAATTCAAATCACAGAATCTTATGAAATGCTCTGAGGTTTTGGAGGAAGTGGCTCTCATTTTTATTAGATTTTGCTTAAGTAGCCAGGTGGCTGTGCAGTCTAAAGAGGTACGGAACATAAATGGTAGAAGAATAAAGAGCTGTCACTCCCTCTATTGAAAACTGCAGGGGACAGAGGTAATTCTAGAATCTGTTTTCCCATTGATAGGCATACTTGAAGTTTTTACACAACACTGGATACATCTAGAGCAGTGGTTCTCAACCTGTGGGTCCCCAGATGCTCCTGGACTGCAACTCCCAGAAGTCTTCATCACTAGCTGAGCTGTCCAGGATTTCTGGGAGTTACAGTCCAGGAACACCTGGGGACCCATAGCTTGAGAACCACGGCTCTAGATGTATGATGCACATTTTTTGTTGTCACAATAAATCAGCCTGGAAAATTTCTTGCCATTTTATTTAAAGTATTTTTATCCTATCCTTCTCGTTAAGAAGGACCAAAGGTGGTTTTACACCAATTATAAGACAATATTTAAAGCTATAAATAGTAGGTATGTATATAAGTACTAAAAAGGATCAAGCAAAAGCCACACTAAAAAAAGTGATACCGAAAACACATTCACAGCAGTAAGGTTCAACCATCCACTTTAAAAGGCCTCTCAGGCAGCAGTTTGTTAAGGGAGTGCATAGCATCACAGACGAACATGGCTACTTCTAGCCATCTTTGGCTATTAGCAAACAGTACGCTTCCCATGTGTGGAGTATAACTCCTCTTTCCAGTTTTGTTCTCCCTCAGATGAAGAGCAGGGAGGAGTGAGTCTGGGCCATTCTGGGAGTTTTCCATGCGAGTTGGGACACTAATTTTTCAGGATCCCAACTTAAGTACAAAGCCTCCCTCTCCTCTTGTAGCCTAGAGATGAAATGAGGGCTGGCGAGACACCTTCTTCCTGTATTAAGCATACACTGTTTCCTAATGACGGAAAACGACTATTGGGGCCGTTTAAAAAGTCAACTTTCCCTTCTCCAAGTAGTTTCAAGACTACAAGGAAGAGCTCTCTTCCCTTTTTAGGAGAATGTTTGCTTTTCATGCTGGGTTGAAGGGCCCGTCTGTCCAGCAGGGCGTTTTCCTTCCCCTAAACGTATCTTTTTGACTCTGTTTTTACTCTCCCACCCCTCCATCCTCTTCCCAGATTCTTTACCTTTTTCTCGCAATGTACCCAGTTAATCTGCCCTGTTTTGGTAGTAGAGACCTCAAGTTGATGAACAATTTTTAAAGAAAGTGTTTTCTATCTTTTTAAACATTTCACGTACTCTATTCCCCTGAGCACAGAGAAAACTAGTTTCCTGAGCTCCTTGCCCTCTGAAGATGCCAGCCACAGAGTCTGGCGAAGCGTCAGGAAGAAAAACTTCCAGAACACGGCCAAACAGCCCAAAAAACTCACACAACATCTATTAGATCCCAGCCGTGAAAGCCTTCGAGAATACATTTCATGTACAATGTGTTTCTAAAAATAACCTGGTTTAAAGGGAAATTGACTTTAAACAAAGCAAGCACATTAAAGCTTGTACAAACTATATTTAAATTCTGAGACCTTCCATTAACTTGATTGTGGCGGATGGTATTCTGTGCTTAACGCAGCCGAGCCTTACAACGTGCGCAGTTTAAAGTCAGAAATACTTATAGTTCTGCCACCAAAGCAGTAGGGATCTTTTTTTCTTATCTGTTTCAAGAACAAACACTATTTTTGCCCCAGGAAGTACCAGAGTGTTATCCTGGAAAGTTCTGAAGACTTGTCACCACCTGACTTGATGCATGTTTACTTCACAGTACAGTAACTAGTTCTTGAATTGGGAGTTGCTTCCAGGTAGCATTTTCAAAAAGGTTGCAGATCTCAGGTTAGTGATCTTGCTTCATATCCTTGTATCTGAGCAGAGCACAGTAGAAATCATCCTCATTTTCAAGGAAATAAAATTCACTGCTACAAACTGCACACATGCTTCAGGAACAAAGCTTCGAATTATTGTACTTCTAGATCTGCAGGAAGAAAGATTTTGGATTATGCCCCTAGATTATATAAAAGTTCTACTTAGTTGCAAATGATTTGTTTATAGCAGTATTAGTGCACCATGATTGCAGGGGCCGCCGATGGATCAGTGGGTATACTTCACCTCCAAATTTCAGAGGGGAATAAATATATGCAGGAATAACTATATTTAAACATGGGGATTATGATTTAAACCAGTCTAATTTACTCAAGTCTGTATTCTGGTTAAATTAAACTGGATGCCATAGATTTTTGGAATGATTTTGTAAACTCTGGGTCCACTGTGTTTTTATTATTGTGTAACTTTATTGGTGTTCCTTTATCCATGTAAGGCTTGAGGTGTCCTCTGTTAATGGACCATATCATGTTCTCATTTCTACAATTTAAGGAGAGATATAATTCTTTTGATTTCCTGTAGGACCGGCCTGCCCAACAGGTAGAACGTGGGCTACCAGTAGCCCGCGAAGGGTTCAAAAGTAGTCCAGCGGCCATCAATAAAAACAGTGAGGGGATAAGTTCTCCACCCCTCCCTCCCCGACCCCAAGGACCACCATTGCCCCAGCAAAGTTCTGGGTCTGCCAGCCCACTGTCTCAGCCAAGCAGGGCAGCTCAAGAGCCGTGGCACAGTCCCCTGCTCCCCCTCCCGGCCAGATGATCGGCATGCCACTGTCTCGTGACCAGCGGAGTTGCTAGTGTGGAGCAGAGGGAGGAGAGGAAATGGTGAGAGGCGGGGTCACAGATGAGTCCACCTCCTTTGCGTGGTGATGTCTCCCCTCTTCTTCTCCCCTTCCCTCCTCTTCCTCCTCCTCCTCCTCCCCCTCCTCCCACCCCCATGGATGTCTCACAGAGACCATGACCTGCCACCGTGACCGCTCCTGCTCCCCTTCTGAGCCATTCCCTCCCTCCGTGCACTGCTGTGGCAATGTGATTGCCACGCTGCTGGCTCAGCCCACCCCAGCTGTGCAGCGAATATGGCAGAGGTGAATGAGAGCTGCGGGCAGCAGCGGCAGTGGCAGCAAGGGTGCTGGAAGGGAGAAGGGGGGAAAGAGGAGGAGGTTGGAGGAAGCATGTGAATGGTCAGCCTTCCCATAGGAAAGCACTGAACTATGTTCCCTCCAGAATGGATTAATTGATTTTCAATGCATTTCTATGGGAAACTGCTGTTCTACATACAATTTTTTTTACTTATGAGCATGTGCTCAGAACGGATAAAATTCGTAAGTATCGGTTTTAGTGAAGTAGCCCTCAGGCACTTTGGGCCAGAAAAAGTAGACCTCGGCCTGTTCAAAGTTGGACAGCCCTGCTGTAGGAAATAGTAAGCTGTTTCTGTCTAATATATGAAGAAGGGTTGCCTTCCCCTCTACACTGAATTGCACATTTTCAAGGTAATCAGTCTTTTAGGGTACTTCTACATTGTAGATACAAAGCAATACAGCTGCCTCATGATTTCCTGCAACATTTCTTTGGCATTTGAGGGCAGAACATTTTCCAGTGGATTCCTAGTGGTTGGCAGCTGATGATCAAAATCAAATAAAATTTACTTTGTAGACGTGTTGTGTGCTTCTGTGAATTCTAGCTTGCTCTAAGGAACATATTTTGCTGGCATGCTCAGAAGCAGATGTATTTACAGATTGGATGAAGTTACAGCTAGTTAAACCTTTCATTGGATGGAAGTCATGGATTGATCATTGTGTGAACTGTCTGATGCACTGAAAGAAGATTCAGTAGCCCTTGGCCTCTGCTTATGAAGCTTGGATGATAAGACACTCTTGTGAGGTCAGATTTGATAATAATGAAAAAAGTCTTGATTATTAGTTGAGTCTAAAAGTGCAAATGTTTTGTTTCCTGACTTATACCTGGTGTGGCAAACATGAGCATTGGTGATGCCCAGGAATAAGTATTGTACTTGGTGTGAACAATCAAGGAACAGTAAAATAGCAAAGCAGTCCCTCAGCACTGCCTACACTCAGAGAAGCCCTAATTCTGTGAAAATATCAGTATGGAAGCTAGCTGTACTCTTGCTGTCTGCTGTCCACTTCATTGTGGAGTGTGCCTTCCACTCTTTATATCTTTACCCATTACAGTGGTACCTTGTATAAAGGAATTAATTCGTTCCAAATGAAATTATGTTAAGCAAATTTTCCTTTATACAAATTCTCATAGGAATGAATTGAAAATGGAGTGATTCCATTTTTATGTTGTATGGATTCTCCCCATAGGCGATTATGTTGAGCAAATTTTCCCTATCTCCTGAATTTTTTATGTTGTACAATTTTTGTTATACAAGCTGTTTGTTATACAAGGATCCACTGTACAAGCTTCTGTTCTTCCTGTGGCTGAATGGGGTGGGAGGATTTGCTCCCAGCTTTTAGAACGACATATCCACACCTTGCTCAGACTAATGGCTGCCTGTGATCTCTGTTGCTGTTCTCCAGACCCTTCTTTTAGGTCTGCTATTGGCTCTGTTTTGTCTGTGATCAGCTTCAAGGTATGTATGGAACGCCCCGCAGCCAGCTCTATATACAAACATTCTGTCTAGTAGCATGAAATCAGTTCTTTTTCATGTTCCTCTTTGCTTAAAGGAATGGTTTTAGAGAGAACCATCTCTAAATCAGACTGAGGTGGCTTGCTTGTAAGCTATATGCTTGTCGCTTGGCCTGTATTATTTATAAAGTAACTAGACTCGGGAGGATAAGAATAGCCAGCAACACAGGCTCATGTTTCCCCATGGATGTGGCTGGCTGGGAGGAAGGAATGCACAGTTAACTTTTTGTCCAGACCCCATAGGCGGGGAAAAGCAAGCCAGTGGCTTCCATAGTGACACATGGTGTAGTTTTGTGATCAGATCAGAGCTGGGTGTGTGCTTTGTTCCTGTATCTTGTTCTGTTCTGCAGGGAAAAGGTGATGTCTCTGCCTTGTACCAGTTCAATACACAGATAACTTTGTTCTTGTCTTTGTCTGGAATCAGGGAGGGACTGAGCGAACAAAGAGGTGTTTTGAAACCACACTTAAGTTAGGTCTGTAAACTTGGAAGGGCAACAGGTACAGCCTTGGTGATCTGAAATTTGGAGAAATGAAGGGACTGGAATGAATTGTTGACAATGGAGGTCATTCCTGCAAGTTACAACGGCCTCATCCACATGCATGTAAACACACAGAAGTGCTCTGGAATTCTTTGTGACCCCGAAACAGAGACCAATTACTGAGTTTAAACGTTTGCATAAAAATTATGAGCATGCTGTACTACATTCATTCCTTTTGTGCCCCCATGTAAATGGGGGCACACGTACACAGATACTTATGATTACCCCCGCCCAAAGTACAGTACTTTTTCTTTGAATATTATAAGCATTAGGCTCTTTCTGATTCTGGATTTGAGGCTGCCAAAACACTTGTAAGTCTGCCTGGGTCGCAGTGTTAAATATAAAATCCTCTGCCATCTGGCTTGTCCACTCTGCCTGTGTGGCTGTGAAATTATCAGTGCCAGCTCTGTGCAGTTCAAGATATTGCCCTATTAATAGAAATGCCTGCTGGTTTGTGATCACAGCCAGAGAGAGGAGACTGCCCCCACTTGGGATGGGTGTGGGTCAGGTCAGCCTGAAATATTCTTTGCATAGTTAGAGAGGTGGGGAAAGTAGCCTCACAAATAACCTTGATGTTAATAATTTTTTCCCAGCATTGCCAAATCTGGAAGGCTTGCAACAAATGCTTTGCTCTGTAACTTTCGGTGATCACTTTGGTTTAATGATTTTCAATGTGTTGGTCAGTACAGTATGTATGACAGTATGCAAAATGCATATGTGATTTCATTCATAGGTTAGAAGACCAACTGGATGGTTTAACATGGTGGCATATCTTTTGAGGGACTGGACTGAAGAACCCCACTTTGGAAGTAAAACTGTTCCTAGGCCATTCCCCTTGGGACTTGAATGGATGATGGGAAGGTTACTGTATGTGATTGGGGTCTGCAGTACTGTGGATGAAAATCTGATATCTAGGCTCCAGATCCTATAGTCCTCCAGGTATTGTAGGATTCTAGTTCTTATTAGCTCCAGCAAACCTGACAAATCATAAGGAATTATGGGGCAGCGTTCATTAACATTGGGAAATAGCACAGGTCCAACACATCAAAAGCTAGAATATTAGAGAGATCTAGATGCAGTCCTTCTCCCTGATGTCTAGTTTTCTTTTTGGCCATGTGACAACACTTGTAGGACAACAGCCCAGGAACAGCATTACTATAAAGTGGATTGCTTTAGCTGGATTGCATTTGATACTTCAGATTTAGGAAGGCGTGTTATCTGATTTCATCTTTGCCATAGATTCGTGAACCAAGTTGCTGGTTCTCGTGTGCAGCACTGTATCTACAAAATGAAGAACTGTGATCTACTTCATGAGGTTGTTGAGTGGGCTAAGCAAAAGAAAGAGGTTTGCAAATTGAAATAGTGCTGTACAAACGAAACTTAGTGTTAATAGGAAGTTGGAAGCATATAGTAATGTTGTAGGTCCTGTTGTGTCTTTGTGAGGAGAAAGAGTATAAATATTTTAAATAATAAATGCTTGTGGGGGGAAACTGACCAGGCTGGTAGTGTGCTGAAGTAATCAATACCTTGGGACAATTGAACTCTTACTAGATGAGCTAATCACTTCTACCATAAATAACATTAAATTTAAATTTCTTTCAATTTCTAGTTCTGAAACATTGGATTTTCAAAAACAAACTCACAAACCCTTGTGCACATTTTTAACAGTTGTAAATCTACCTTTTTAACTGGAGGTTTGTTCTTTTAATTCCATGAATATCACCATGTCATTCTGTACTCCATAGTTATGAAAACCTCTGTTCATATGGGAATAATAGCAAACTATTTACAGAGTAGAACGATGCAGTCAGTTTTATTTAACTAGTGTTGTTCAATTGCTCTTTGATCCACTAGAAGGATCAGTGGCATGAGGAGGAAGGCAGTATGAGCTGATTATTTATTTGCTTCTCCACTGTAACCCAACGATCTACTTTGGAAGGTTGAGGAATGAATCTGTTAAGGAATAGTGTTGCGGGGGAGATGATCACTTAAAATCACCTCCAACGCTTTTCTGCTGGGGGAAGCCCTTTCTGGATCATTGAGTCTTCCAGCAATGGAGTGATATCCATTGGAAACAACCCAATATTGTCTTTTACCTGTGTTATGGACTTGTCTTTTCCTGTTTCCTTGAGAGGGAAGAAAGCAAGGATCTCATCATCTATTCCCAGAAGGAGGTGGGGTGCATTTTTCTCTGTCTTCTGTAGAAGGTGGAACACCTTTTCCCCCACTAGTCACTGTCTCTAATTAGATCTCTCTTACTTCTGGTTGTTCATTACCATGTCAACCTTCCTCTCCACAGGTCAAAGGCTGAGATGCGGCACACCTGCCGTGGAACCATAAATTTGGCCACAGCTAACATCACAGTGGAGGACTCCTGCAACTTCATCATTTCCAACGGAGGGGCCCAGACCTACCACTTGAAGGCCAGTTCTGAAGTGGAGAGGCAGCGCTGGGTCACAGCCCTGGAGTTAGCCAAGGCCAAAGCAGTCAAGATGTTGGCAGAATCAGGTAACTAGCACGCTCGGGCATCACAGACGTGTACTGGCAGAACTGAGGGAGGCTTATTGTGGGAAAAGAGGGGAACAGATGGAGACTCTTACAGGAGGATTAACATGGGACAATAAAGGAATGAGTGCTTCTGAACAGTGTTAGATTTGGCTAATGACCCTAATGCAAAAAGTCAAGCTGCTGCAAGGCTTAGTCAGTCCTGGATGAGTGTTGTTCTCCTCTTCCCATCTCGTTCCTTCCCCCGTTTGTGCATGTATGATGCTACCTGAAATTTCTCTTAGTCGGTGGGCTTTAAAAATCCACACACATGCACACACACTGTGTATAATAATTGCCAGTCTGTTCTAAGCATGCCATTGACATGAGCGAACCTCTCTTCCTCTTTGTCCTCTTCATCCTATTTTGAATTCCAGCTGCCAAAGGCAAGGTTTTCTGCCAAGCACCACATGTTTGTTACTCAAATAAATGGCCCTGTGTCCTTTGAATCCTGCATGTGACATACCAAGGCAAGAGGCTGTTGGGGACTCCTGTGGGTATAGCCAGATATTTCTGGAAAATGGGTGTCTATTTTTAAATACAGTGGTACCTCTACTTACGAGTTTAACCCATTCTGAATGCATGCTTATAAGTCGAACAACTCGTAATTAGAGCAGCTGTATCTAAAAAATCAAATAAATAAATAATAAATTAAAAAATTAAAAAATGTAAGTAGAGCAGACCACATCTAAAATTTGCAAGGCAGCAGTTAAAACGCAACAGTTTTCCGCTCTTAAGTTGAATTGCTTGTAAGTAGAGCTGTTCGTAACTAGAGGTACCAATGTATCATGGTTGTGTTTGTTTGTTTTTTGTTTTGCAAAATAAAATTTCCAAACCTTCTCTGAATCCCGAGGACCTCTCCCAAGGACCCCTTTCATTTGTGAGGAATCTGTTGGGGAGCTGCAGGATGGGAGAGAAGTCTCTGATCTCTGAAAATTGCTGCTGCTGTTCCAGCAGTGATGATTTTTGGAAATGAAAGGCTTCACCTGGCACCCAGTGGCTTCCTCACAACTAATTGGAACAAGTACAGAGGAGGGTGACAAGCATGAACAGGGGGCTGGAAACCAAGCCCTATCAGGAAAGACTGAAATATTTAGCCTAGAGAAAAGAAGACTGAGGGGTGATATGATGTGTGTGTGTGTTGTGTCATTACAGTTGTGACCGACTCTTCATGACCCCATGTCCATGGAGTTTTCTTGGCAGGAATACTGGAGTGGTTTGCCAGTTCCTACTCCAGGCGCCTACAGCACCTGGTATTCCCTAGTGGTCTCCCATCCAAGTACTAACCAGGGCCAACCCTGCTTAGCTTCCGAAATCAGGCGAGATCGGGTGTGCTCAGGGCATCTAGGCAGCTGGATGATATGATAGCACTTTTCAAATATTTGAAGGGCTGTCATACAGAGGAGGGGCAGGATCTGTTCTCAATCATCTCAGAGTGCCGGACACGTAACAATGGACTTGTGTTAAGATCACCCAGATTTCAGCTGAATATCAGGAAAAACGTCTTGTTAGAGCAATGATCTCAAGAGATGATGAGTGCTCTAACACTGGAGGCACTCAAGAGAAATGTGGACAACTACCTGGCTGATATCCTTTAGTTTGTATTCCTGCACGGAGCAGGGGGGTGAACTTGATGGCCTTATAGGCCCCTTCGAGCTTCACTATGCTATGGTTCTCTGAAAAGGGGTTGCAAGGGAGCTTCTGGGTGAGTGGGAAATGTTTAGTTTCTGAGAGGTCACTGTAGGCAAAGACATCATCATCCTTATGCGGTATATGTTAAAGCAGCAAGATTTCAACCCTTGTAGGTAAGCTGATGGCTCCTGACTGAAAGCATCTGTCAGTAGCCATTGTACCTGATTAGGTAAAATAAGGGCCATTTATAGCATCCAGCTATGCAAAATAATAGTTGAAGTGATGATGGTCCCTCAGTTCCTCAAATGATTGTGCTGCTGTGTTGGGCACGGTTCTTATCTAGAATTCTCAGGGCTCTTCGCTCTCTGAATTGTATCTGGTTCTCAGTGGTAAGCACTTCCTCTTTTGGGGAAAAAAGCAAAAGTGTTCTGCTTATAAACCACCCCATAGTGCTTTTAGCCCTCTCTGGGCGGTTTACAGTTTTATTATGTAGGCTACACATTCCCCACCCCCCAGCAAGCTGGGTACTCATTTTACCGACCTCAGAAGGATAGAAGGCCAAGTGAACCATGAGCCGGCTACCTGGGATTGAACCTCAGGTCATGAGCACAGTTGTATCTGTAGTACAGGCATTCAACCACTGCGCCAAGAGACTCAGTGTAAAATGTGAAGTGAAAAACAAGAAGTGTGAAATGTGCTAGCATTTATTGTTGGATGGTTTTGTTTCATTTTTTATGAAATGTTAAAGACTTGGCAACTTGAAAATAATGTGTTCAGCCACTTTGCAGGGAAGAACATCTTCCATGTTTTCAAAACAAAATGCTCTCTCCCCAGTAATGTTGTTTGTGTCAGTGCTCTAAGCCTCAGGCTTCAAAGGTGCAAGCATTGCACTAAATCCAATTTAAATAAGTTAGAACTACCGTATTTTTTGCTCTATAAGACAAACCTGACCATAAGATGCACCTAGTTTTTAGAGGAGGAAAACAAGAAAAAATGTTTAGCCTAAGGTTTCATGGCAGGGGAATCCTGGCTGCAGAAGGGGAGGGTAGAGGCTCCGCAGAGGAGACCTCCTTGCAAATGAGGTGATTTTTGACTGGGGAATCCAAGCTACAAAAAGGGAGGGTTGCAAATGAGGTGATTGGGACTGTGGAATCCAGGCTGCAAACGAGGTGATTGGGACTGTGGAATCCAAGCTGCAAAAGGGGAGGCTTGCAAACGAGGTGATTGGACTGTGGGTCCAAGCTTCAAAGGGGAGGGCAGAGGCTCTGTAGAGGAGACCTCTTTGTAAACAAGGTGATTTTTGACTGGGGAATCTTGGCTGCAGAAGGAGAGGGGTGGGGAGAGGCTCCTTTGCAAACAAGGTGATTGGAACTGTGGAATCCTGGCTGGAGCAGGGGATGGGAGAGGCTCTGTGCAAGCAATTTCTAAATGAAAATCTGTGATATATACTATATAGTGAGGACTACTGTATTCGCTCTATAAGATGCACAGACATTTCCCTGTACTTTAGAGGGTGGAGTGCGTCTTATAGAGCAAAAAAATACGGGAGTTTCACTAATTTCAGCAGATTTTTTTCTGTGAAGGGCTACATGGGTTGGATTTAGCTTAGTAGGGCTGATTTAGCTCTTCTAAATTTTCTACCCATTGTTGCTGGTTTTCACTTTCTGTGAAAGGCTAAATGTGAAACGGAGACATGTATTAATATAGGTTCTGGTTATTGTGCAAAAAATGTGAGACCTCAGGTGCTGATTCTGAAATCCAGTCTTTCTAAACTCTTGCAAACATTGTGCTGTCCTGTCGTCTTCTCTTTGGTGGTATCCTGTTCCTTAACTGAATAG
>JAHTLZ010000016.1:80418394-80446159 GCA_023846285.1 Phrynocephalus versicolor
TGTGTGTGTGTGTGTGTGTGTGTGTGTGTGTGTGTGTGTGTGTGTGAGAGAGAGAAATCAAATGTGCTGTATCTAACATTGGGGAAGGGGAGGTACGCTGCTTGTGACTCCCAGCTAGGTTTGTGGTCTTTGTCCTGTATGTCATCACCAATTGCACTATGGTGTTGACAGCAGAATCGCTGGTGCTGCTTTTCTCTCTCTCTTGTATACAACGTATCTTTGAGTCACAAACCTTGTTTTTAAAGAGAATCACCTTCAAGGGACCATAATTCTCCTTGAAAACACGGTGTGTGCCTCTGGTATGCCTTGCTCGTTGGTAAATAGTGGTGAGTCCCACCACTATGGATTCAGTAGGTGGAAAAGATATCACTTTGGTGAGTTTTGGTGTTAGCAGAGAGTTCAGGTACCTTGGCCCTGTAGACCTAATGTAGGTAACCAAAAGTCTAGACTTCTGTGTAATGCTTTCTCCTCTGTGGAATCCCAGTATTTGGGAGGAAAGGGGCAGGGAGGACTGGAACAGGGCCCGGTTCAGAGAAGGACTCCTGCCTTGGCCTGAAGGGGTTACAGCTGCAGTTTCTTCTGCACAGACGAGTCAGGTGATGAAGAATCTGTCTCTCAGACGGACAAGACAGAACTGCAGAACACCCTGCGCACCCTCTCCAGCAAAGTGGAGGATCTGAGCACCTGCAATGACCTGATTGCCAAGCATGGGACCGCTTTGCAGCGCTCGCTCAGTGAGCTGGAGACCCTCAAGCTGCCTGCCGAGAGCAACGAGAAGATCAAGCAGGTCAACGAACGAGCAACCCTCTTCCGCATTACTTCCAATGCCATGATCAACGTAAGTCTGCTGCCGGTCATTGGCTTCGGGCCTTGCCTCGTGGGGAAAGGGTGGCCCGGCGGGATAGGCAGCAGATCAGCGGCTCTGGGTGGCTCTGGAATATCAGAACTTTCAGAACCAGAGTCAGGCCGTGCCTTGAACTCCATTTTTTTTTTTTTGGAGAGGGAGAATTTGACGAGCTTTGCCATTAAGCTTTTGGATTCCTAAGCGGCCCGTGACACAGCATGCTAACAAAAATGTAAGCCTTTAGTTAAAAACACAACTATAAACTAAATTCCTGCTTGTCCTGAATCTTATGTAGCTGCTTGTGATTTGCAGCTCAGTATGGCCACAGTGTGGCCAGTTTGAAGAACAGCATTAACTCCCATCTGAAGCAAGGGAGGAGAAAGAGAATAAAAATGCAAGTTGAGAAAATGCATCAAATCTGTGGTTTTTTTTGTTTTGTTTTGTTTTGTTTTGTTTTGTTTTGAACTGGAGACGAGGGGAGGAGAGGTAAAATAGAAGAGGGCAGCATGGAGGAAAAACTCTTTAGAAGAGCAGTCGAGGCCTGGACAGTGCTGTGATTTGCTGACCCCTGACAGCTCACGTCCATGACAGCACAATTGCTGCTTTGTTCCTCCTTTACTGTGTGTCACCCATCAAGCCAGGGTTTGAAGATTAGGATGGAGGCAGGGTGGCGGTGTGAGACGGCACATCTCCCAGAGGACAACGGATCCCTGAGCAATCAGAATCCCGGAAAGACAATGAGTTGTGTTTTGTTAATCTTGTTGAATACAACAGGATGAGCTTCTACACGAAACTGGACGTGGTGTAGCGGTGTCCTGGATCCTTAAGCTAAATGTGAGCCAACAGTTCAGTTGAGCAAAGGTCCTGCTAATCTTTGAGAGGCAGTTTCATTGCCTTGTGAATCCTACTGATAATGCCCAACTTTAAACACAATTTAGAGACTGCTACATTTCTGCTCACAAGTCTAAATCTATTCACTACGAACTTGCCCCCATTACATGTTGGTATGACTAATTCTAGGGTGGACTAAGGATCCTGTTACAGTCAGGAGTTTGTTTATCTGTACCTACCTTCCATTTCAGTAGCATCCTCACATCGGTCCCCTTTTTACAGATCAGGCAGGATACAGTTCAGAACTCTGGGAAGAGTTTTATGTTATGCAAGCTGGGAGCAAAGAAACTGTTAAGCAAGGAGATTTATTAAAATGTCCAAAATATTTTTGAAAGATAGATGAATCTGCATTCTAACTAATATACTAAGTTGTTTAAATCGGTAGTACCACAGACCAGGGGGAAAAAAAGCTTTAAATGATAAAGAATTATTATCTCTAATAAATAAAGAGCAGAATCTTTTGTTCTCGAATCCAAGTGGCTACTGTCATTGGTATTTTTTGAATACTGAAGAACAGCAATAATTAACATCACCCCGGCTGGATTCCTCAGTCAGGCCTTCCCTTAGTGAGGAAATATTATTACACCCTTATAACAAAATCAATAAGTTACTTATTTATTAACTTAAGAACCTAGTATCTTGTTTTTCCATGCTGGGCATACAGGGAGAATGGCTAATTTTTTTAAAAAGATAAATTATCTACCCAATGAATGAGGAACAGACTGAACCATTTCAACTCTGCCAGCCAGGATTTGGCCAGTGTGGAACAGAGTGCCCTCATTGGCATGGAATTCCTGGTTGTCTATGGCTTCCAGTTCCGTTGTTATACTTAGGGCTGAAGAAGAAGAAATGACATCACAGTATCCACAATGTCCTCAACCCGCAGCCAGCAGTTATGCTGCGACAAGCTTTGACACTGAGGATTGTTTGAGGCATGAAATAGAAAGTATGCCTTATCAAGTTGCCTCCCATAAACCCTCAGGGTGTGTTTTTAAAGGTTTAGATAAGAAATGTTTTGGTATTTATTTAGGTACAGATTGTACAACCCAAAGATTAGGAGGCTACATTTTTCCTTTGATGGAATTAATATTCCACGCCTATGTATTCCTATCGCAGCTCCATGTTAGCAGTACGGAGAACCCTGCTAGATCAAGGCAGCAGCTCTCTAGTTCTGTATGACCTACTTTGTGCAGCCTCCTCTTTCCCAACCGGAGGAGGAGATCAGAACAACAGACCTGCTGCTCCAAAGGTGGGCTGATCCTAGAAGCACCACATACCTACTCTGGCTAGTGGCCATTTGTTCTCTTATCCTCCATGAATTTGCCTAATTTCCTTTTAAAGACATCTAATCTATCAATCACTTCCAAGATTCCCCCCCCCCCCTATTCAGATGAAAGCATGTCGGGGGAATGCTTTCAGAGGAAGACTTGAGAAGCTTTGCCATCATTCACATCCCTGTCCTTCTCCATAGATGCTGTTATCTTATGTCCATGCCCATATTGACTGCTTCTCAGGATAGATTACTCAAGTAGGAATAACTTTAAGCAGCTTCTGATTCTTCATTGAGTTCAATTGTCGGGTCATATGGTCTTCTTGCATCATTTGGATTCCTGGATTTATAGTGTTTATATGTTCAAGGGTCACAACAGCATAACTTTCTTCATCGACTCCCTGGACATGTTTGCTTGCAGGTCCTCTTAAGCAATGGGAGAACATTATGTACCATTTGGAAAGCAGCAGCAGCAGCTGGGTGGATACAATTGTGTAGTTTGACCTGAGCTGTCCCCGTTAGGCGGTTGAGAGAGGTGACCCTATTCTGGCAAAGGGGAATAGACAAATTTCCTCTTGTCTTCTAAAGTTCAAATGTTATCCCTAATAAGGGGGCAGGGCGGGGTGGCATCTGAATTGGCAAAATGTCTACAGCTGACATCCCCTGGGTTTCCCCCATAGGCTTGTCGAGACTTCCTGATGCTGGCCCAGACACACAGTAAGAAGTGGCAGAAATCTCTCCAGTATGAGCGAGACCAACGCATTCGTTTGGAAGAAACACTAGAGCAGCTGGCCAAGCAGCACAATCACCTGGAAAGAGCCTTCCGTGGAGCCACAGTCCTGCCTGCAAATGCCCCTGGAAGTATGGACTCCTCTAAAGGTAGGAGCCAGCAGCTTCAGCCTTGGCCTCTTCCACAAGCCAAGCCCCCTAGCAAGGGATAGTTCGTCTGATGTTCTTTGCCCCTTGCAGCCTCACTTGGCTTGATAATTCTCTTGGTCAGAATAACTTCTGCTGGGAAATTTGAGACCCCTGCATGGTTAGATAATCGAAACCGAGGAGGTTAACATCGATACACATTCCTCTTTCAGATCAGTGTTGCTCATCTAAGGGAGATATGAGCGATGAAGATGACGACAATGAGTTCTTTGATGCACCTGAAATTATCACCATGCCTGATACCATGGGCCACAAGTGAGTGATCCTCAGCATTGCATGCCTCCACTTTTGGCACTGTGAATGCCCCGCCTGTGGAAGTGTTTCCCAAGGGCTTTGATATCCTCCCATCTGCGTCATCTGCCTGCTATATAAGTAGGTCCAGAGTTTTGGGTTTGCGACACCCTCTGACAGCAAGATCAAGCATAGGGGACCCATGCTGCCACCATTCATTGTCTCCTTCATTCGCTTTTAGAGGGTTCTTATTTCAGAATTCTGGTTTTGACACCGAAAGCTCTGCGTACGTTGGTACTGCAGAGTCTCAAGGGCTCTCCCCTCAAAGATTAATTACACCTGTACTTGAAGGCTGTTGGCGGAAGATGTTTCCTGGATGCTTCCTCCTTCTGACACTCAAGAGGTTACGGCGTGCTCTACCTTGAGTGTCTTCCCTGTCACTCTGATTAACATTTTCTAGTGCCAGGCAAAGACATCTTATTCTCTTTGACTTCCAAAGTGTTTATTGTCTTGGATGTTCATAATATTTTAATTCAGTTGTCAATGCTGGATTATTAATAAAAGTGGCTTAACTGTTACTTTCATTTGTATATCAATGGATTAGTACAATTATTTGTATTGATTTCATTAGAATGTTTTTACACATGCCCATGTGTAGTATATCTACCCCTCATAGCAATTACACGTAGTTCATGCAGCAACTCATAATGCTATTAAGTAATGCCTAAAATCCTGTTGCTTAGCCTAGCATGTTGTACTAGAGTAGGCCCATTGAATCAGTGAGGCCATGTTGAGGCCATTCCTTTTAAAGTTCCACTGATTCAAATGAGCCTACTCTAGTTGTGGCTTGCTTTTGTAGAGCAAGTCACAACTACAATTTGAATTAAGGGAATTTCAGAGGAACTGACTCCCCCCAAACCCCAGTGATTCAATGGCCCTACTCTAGTGCAGTCTGCTTGCCTAAGCAGCGAGATTACATCCAGTAAATAAAACAACTGGATAGAAATGGCATGCCACCTGATCATGACCATCCTTTTCTAAAAGTAGCTACCTTGCCTGTTGGCTAAATTACACAAAATAGAATATAAAAAGCAAATAAATTACACAAAACAAATTACACAAAACCAAGACTGGTCGCCTTTGATACCTAACAGGGACATAAATCTTTAATATTTGGCACCGTGCCTAATTGATTTCCCATTCTGCCAGACTAGATTTCATAACTTTGTTCTGTCAGTTTTTTCCTGGACCATTTTTTGTAGAGAATTTCAATTTGGGAAACGAAGCTCTCCCTTTCTCACGGGGTATCTTTCTCATTACTTTAGAAGAACTGGCAGCAACATCAGTGGTGCTAGCAGTGACATCAGTCTCGATGAGCAGGTAGTCTGTCTTTGATCTGAGGGGAGGGAGAGGGGGTTAAGAGCCTTTTCACCAGATACTATTGAGACTCTGCAGGGGAGGATACTCTTAATAGGCCAGTCCTTCTCATGCTTCTGGATCAGCCCCACAGCTTTTCATTCAGCTTTCTATCTACTACATTAGGCATCGTCTGAATATAAGAGGAAATGCACAGGGTAAGAAAGATTAATGTATTGGGGGTAACAGAATGCTTTATTATAGAGACTGGCTCTTTGGTGGATTCAGGGGCCATTTTTCTGCTCACAGAATTTGTGAGGCTTTACATAACCACCAAAAATGTTGCTTGACATTAACCTTCAGAGGAGTATTTTGAGGTTATACACTGAAACTATATTTAAAAGTGTATTGTTACTCCTAAGTCTCAAAAGCAGCTGTTCACTTTCTCCCACCACCAAGGAAAACAGGAGGGTAATTGATGTGACTATGGGCAATAAAACTGCTTTGGGGGCTGACCCTCACTTTGCCCTCTTCTGATCTAGGTTATTTCTCTTTCTCTTGTAGACCAGTGGTTCTCGACCTGTGGGTTCCCAGATGTTCCTGGACTGCAACTCCCAGAAATCGTGGCCAGCTCAGCTAGTGATGAAGACGTCTGGGAGTTAGAGTCCAGGAACATCTGGTGACCCACAGGTTGAGAACCACTGTTGTAGACATAACAGGACCTTCACAAACTCTGAGATAGAGATGGGCACAAATTGGTTCGTCCCAGTTTGTAAAGGCAGCAGCACCTCCCCTCCCACTGCCTCCTCTGGCTCAACCAGCCACTCACCAGGCCCAGCGTACTACCTGCACCTCCTCAACCGATCTTCTAGTCCTAGCAGCAGCTCATGGTTCTCTTCCTTGCCCTCTTGGCTGATCTGCCAATCAGACAAAAGGGCCGGGCAGAGAAGTCTGTGCTGCTGCTTGTAACTAGGAGATCAGCTGAGGAGGTAGAAAAAGCAAGCAAGGCTGAGCCTGGGGAGTATGTGACTGGCTAAGGAGGCAGGGCCTGGTAGCAGCTGCTCCTGTGCAGCCACCTTTACAAACCAGCATGAACTAGAACAAACGGTTTGTGTACCTCTTTACTCTGATATATGGCTTTAGCTAGAGTTCTGTGAAGGTCAGGGAGAGCAGATGTGATGATGGCCAAGGAATTATTTTTGTGTAGTTTTTAAAATAAACCAACCACCTTTTTGAAAGTGTAAGGCTTAACACACTGAGGACTCGGGTTAGGGGCAGGGCTATCTTTGGTTAGTACATAGATGAAGATGCTCAGGACTAGAGTAAGTTTGACTATAGCTGTGAACAAAGCCAATGATATTTAGAGGATTTCAGAGGGTTTGCTAAGTGCTGTATACATGCCCCGCCATATTCTGACTAGCTTTCTCTTCTACCCAAAGTATAAGCATCAATTTGAGGACACCAAGAAGGAAAAAAGAACACGGATCCCCTACAAACCAAATTACAGCCTGAACTTATGGAGCATCATGAAGAATTGCATTGGCAAGGAACTCTCCAAGATCCCCATGCCAGTGAGTCCCCTTCCTGGAACCTGACATCTCTCCCATTCCCTGCAGAGTTGGAGGGGGGGGGAGAGAAACCTATGCACTACACATCCCTTCATCACAAGATGAATTACCTACCCGGCAATTAAGATCGAGCCAGGGGGCCCTCTTGAAAGAGCCATCCCTCAAGGAGGTGAGAGGAATGGCTTGCAGACACAGGGCCTTCTCAGCAGCTGCCCCCAAGTTATGGAATGCCCTCCCAAGTGAGATCCGCCTGGCGCCAACATTGATGACATTTTGGCGCCAGGTAAAAACCTTCCTGTTCCAGAAGTTTTTTAATTGATACAATATAGACTGTGGGTCCTCTGATGGCAATTTTAGTAAAATGATTTTAGTGTAAGGTTTTTAGTATTGTTTTAATTATTTATTGATATCTGATGTTTTAACTGTTTTAGTTCTTTGATTGTAAGCCGCCCAGAGACCTTTGGGTAGTGGGCGGCATATAAGTTGTAAAAATAAATAAATAAAATAAATAAATAAAACTGACCACACTGCAACAGATTCAGGGGCACTGAGACTTGAGACAATTCCCCGCTCACTTCCCTTGCCTTTCCTCCTTCGTCCCAGAGAGGATCTTCTGCCAGTAATCAGCTTCTTCTGCTTCCAGGTTAACTTCAACGAGCCCTTATCGATGCTGCAGCGCCTCACAGAGGACCTGGAATATCATGACCTGTTGGACCGGGCAGCCAAGTGCGAGAGCTCCCTGGAGCAACTCTGTTACGTAGCTGCTTTCACTGTGTCGTCTTACTCCACCACCGTCTTCCGCACTAGCAAGCCATTCAACCCCATCCTCGGGGAAACCTTTGAGCTGGACCGCTTGGAAGAGAATGGCTACCGTTCCATCTGCGAACAGGTGAAGAGCAGGACACGCTCCCTTGATGGCCCCGGAGGGACTGGGCGTTCTTTTCGCCCCTTTTCAGCCCTCTCAGCATATTAAGTTCCACGGATCGTGGCAAATTTATTTATTTATTTATTTGACCTCTATACCGCCCACCTAGCCCTAGGGATACTCTGGGCAGTTTAAAACATACAATCGCAATACAGCAACAATGACACATTTAAATAAAATACAAACAACATAATAAAAACAAAACATAACTACACAAATCAACAACAGTAAACTAGAATAAAACTAAAATAAAAGTAAAACTAACCAAGTGATTAATCAAATAAGAAACAAATATTTGGTTGGTGGTGCTAGGTTTATTTTGCTTTGTTATCTTTTAGCATTTTTAGATTGTATTTGCGTATTGACTTGTACTTTATTATGTTTTCCTTTTATTATTTTCTTGTATTTGGGTATGTACTGGGGTTGTAGTTGGGCAGTTGCTGCCTTGGTGACGTGTTGTACACTGCCCAGAGTTCTTTATGGGAAAATTGGGCGCTCAATAAGTACAATCAATCAATCAATCAATCAATCAAATCAAATCAAATCAAATAAATAAATAAATAAATAAATAAATAAAGGGAGATAAGTGACAAAAAGAAGTCTAGGCTTCCAAGTGAAGGTTCCTGAGTCCTAGCTGGTCTCAGATTGTGGAGAAGTGAGGTGGCTCCATACTTTGCTTTTTGCCCTTTTTAGGGAAGGGCAGCATCTCCCAGAATCCTCCAGCCTGTGGCTATTCTGACTGGCCTATTCTGGGGGTTCCAAAAAGTAACTCATATTTTGACCAATACCTCTTTAAGATCTCTGATGGTTACTTCTTTGCCTTCACTTTTGCTCTCCTTGGCATTTTAATTACTGGGGGAGAATCTGCTGTTTTTCTCTTACGTGTTCTTGGTCATGTCCCCCAGGTGAGCCATCACCCTCCAGCGGCTGCCCATCATGCCGAATCCAAGCATGGCTGGATTCTTCGCCAGGAGATCAAAATCACCAGCAAGTTCCGTGGCAAATACCTCTCAATTATGCCGCTTGGTGAGTCCTTTGCCATATAATGCCACTGCTACCAATTGTCATTGTAGGAGTACATGGCAAACTAGCAGGGGCATTTTGAAAGGTTGGATTTCATCCTCTACCCCCTATCTTGTGCCAGATTTGGAGATCTGCAGTGTACTCCTAGCTACTTTGAGGCTTCCTGAGAAAAATAATGGGCTCTTCAATGAGGATGCCTCTAGAACAGGCCTGCACAACAGGTAGACCGCTGGCTACCGGTAGCCTGTGAAGGGTTCAAAAGTAGCCCATCTCCATGCCGTATCCCCCTTGGAGATATTTAGAACAGGTGCCTATTTCAGTATCTGATGAAGTGGACATGTGTAGAGCACTAATATATTTGGCAGTCAGGGGGATACGCCCCCAAGGCCAGGCAATGATGACAACCTTAGTCTTCTGTATCCAAAGAAGATGCTCCCGTCCACTGGGTTTGTTCTGTTTTACCCCAAAGTTCAGCAGATACACTTTATCAGCATGAAACTGTCCTAAGTACCATTTTTTTTTTATTTCAAGGTACCATTCACTGTATCTTCCCTGCAACTGGCAATCACTACACATGGAAGAAAGTCACCACCACAGTACACAATATTATCGTGGGCAAATTGTGGATTGACCAGGTGAGTCAGAAAGTGGGGAAGGGGGTGGAGGGTTATATTGCAGCGAGAGATGTCCTCCAAGGGTAGTCCTGAAAGCCAGGATTTTAAGAGATTTGTTTTCTGGGTCTCCCATCCGTTTGATATTTTTGGCAAACCAGCCATTTTAAATAATCGCATAAATGGTGCCGGCCCTCTTTGACTGGGCCCTCTTGCTTTTCTTTCTTCCAGTCTGGTGAGATTGAGATTCTGAATTCTAAGACTGGCGAGAAGTGCATTCTCAAGTTCGTTCCTTACAGCTACTTCTCAAGAGATGTAGCAAGGAAGGTAAGAGACAGTGTGAATCAGCCCTTCTAGTTTGGCATGAACAACGGCAGCTCTTCTTAAAACGAGAGGGGGGGGAGGGAGGAGGGGGACTGTTTGGTGACAGCATTGGAGAGGCCCTGTGTACAGCAGTGGGTTTTATTGATTGGCCTGCCTAGCTGGAGGGTGGTGGTTTCGCATTCTGAATGCCTGCTTGCTGTTTGCCTGGCTGAGTGGAGTATATAGCCTATTACAGTGATGGCGAACCTATGGCACGGGTGCCAAAGGTGGCACTCGGAGCCCTTTCTGTGGGCACCCGACATTGTCCCTTCATAGCCACCTGGATACAGGTTAAATTACTGTATTGGCACTTTGCAAAAGAAAAAAGAAAAAAAGTGGGTTTTGAATTGCAGTTTGGTCACTCTGTCTCTAAAAGGTTCGCCATCACTGGCCTATTAGCAAAGCAACTCTTCAGAGAGAAGAATGCTTTCCAGCTTGCTGGAGGGAAGTTAAAACACCTCCATGAGAATTTGTTCAACCTTGCTACAACAGTAGTACTGTAGTAAAAAAAAAAAAGTGTCCCATAACTCTCTGGAACTTCTTCCTGTAATAGGTCACTGGAGAGGTGTTAGATTCCTCAGGAAAAGTGCATTATATGTTATTGGGCACGTGGGATGAGAAGATGGACTGTTTCAAAGTGACCCCTGGGGTGGAGAATGGTGGCGACAGCCGGCAAAGAGCCCATGAAGTCGAGGACAGCAGAGTCACGCTGTGGAAGAGGAACTCACTCCCGTGAGTAGATGTTGGCTCAGTGGATGCCAGTTGTGGGGAGAGAAAATATTGATGGGAGTCATATTTAGATATGATGCTGTAATCAATAAAATTAGCAGCACCTTTGCCCCCCACCCCACCCCACCCCACCCCACCCCTTGTATCAAGGGGGGGGGGACCCTGAATTGTGATGCATTATGAAACTGGTTGGGAAGTGGGATGGGTCAAAGAATGCAAGGTACCCCTGCTCTTCAGCATCTGGAAATTCAGCCTTTGTCTTCGTGCACTTGTACATTCAGAGGAGAAGAGCTTATTTGAAATGGAAACAGTCTCCCGATGTGGCAGACTTGTGCAATACAGTCACAGGATATGCACTGCTCTGGGTATATGTTTTTAAAGTGATTGGTGATCCAGAGATAGAGGACATGGGTGCCTTCTACTTGCCATCATCCTACAGTGGATTGCACTTGGGCATTTGACTGAGAGGCTTGCTGCCCCTGACATCTTCTTTCTTCTCCTTTGGTTACAGGAAGAATGCGGAGAACATGTATTATTTTTCAGAGCTGGCTTTAACGCTTAATGCCCCAGAAAGTGGCACTGCTCCAACGGACAGCAGACTTCGGCCTGACCAGAGACTCATGGAGAATGGGCGTTGGGATGAAGCCAATGCCGAGAAACAGCGCCTTGAGGAAAAGCAGCGCATTGCCCGCAAAAAACGTGAAGCTGAAGCCATGAAGGCATCTGACGATGGTAAAACCTCCTCATCTTTTCCTTAGCGTTTGTCCCACTCGGTGGTGGGGTCCGCTATTCTTGTTTTGGCCCTCCACTTGGCATGGTCATGGCCTAGGTCCTGATGAACCCAAGACAAGTTTCATGTCACTGTTCGTCCACTGCTGTTTTGGACGACTTCTGCTCACTTCCAGGGTGAGACCCTTTTTGGCCAGAGTTTCCTCATCAGCACACAACAGTTGTATTATTCCCCCTTCTGGTAGCTTTAAAGGGGGCAGCAAAATGTTCACCCTGCATGTGTTTCTGTGTTCATCCTGAGCTCCTAGCCAGCAGAATACCAAAATCAGAAGCAGTTACGGGAGTTGTAATCTGAAACATCCCAGGGCCTGTAACACGACCAAAGGAAGCTGCTTTTTACTCACAGAATTGCTGCATTGCATAGTTAAGAGATTTCAGGGACCATCTAGTCCAGGGGCCTGATTCAGGAGCCTGGGGGGCCGCATCCGGGCCCCCCGGGCCTTAGGTTGATCTAGTCCCATCACATGCATCAAATCCGAGTCCCCCTATCCCAGCATTTATTAATTCCTTGCTGCCACTGCCTGTTCGTCATTCCAGGCATGGGTGGGTTTTTTTTCATATGCTTTCTGAGGTCCTTTGTGTCTGGAAATGTTAGGCATGAAACTGGCATCCACAAGAGTCACATTGAAGCATCTTTTCTGTTAAAGCGTGGTTTCCCTAAGTGGAGAAACTTGGCATTATATTCCTGAAGAGCCAGGTGCCATTCTTGTATGTTTGAGGATTCTTTGCCTTTCTTCTCCTCATTCCTTGCTGCCTTAACTTTTTCAGGGACTCCTTATGATACCTACAAGCCATTGTGGTTTGAGCGAAGGAAGGATCCCGACACCAGGGAAGTGGCCCACGTGTACAAGGGGGGCTACTGGGAGAGCAAAGAGAAACAGGACTGGAGCATGTGCCCCGATATCTTCTGATAGCTGGAAGCAGCAGCCGGACTGTTATGCAGATGGGGAAAGAGAACCGAGAGGGTCGTGGAAGAAGGATGGAGGGAAGCAGCTGATCATGTGACTTCCTGCTTAGTGCTTTCCTCACCGAATCTGTCTGTCTTAACCAATCATTTGTTTTGAATCAATCACCCAATGCAGAATCCAGCGGAGGTGATTGGCTGGGTTGCCTTAGCTGATTGAAGCTGACATTGGTGTCTGGATTCCTGGCATGTGGATGGGGACAAGTAGGAGTAAAAGACGGCATCCTTTGTTTCTCCGCCACAAGAGTATCACTCTGCTTATAGCCCACCGTGTTTGGGGAGAAAGAGGGGATTCCCGTTCCTCTTCCCATTTTTAA
This sequence comes from Phrynocephalus versicolor, assembly GCA_023846285.1. Lineage (NCBI taxonomy): Eukaryota > Metazoa > Chordata > Lepidosauria > Squamata > Agamidae > Phrynocephalus > Phrynocephalus versicolor. The sequence goes on from JAHTLZ010000016.1 coordinate 80,431,212, forward strand.
ATAGAGACAAGCAAGACCGTGAATGTACTCTTCAGTGGGAAGCATTGATTGGGGAAGACGCAGGGACCTTCCTGCAACCGTGACCGGAGGGGTTGCGGTCTCGTTCCTTCTTCCCAAGTCCCCTCTGGCGCCCTAAATGCAAGTGAGACATCTGAAGTATGGAGGGAATGTGGAGAGAGGTGAGAACCCGATTCCTTCCTAGAATCGTCACGGTTCACGAGGGTCGTGAAGCAAATAGTTGGGTCCTAGCAGGGGAGTGGGGAATAACTCTGGGCTCAGTGGAACAATCTCTTTGGGGAAGTACCACCAGACATTCATCTGGTGTAGGAAGTCCAACTTGACACTCCTCAGCTCCACTTTTCATACCAGGCCTCCAGCACCTTCTCTGTGCACTTGGGCAGGAAACAGCGGTGCAGGAGAGAGCCTCCCTCTTTCCTAAAAGCCCTGGCCTAAAAAGCATTCTCTGGCTTAATGCACACCTGTTTATATGTATATTATATATATGTAGAGAGAGAAAGAGATCTAATTTTTGTTCTGATTTTTTTCCTGTTCCTCCAGTCCTTGCAAGAACTTTTTTTTGTAACACGTTGCCCTTTCTGTTTCCCTTCACTGCCCCCAGATCTGGGGAGACGTTCCGCAGAAAGTGTGACAGTAAACATTGGTTTGTCTTGCCTTTAATAATAATAATAAAAAGAAAGAAAACTAATATTTGAGGTAGAGCCGGAATTCAGTGGCATCCATCCTCAGACTCCTCACCCTGGGGAGGCAGAAGCAGCGTATCCATTCATTCCCGTATGAAATCAGGAAACGGTGGGAGCTCCCCAACTGGTCTTGGACAGCTCATTGATTGCAGCTATCAAAGCTGGGTCCAGAGACTGAAAAGGTGCTGCCACTGTATCAGTGTGGATCCAGGGTCCAGAAGCTGCTCCCCCCCCCGCATCCAGGCCTATGCTTGTGGGGAGGGGAGGAGGTATTGGTGGAGGACCACACACGGCAGCCCCTGGCCTTGGCTACGAATCACACAATGAGGTGCCTTCCCTTCTGTGTTTTCTCTCCTGTTTTCCGTTTCATTTTGATCCTTGACTTCCAAACTTCAGCCACTGAAGGAGTAAAAGTCCAAGGGGTGCTGCTGGCTGAGAGAGAGGAGGCCACCTGCCCCGCCTTCCCACTAGCAAAGTGTGGGGCTGCTCAGTGGGAAAGAAGGAGCTTTGGGCAGGACAAGGTTTGCCCAACTGTTCTCTGCAGCAGGTGGGGGGGGGCTGATCCTTTTTTTTGTGTGTAGCAGTGGGGTGGAACCTTTGGGGGCCAGGCCCAGATGCTTTGGATATCCAGCTCTTAGAAACGACGACAGCTCGCTTTGCCAATGTAAAGGAATTATGGTAGTTTCAGGTAAAAATATTTGAAGGGCTGAAGGTTCTGCACCCCTGCTGGATAACAGCAGGCTTTGAAAAAGAGAGAGAGAGAGAGAGAATATCCTTGCAATTCTATTTTTGGGGTTATTTTTGCCTTACTGTCTTTTTTCCAAGAAAACTAAATTAAATAATAAAACCTGAAATATCCGGAGAGTGTTATCTGCGCATCATTTCACTGTCAAAGTTAAGGGCTTCGTCACATACTTGATCCTTACCGCCTAACACACAACCCAAGTTGACCTGCCCTAGACAACCCATGCATATACCTTCCCTGCAGTGTCTTGCCTCTTCACTTTACAGTGGCCCTTTCGACCAAAGATCACAACGTGTACACAAACTTCTGTGGCTTGGGCCTGGTGTCTGTACCTTGGCTGATCCTAAAGCAGGCTGGATTCTGACTGGGCTTTTGAGTCTGATGGGTTTCCATCTGAAATTCACTGTGTTCTCTCATCATAGAAGTGCCCCAGCCTTTCAGTGGACATAAAGCTCTCGGTTACCTCCATGAACCTATGCAATGATTATATTGTGTGAGACGTGTGTTACATGGTGGATCCTGCTGAATTTACTGGCTCAATATGTAAAGTTTGCTTTAAAATATTGGGCTATATATGTATGAGAAGCCATAGCAGAGAAAGTAAGGAAAGATAGGACTCCAGATAGTTCTCCAGCCTATGCTCAAAAATCTAGGCAGGTTGGTGCCACAACAGTCCATTTTAAAGAATGCCAAACTAGTCTTCAGACTGCTTTAACAATGGGTTTGAAAGAGGTTCAAGATGGTGCTTCAGCTTACAGAGCAGGTGAAAGAGTTGAGAGAACAGATTGCAGACATCAAACAAAAAGACAGAAAATAAAAACAAATAGCCAAGGTAACTAAAGCCACATTTAAAAAATGGATGCGAAGGACACCAAAATGCAGGAAAACCTTGATGCAGTACAGACAAATCAGAAATTGGATGAAGACTATCTGATAAATCTAGAGATGGAGAAGGTAGCTTGTACAGTATGTTGCATTTCTAGAATACTGAAGACAAGGGAGAAGATGCTATACACTAGTCTTAAGAAAGAAATAGTCTTGGCTCCAACTATGCTTACCATTTCTATAATAGCTTCCAGCAATTTTCTGATTTCTTCAAATACTTTTATCTGTACTTGTATTACTTAACAATTCTACCACATATGAAGATATGTTCCAACTTCTTTAGTACATCTCTAGCATTTCTTAGAATATTCAGAATCTATAGAATGTAATTAAACTGGTGTTAAATACCATCTCCATAAAATTTTATATCCATTCTCTTTTATCCTAATTGACATATTTTAAAAGACCCTTGTATGTCAATTATTAATACAGGAATGCCTTGAAGTACGAATGCCTTGAACAACAAAAGGAAATTCGCTGGTATAGGGAAATTTCCAATTACAAAAAAGGCAAGTTTTTGTTTTGAATTACAATAAAAAGTAATAGTTATTCAAGGCATTCATACAGGAAGCCTGTCCCGACCCAGCAAAGCAGGGGAAGAGCTTTCTCTGCTTTTCTGGGTTGGCGGGAAATCCTCTCAGTCAAATAGCAGCTGAGCTGTCAAAATAACCCGGCTGTCAGCTGTGATTTTGACAGCTCAGCAGCCACAGTGCTTTTTCCTTCAGTGGGTGCTGGAAGCAGGTCATCAGCCAGGGGAGGATTGGGTGGGTGGTGAAGTCGCCACCCACCCAATTCCCCCCCCCCCCGGTTGAGAAAAGTACAGCTAACATTGGGCCTGCCTGATATCAGTCACAGGACAATTGGGTGGGTGCTACACTTCTTCCATCTTCACTTTCTCGAAGTGTCACAGACTGAATAGTGCAAGCAGGACAGAAGAGCAGCAGCTGCTGCCACCTACAGAGCTGACACTTTTCATTTTTCTACTCTGCCATGCGTCTACCCCCCCCCCAGCCGCCAGGAAAAAGCTCCCATTGGCTTTGTGAGGCAGTCATGAGGAAGCCTGCGAATGAGGGTTCATTCAAAGGAGCAATTGGTGTGGTCTTCCTGGAATTCTTCTTTGAAAAGAAACGCACGGAGCCTGCTTTTCTAGACTTTTGTCTGTTCTCTCCCTTCCATTTATGAACTACTGTAACTGGATTCTGCTTGATTTAACTCAACTGTCCTTCATGGTATTGTGCCTCTCGCGAATGATGGGAATCGAGAGAAGTTCTACAATGGCCCAACGTGAAAAGCTTTTGTACTGCACTTTGCATGTTGCTCAGATCTGCTCTGTGGCTGACACAGGCCCTGCTGTTGTGTAAATTTGGCCTCTGCTTGTCCTGCTATGGTGGAGAAGAACCCTGGCTCTTCTTGTCTTATGAAAACAGCCCAAGGGGAAACTGGTTGAGTGGATTAGGGAATATTTCCTATAAGTGTGTGTGTGCGGGGGGGGGGGGAGGTCTAGGGAATATTGTACTCTATTTTTGAAATTTAGATAATGTACTTTAAATTGTTTTAGAAATGTTTTAAAACATTCTTTTAAATCTTGATTAATGTTTAAGTGTGTTTAACCTAGTTTTGGATAGCATTTTAAACCTGCTATTATTTTACAATTGTAAGCCGCTTGAGTTCGCTTATGGGGAGAAAGGTGTCATATAATAAATAATAGAAATAGATAAAACATACGGAACCTCCCCGCTACTCCAGAAAACAACCACCCCTTGGGTCATGTTTATCATTACCTGTGTCAAAGAAGGAAGGAACATTTTACACAACACATTTCTTTTCACAGTATGGACCTAAATGTTGGTGATGAGGCTCAGGTGAGGGAAACAAAAGTCCATGATGCACTGACACTTTCCCTGTCAATGCAAATGACAATGTTCCCTTTCAGCTTAAAAATCTATCTCAAAAAACACTTAAGCTTTCTGTGAAGACACTGGCGGTCCTCAAGGAGCAGAAAAAATGACAGAGGGAAAACAAGTTGAGATGCCTTTTTACCTGGATTCCATCCATTCCAAAGTCAGAAGGTTAGAAAATCAGGAACTGGAATAGTGGATATGGGAACACAGAATGTTATTTTAAAAACTGGCCTGTTAAGGGCCAGCATGTAAGTTAAATGAAGCTTATGTTATTTATTTATAAAGCTTATAGGCAACCAGACTTAGGGAAATCAGGACTCTGGGTGGTTTCATTAATATGAAACAAACCACATAAACAAACGCAAAATAATCAAAAGAAAATACCCTCCTTATCCTTAGTGAATTAACATTAGCACCACTGTTTCATCCTGAAAGGAGTGCAACAAAAATGAATACTGTATATAGAGCATGTGTAGAGTGCTTTCCCACTCACCACAAATCCTGTTGGTGAAGGAACAGAACTTCCCATCTGATTTGGTTAAGTTAAAAATAAAAAATATGTAGTGAATAATAACCACACACAATCAATCGGTAAATCCTCGTTACAGAAATGAGGAGAGGAGAAACCATGGGAAGGTGCCTGGGCAGAAGGTTAGGTCATCAGGAACTGGAATATAATTGTGGATATGGGAAAACAGAATGTTATTTTTAAAACTGGCCTGTTAAGGGCCAGTATGTAAGTTAAACAAATGAAGTATATTTTATTTATTTATAAAGCTTATAGGCAACCAGACTTAGGGAAATCAGGACTCTGGGCGGTTTCATCAACATGAAACAAACCACACAAAAAAATGCAAAATAATCAAAAGAAAATACCCTCCTTATCCTTAGTGAATCAACATTAAAAAGACTACTCTCAGCTGACACCTGGCATGCAATAAAACTCCTACCAAACTGCAATAATCCATAACAAAATAAAGTATAATCAAGTGTAACAAATAACAAAATATAAAATGCAGCTCACAAGTAAATGAATAACTATAAAAATAACTCTTTATATTAGCCATTATTTTGGTTGGAGCAACCAAGCTAGCCTTCTCCTTTGCTTTACTCAAAGAACACCAAGTACCGTAAATCCTTGCCTGGAACGTGAACTATAAAATGGAGGAGTCACCGCTAGCTTTCTTCAGATTGATGAAGCTGCTTGGGTGAGCAGAGAAACGTTTCAATCTCTCGAGAAAAAGTAGTCCAGTTGCCATGATTCAACTTCCAGATTCAGCCCCAGAACAAAACGCAGCTGGTGCGAATGGCTGCAAAAGAGCGCACCTCCACTCGCTGTGTAAACGCGGGGTTTTGAACAAGACCCTGTAGCCCTGGGGATTGCAAGTCTGCGACACGTGTTTCCACATTGTCTTGAAACCCCTCCTTCTTTTGTTTCTTTTGCTTTCGTTTTCAAGGTCAATTTGATCCCGTCCCTTTCTTAACTCCACCCCAGATGTCAGTGCAATCCCAAGCCTTCAACAACTGCTTTTTCCTCCTTTGGAGGAAGTCTTTAGCACCCGTTGCGACAGCTCCGGAACCTGCCATTTTAAGAGTTAGAGAAAAGCGCCCTTGGCATGGCTCTGTGGCGCAATGGATAGCGCATTGGACTTCTAGCGTGATTGAGTCATTCAAAGGTTGTGGGTTCGAGTCCCACCAGAGTCACAAGTTTTGATAAAAGAAATTACACAGTGCAAACTAACCTCAGTGTCCTATAAAGAAATTGCTGTGTTATGCTGATTTCCCCATGAAGCAAGTGGCGAGTATGGGAGTACCTAGAAGTGATGCTGGGTGGTTTGCATTGCCTCTCCCCTTCCCACAACCTTTTGATTAAGCTAACAGGAATTGGCAATTTGGAAGCACAGCATCTCCAGACTCAACTCAACCTTCTTGTCCTCAAAACCCACTTATGAACAGGTACAGGTGTTTCAGATAGGTCTAAAGCTACAGACTTCATGGACACATCTGGCCCAGGTTTTCCATTTTTAATTTTTCTTGTCCTTGGGGTCTTGGCCCCGGCCCAGATGGGGCAGCTATGGCCAGACCCAGAGGGCTCCTCCCCAACATTCCTCTGTTTTCTTGAATTCTCATGATTCACCAGCCATAGCCAATAGTGAGGGATCGCAACTGTTGCAGTCAGACAGCATTTCACCCTAAACAGTGAGCATGGAGGAGCTGGCACATCCTTGTGTGACGAACATCCTGGGTGGATGTGTGGACCAACCGAACATTGGAGATTAGCTTGTCTGCAGCATGGTGAAAAGGTAAGCACCTCCAACTCTGAATAGTTTAGGCGCTGGATTTGGGGTTTCAAGGATCACTTCTGGTAACAAGACACCTTGCACCATCCATACCAGTCATTTTAATAAACTAATTTTGTTTCCTTTGTTCCAGCTGATATAGTGGCTTTGTAACCTGAGGTGACCAGCCAAGTTGTTTTACTTCTCCCAGCCCCAAGTGTACACCTGAACTGGTTTCTTATTTACCTCTGGAGTGGGGCTGTATAGAGCCTTGGACAGTTCTGTGGACTTGAGATAAAAGGCATAAAAGGTAGAACAGGGAAACAACTTCTGCATTTGCATTTGGAGGAAGTATAAACACAGAAGCAACTTGAAAGCTGTGTGCCTGTGTTTTTTACTTATTGAAAGTAAAACAAAATCTAATGGGGTCTTACAAGAAAAGTTTAGCTCCAGAAGTTTCCAGGATTCTGCTGACTTCTAAAATTATGAGTACTGTACTGTAGTTATGTCTGATCTGCAGAAGCAGACCGACCAACTGAGGGGTTGTGTGAAATAAGGAGACTCCACAGATTCAGAATATCGAGATGGCTCAAGACATTTGTGAGCTTCCATATAGAATCATAGAATCATAGAGTTGGAAGAGACCTCAAGGGCCATCCAGTCCAACCCCCTGCCATGCAGGAACCCCCATCCCACTATTCCCGACATGCCCATCCAGCCTGACCTTTAAAAACCTCCAACAAAGGAGACTCCGCCACCCTTCATGGCAGCATATTCCACTGCTGAACAGCTCTAACCATCATGAAGTTCTTCCTAATGTTCAGATGGAATCTCTTTTGCTGTAGTTTAAAACCATTGCTCCGAGTCCTAGTCTATGAAGCCATGGAAAAGCCAGCCCCCTTTTCAATACGACACCCTTTCAAATATTTAAACGTGGCTATCATATCCCCTCTCATCCTTCTTTTTGTAAGACTAAACATTCCCAGATCCCTAAGCTGCTCCTTGTAAGACATATGTTCCAGAGTCCAGACCTTTAACCATCTTGGTCACCCTCCTCTGGACCTGCTCGAGATTAAGGAGCACAGAACTGTACACAATACTCCAGGTGGGGACTGACCAGAGCAGAATACAGTGGCAGTATCACTTCCCTTCAGTTTGCCCATCTTGGACAAGGATAAGGAAGGAAGATTTCCAACCCCTACCATGCTGCTGCTTCTGACATAATAAAGAACAAAAACATATCCATGAACCTGCTGGAAGGATCTTAACATATAATTTATAAAAATATAGGTTGAACTTCACATTCGTTGAAATTTTGCACATGTTAAATGTCAACAGGTTATTTGTTTAAAAATCCACATGTTGAGGCCTTTGCTGATTTCTGGGAGGACCCCATGTCCTGGTTCCTCAGTCACGAGGTGCTTGCTACACCCCAAGAGATGAAAGCAGAAGTGCAGCCACATGAAACAGCTACAGGGGAAAACTGGAAGAAAATGCTCAAAATTTAGCCCTGAACAGCAAATCTGAGCATTTCTAGTTCAGCACTTGGGAATATTTGTGGAGCAGTGGTTCAACTCAAGTACATTATTATCCTCACAACTCTTCTCTGGTCATCATTTGCCTGGAGCTCTTCTCAGGTCATCATTTGATTCTAGCAGCCTACTCAAGGTTCAAGATTGACTCAGCTTTCCATCCTTCCAAGGCTGGTAAAAGGAGCACCCAATGGTGGGGAGGCAATGTGTAGCCTGTATAATTAAACTCTAAAATTCCCAGAGAGTGCTTAACCATATGGGACAGTATATAAGCACCACACTTTTTTTTTGTAACTTTTCCAGCAGTTCAACTGAGATAAGTTTTACTCATTACTTTGCAACTTAAATAGTTGTAAAGAAGTAGTTCAGCCCTTTAAAATGCATGTATTTTTAAAAGCCCACTTCCTCTGCCTCCATTACCTACGCAGGTTATGAAGCTACTCTGAGTTGCGGATTTGGGAAGACAGAATTGTATACATATAGGTATGTCACTCATTTGCACGCCTATAACACAGGCGGTCAGCCTGACTTCCATGTACAGTACCTAAAACCTTGACCTCTGTCCGCCACCACCGTCTTTCCCCCTAAGGATGGGCAACTGTCGGCCCTCCAGATGTTTTGGACCACAACTCCCACAGTTCTTTGTCATTGGCAATCTAGGCTCCGAATTCTGTGACTTGTAGTCCAAAAACATCTGGAGGGCCGACAGTTGCCCACCCCTGTCCTTTAAAAAAGGACGCGACCTAGGCCGACCCTTCTTTCTTCTTTAAAGGTATCCAGCTGGCTGCATCCCTGGCCGCCCCGGTGGTCAGCGAGAGAAGGGAGAGGAAGCGCTTCGGATTCAAGGGCTGAAGACAAAACCCCACCAGAGCCGTTCTCCTCGCGGGTCAGAATGCCAGAGGACCTGGAGAGATCGAAAGTACAGCGCGCTCCAGCAAAAGAGGGGAACGGCGTAAACGCCGGAATGGATTTTACGGATCGGTCCCTTCGAAGGGCGAATTCAGTCCCTCGACTGTTATTAGTTTAAGGCCCCTTTAAGCAGCGTGCGTGGGTCGAGAGAGGATGGGAGAAAGCCCATTGAAAGTTTTTTGTGGCAGGCGGAGGGGGCGGAAGTTGGCGTGAGCTCTGAGCGGCGAAAGCAGCCCAGAGATTTGTTCTGTCTTTACGCGTGAGCAGGGCTTGCTTGAAACTTGCGCGTATCCTTTGAAGGATGTCCATAAAAGCTGATGTCAAATAAGGAGAGCCCACGAGCAACGGGGATCGTCGTGAAATCCGTAAGATCCCCATTAGTGGGCAAAGCGCGGCTGTACTTCGTGGCTGGCAAGGACCGGAGACGGGCTTTATTGATCAACTTGGGGCGTCTCCTGCTGAGTGATCCGGCTCAAACATTAAAACACTGATCGTTGTCTCATTCGGATGACTTAAAAGATACGATGACGGTTACCAGAATGGCCGAGTGGTTAAGGCGTTGGACTTAAGATCCAATGGACATCTGTCTGCGTGGGTTCGAACCCCACTTCTGGTAAATTTTACTTTTAGAATTTGCTCACGGTCTTTCCAAAACACGATCAATAAATCTAGCCCTGTTCCTCGAGTAGTACCCGAGAAGGACATTCCAAAGAAGTAGCGTTTCCAGTCGGGAGCGCCACTTTTTCTCCTGTTAACTGTTTGAATTTGGGCTACAGTCGCCAAAGAGAGCGCCGTTTTGAGAACCAGAGGAGATGCCCGCGGGCCGGGCAGGAACCGGTGGCAAAATTTAGCCGCTCCGCATTTGGGACATAACTGAACGATTCAAATATTAGGGGCTCCAGACCAACTAAAAGCGAAGCTTTTGAAGAAAAAACGTGTTTAAATAAATCGGGCTTCTAGTGAAAGAGCAGTGTGTGAGTGTGGCTGGCATTCACACAGGTAACAGCAAATCCTTTAGCAGTTTTTTTTTAACGGCTTTTGTTTTGAATCCTCTCCAAAACCTAAGGTGGAGAAGGAGTAAGATCCTATATCCAAGCCTCAGGGCTGTGTGCGCGGGAAGTTTGTACCTGAATTTTTAAAGTGTGGGCTTAAGATGCTTTGGCGTGTAGGGAGGTTTACAACCTTCATGTCCTGGGAGTACATCCCGTTGCATATGTTTTGAAAACCCCACTCAGGCAATCAGTAGCAAAGGGGAAGCTTGCCTGAAGTGAAAAATCCTCGCCCATTTGCAGAAGGAAAGCAAAGACCTTGCAGAAGGTCTACCTGAAAAGGATCTTCTTCCCCTCTTGCTGAAAGGATCAGAATACATGCCATCAGAGAAGCATCAGGATGGGCAGGGATGCTGAAGTGTGCGGAAGGATGAGGCCACAACGCATTTCCTTCTGCTTCTAGTTCTTCCTGTAACATGAACATAATAAATAAATAAATTTCTAGTGCAGGCATGGAACAAACCTAGGAGAGGCTACAACATAGCATGCTAAAGGAAAACATTCTCTCCTTGTTCTTGGAGTGGCCCTCTTCCCACAAAGCTCCTGTTAAGGATTCCTGCAAATACCTTAAAGACTTTTGGCATGGAAGTCAAGAGTTGGATTCTCATGATTCCTTTCTTGCAGATAGAAATGTCAAGGTTGGTGCAGGAGGATTAGCACCAATCCTCGGTGTTCTGAAAGTCCAGAACAAACCCTGCCTAAATGGGGACTGGGGACCCCCCATTTACATTTCATGGATCCCCAATTTTTCCCTCACTGTCAAGACTCCCTGCAAGTCGAAACAGACCCCTGGGGGGGGGGGGGTCTCTACAGACCACTTGGGGAACCACTGCTCTAGCAGCAGGAGATGCTAACCAGAATACTCCTTGTATCTAGGAAGACAGAATAATCCTCATAGGAAATGGATGCACTGAGTTTTAAGATTGTCACATTAAGCATGGGAGGAGGGTGGGGGAGGCACAGGGCCTGCCCCTTCATCCTCGTGTTCCAAATAAAATTTGACTACAATTAGTAGTCCACTGAACAGACTTAGAAGCCACAGATTTCCTGAATTTCTAAAGGTATACTATAATATTTGCATGTCCAACTAAGACACCCATGTGAAAATGTCACAGGGCACAAGGCAGAGATAATTTCCCTGGACCAAAATCTTCTTGACCTGAAATACTGAAAGCTTTTATCATAAAGGGAGCTGCTTTGATGGTGAACAATATTACACAAACCTTGCCTTCTTTCTTAAATTGTAGTCAGTTTCAAAATACTCTTTGGGGACGATGGCCAGCACAAACATTCACAAAGTATTTTGTTCAAAAAGGGGAGTGAAATCCAGGGGACCAAAATGTGTCTCAAAACAGCCTCTCCTGCTCCTCAATATTTCTTTCCTCCAGCCTGCTTGGTGATCGGAGTAGCTACCATTTTGTAATAATGGTTGTTCCTGCCTGAGTCCTAAATGAGACAAGGGACTCATCCATGCAGTGGCAATTTCTCCAGTTGTTCTGGGGGTGGTTGGTAGTCATCCTGGCACTTTTGGTTACATATTTGATTAGGTAATCCTAGGATTAGTACAGTATCCAGACATAGAGAAGATATTTGTCACTGGCTACACCAGAACACGGTGCCTAGATGCCCTAAGCACATCCGATCTCGCCTGATTTTAGAAGCTAAGCAGGGTCGGTCCTGGTTAGTACTTGGATGGGAGACCACCAGGGAATACCAGGTGCTGTAGGTGTCTGGCAACCCACTCCAGTATTCCTGCCAAGAAAACCCCATGGACATGGGGTCCCAAAGAGTTGGTCACAACTGTAACATCACACACCACACACACACACACATTGGAACACACTCAGTACGTTCCAGTACATTCTCAGTACCATCTGTCCATGCATTATTGGAATTGCTTCTAGACATCTCACTCCCACCATGGTTTGCCATCCCTTCCTGGAATCCTTCCTGACAGGACAAGCAGAAGCCAAAAGTACATTGACAGGACCTGCAGAAATAGCAGCATCCAAGCCAGAGCAAATCTGAGTCACTTTATATAAAATGCCCCCCCCCCTTTTCCGTCTCTTCTCTCTGGCATTTCCCACTCATCCAAATGAGATGGAGACGCATCAGGAGAACACCCATACCACAAGGAAACATCTGTGACACCTGCCTCTCAAGTGCATGGAACCCACCTGGAGCAATTTAGCACTTGGGCCCACATGAGCAGATCCCGTGCTGAGAAAATCAGAGCCAAGGCAAACAAAAACATCCAGAAAGCAAATGTTTTGCTCTGCTTTGATTCTGTGTTGAACTTTGTGTTTTGATACCAGTATGGAGTATCAATATGACAGGTGCAAGGGAAGTGCGAGGAACTACAAAGCATGCCACTTGGGATAAACATCTCCATTTCCTGATGTTTTATTTCTCAGTAGAGGAAATCCTGGTTGACAGATAGACCTGATGTCTTCTTATTGAAAGCTATCCCTCCTTCAAGCCTGAAGCAGAAGCACTTGAAAGCCATGCAATGCTGTACATCCATGCCACGCAGTGCATCTCAGCAGCAACAGGGCCCCGGCTGCTCCGGGCACTGTGACATGCCCTTCATTGTGACTGACCTCTTAAGTCATTTCTTCATTTCTCTTGCTTTACTCTTGGAGTACGCGTTAAAATGTGAGTAGGAGACCCCAGCAGCTTGTTTCTTGTGGTTTGGCCATGAATAGGTGCAACTGTGAGAAGTCCGCTATAACAGGGCCTCGCAATCGGTGGTGGTGGTGGTGGTGGTGGTGGTGGTGGTGGTGGTAATATGCCCCCCTCCCCGTTGAGGCTGGCACATTTGTAAGGGAAACAATTCTGCACACACCACCTTGTAAGGTTCATTATGTGATATATACAATCCTGATTTCAGCTGATGCTTCTTTCATGTTGTGTTTATGGCTGTGGTCAAAAAAAGAGTCGAGAAAACAAGAGGAGAAGCTGATGTATTATTTGCTTCCAAAGCACTGCTAACCCTTGGCCAGTGGTGGAAGGTGACTGGCAACCTTCCATGAAAATAGCCTATGAAGGTTTTCTAAGGCTTTCCAGGGCCATAAGACTAGAAGGTGAGCCCAACTGGCCTACAGCTCAGACTACAGGCTTTGTCTGAATTTCATGCCTTGTCTCCTTCTCTGACTGCAGTAGGGGAGGTGCTGGGGAACACAGGTTGCCCAGTGTCCCCCTTTTGATCTGGGTGGGGGAACCAAGTGTAGCAAAGATTGTGTCCTCATATACCAAAAATATCAACATGCCTCCTCTCTCCCTGTACAGGGATACAGAGTGGCCCTTGGGGCAGATGGTTTGGCAGCCGAGAAATCGAATAAATAAATAAACAAATCTGTCCCCTGCAAAAAGTGCTTGCTGCTACTAGGCCTTCTTCACCGTTGACACACACTGGGTAGACACCTTCATTGAGCTGTCTACCAGCACAGCAAGATCTGTTTCCTGATCCATCACAGATAGCTGAGAGCCCATGAGTTGATAGATAAAGTTTGGATTTTTCACCCCAATATGCATTACTTTTCATTTTCCTACATTGAAACACATTTGCCATTTGGCAGCCCATTCCCCCAATTTGGAGAAAACCTTCTGGAGCTCTTCACAATCTTCTCTGGTTTTTACCACACTGAAAAGTTTCATGTCATCTGCAAACTTGGCCACCTCACTGCTTATCCCTTTCTCCAGGTCATTTATGAACAGATTGAAAAGCACCAGTCCCAGGACAGATTCCTGGAGCACACCGCTTTTCACCTCTCTCCACTGTGAAAATTGCCCATTGACACCTACTCTTTGTTTCCTGGATCTCAACCAGTTCTCAATCCATAAGAGGACCTGCCCACTTATCCCCTGACTGTGCAATTTTCTTAGCAGCCTTTGGTGAAGGACTGTGTCAAAAGCCTTCTGAAAATCAAGATAGACAATATCCACCGATTCACCCAAATCCACATGCCTGTTGACCTTTTCAAAGAATTCTAAAAGTTTTGTCAGGCAAGACTTGCCCTTACAGAAGCCATGCTGATTTTCTCTCAGCAAGGTTTGTTATATTTGTTTTAAGATTTTTTTTTGGATGAGGCTTTCCACCATCTTTCCTAGGACAGACATAAGGGTAACCAGCCTGTAGTTTCCTGGGTCCCCCTTCCTTTTAAAAAAAATTGGTGTGACATGTACTATCCTCCAGTCCTCTGGCACTTTGGCCTTCTCCTAGAAGGGCCATGAGCAGGATTCTGCAAAGACGTGCTACCAGGAGAGCTAGGGAAAGGGTCTTTGATGCTAGACGGGGAATCAGGACAGGAAGCCCTGAGTACTAGCAGAAGCCTTTCCAGAAGTAAGGGTGTGTTCCCTGTTTTGGGATAAAGCTGGTAAGCTTACCTTGAGCTCTCTGTGGGAGCAACACGTCATTTGAACTTGCAACCAAGTTCCTGTCTGTGACCTTGGCTCTGTTTCCTGACTTCGGACCGGCTTCCTGAACAACAGCTTGATCTGTTCCCTTGGGTTTGGCATCCGGTTTCTGTGAGATATTCTGGTTTTGACTTGGACTGGTAATTGCTGGGAGTTGGATTCTGTTATTTATCTGACACTTGATTGTTAGCAAAGGACTTGAACTTGCCTGGCTTTCCACTAAAGATCTTGGCAAAGAACTGAACTCTTCTTGTGTGTGTGCTCTGTGTGCGGGGCTTGACAGCGCTCATGACCCGGGGTTCATTTCCAGGTAGTCGGCTCACGGTTGACTCAGCCTTCTATCCTTCCAAGGTCGGTAAAATGAGTAGTGAGCTCGCTAGTGGGGCAATGTCTAGCCTGCATAAATAAATTGTAACCTGCCCAGATAGTGCTTTAAGGACTATGGGATGGTATATAAGCAGAATATTTTTCTTTTCTTTTCTTTTCTTTCTTTCTTTCTTTCTTTCTTTCTTTCTTTCTTTCTTTCTTTCT
>JAHTLZ010000016.1:80457746-80472668 GCA_023846285.1 Phrynocephalus versicolor
TATTTATTTATTTATTTATTTATTTATTTATTTATTTATTTATTTATTTATTTATTTATTTATTTATTTATTTATACCACTTATATGCTGCCTACTACCCAAACGTCTTTGGGTGGCTCAAAGTCAAAGCAATTAAAACAATTAAAACACCAATAAATAATTAAATGCTAAAAACATTTCAGTACTAATACAATACAATATAAATTGCCATCAGGACCCACAATCTATGTTGGAGTATTGGAGGATTCCAGAAGGAAGGCAGCTCAGCAGCTCAAGGGCCAGCACACATACTTTGCAGGCAGAATGTTCCAATCTCTGGTACTGTATCCCTAGGTAGGGCTGTGGAAAACTCCTGCATGAAACCTCAGAGAGCAGCTGCTTCTCAGTGTGGACAAACCTGGGCTGGATAGACTAAGGGCCGGACTCTGTGCAAAGCAACTTCCTATATGGTCAAGCCACAAACACTGAGAGCTGTGTTTGGGTGAGGTTCTAACAGGCCATCCAGCACCAGACCACCATGCTAGTATACATTCTGCTAACCTTCCCCAAACCAGTGGCTTTCTGATTGCATTGGATGACTGTAAGCTGCTCTATGTGGGGCTACCGATGAAAAGTCTCAGGAAACTTCAACGGGTCCAAAATGCAGCGACCAGATTGCTGACTGGGGTGAGGCACAGAGATCACTTCACACCCGTACTAAAGCAGATTCACTAGCTGCCAATCAGCTATCGAGCACAATGCAAGGTGTTGACCTTGACCTACAAAGCACTGTATGGCCTGGGTCCTAGCTACCACAAAGATCAAATCTCACTGTATGAACCGACTTGGGTGTTAAGGTCACGAGGAGAAGCCCTTGTCTCCATCCTGCCACCCTCACATATACATCTCTTGGGAACCCATGAAAGGACCTTCTCAACTGCTGCACCCAGACTCTGGAACTCCCTCCCACTAGAGGCCAGGACTGCCTCATCTCTGTTGTCCTTCTGGAAACAGGCAGAGACGTTTTTCTTCATGCAAGCTTTCCCTGAATGATGGAGTACCATGTGTATTTTATATGAATCTATGGGTTCACATAGACTTTGTGTTTATGACTACTTATAACCGTGTTGCTTTAATGTAATGTTGTCTATTAACCCTGTAAGATATCCCTCAATTCCTTGTTCTCAAATACTTGAACATGTCTTAATTGTACTGGACTGTATATTTTCCCTCATTACTGTAAGCCACCTTGGAAATAGAATACTTTATTGGCCAAGTGTGATTGGACACACCCAGAATTTGTTTTGGTAAAATATGCTCTTAATATAAAAGGAAATATAAGAATCAGATAGTCAACAATAAAAACACAGTACTGTCACCACACATTTGAATGTGGCTGATCCTTAATGAGGATCACTATAAAATGGACAACAGACAAACTGGACTCCTGGGAATTTAGTTTTATTTCCAGAGGATCCTTTCTGAATACCTTGTGCACAAGGGGTGCCTGAATGCAGGGACAACTTCCTGTATGGAATGTCCAGTCTTAAATACTCTTCAGCATACAGAAACAGAAAAGAACAAACTCAGGATTGGTTACATTTTGCCGCAGTGGAAAGCATGTGACTTCATTACATATATGTTCATTTTCCCTAACGCAACCAAACTTAAAGATCAGTGGTACTTTCCCATCTACATTAGCAAGATTAAACGTCATTAATTCCATAATGTATTGTTCTCTGTATCTTAACAGTGAGTTTCAAAAGCTGGATACACAAAGGTGCAAACAAGATATTTTAAGATCTGAGATGTCTTAGCATGCGGTTTGACATTTGCTATACCCTTGTTGTGGTTTGGACACATCCTGTTGCTGTTCGCTTTAGAAACCCATGTCTGCAGAGGTGGGGGTGCTTTGCAGAAACACAGAGATGATGCTTTCAGGACACAGTTTAAAGAAATGATGGTTTTAGGATATCTATGAGGTAGAGGTCAGAATGAAGAATTGAAGATAAACTCAAAACTTGAACCTTACTATTACAGTACAACAATACAATATAACTTATTATTTAAAAGGAAGAAGAGAAGTAAAAATTAATTATTCAACAGTTTGATAGTACTTGGAAAGAAACTATCTTTATATCTAGTTGTCCTAGTATGCAATGCCCTAAAACGCCGCCCTGAGGGTAACAATTGAAACAGGTTGTGTCCAGGATGTGTGGAATCTCTATATTTTCATTGCCCTCTTTTTAGCTCGTGTGGTATACAATTCCACAATAGATGGCAGATTAGTAGCAATATTTTTTTCTGCA
The DNA here is from genome assembly GCA_023846285.1 of Phrynocephalus versicolor. Taxonomy (NCBI): domain Eukaryota; kingdom Metazoa; phylum Chordata; class Lepidosauria; order Squamata; family Agamidae; genus Phrynocephalus; species Phrynocephalus versicolor. Next base: position 80,460,035 of record JAHTLZ010000016.1, read on the forward strand.
GTTCCAATTATCCTTTGAAGTCTTTATCTGTCATGCTTAGTCGCAGAACTAAACCAGACAGTTATAGAGGAACAGATAATAGATTCAATAGCACCTCTATAGAATTTGTCTGTGAAGATTCTCAGTCATCCAGGTGAGTTTATCTGGAAGTTGAGTCATGGCTACTGGACTTCTTTTTTGAGAGACAGAAACGTTTCGCTGTTCATCCAAATAGCTTCATCGGTCTGAATACAGCTAGTGCAAATCCTCCATCTTATAGGCAGCTTTGACCTCTTGTCACCCTGGCCTGAATTAGGCTCATAAGATGAACAATGGCCTAAGGTGCTGAAACTTCCTAAGTTGATGCAGAAAAAACATTCTTTGTTGTGCTTTCTTAATAATACTTTCAATATTAGATGACCGTTTTAAATCTTGAGATATAATAGTACCTAAAAATTTAAAGGACTCCACTATTGACACTAAGTTATTTGATATCATAAGAGGTGGCTGTATAGAACGAGTCTTCCTAAAATCCACCACCATTTCAACAGTTTTGCATGTGTTTAATTCAAGATTATTTTGAGTACACCATAAAACTAGTTGATCAATCTCTTGCCTATAGGCAGATTCATCATTGTCTCGAATGAGGCCAATCACTGTAGTGTCATCTGCAAACTTCACTATTTTAACAGAGGAATCCTTTGAGGTACAATCATTAGTATATAAGGAAAAAAGAAATGGAGAAAGCACACAGCCCTGAGGGGCTCCTATGCTAACCTTGCTAATATATCTGATATAATTTTACCTAACTTCACCTGCTGCTTTCTGTCTGTTAGGAAGCTTACAATCCATTTACAAGTGTAATCGGGTACAGACAGCTGTTTTAATTTAGTCATAAGGATATCCGGAATAATAGTGTTAAATGCAGAACTAAAATCAACAAAAAGAACCCTTGCATAAGATTTTGGAGATTCAAGATATTGCAATATATAAAATAAGGACATATTAATAGCATCATCTATTGATCTATTTGCACGATAAGCAAATTGCAATGGATCTAATGACAAATCTGTGATAGATTTCAGGTGAGCCAACACTAGTCTCTCAAAAGTTTTCATGGGTCCTTTTCCAAGGAGAAAGGCAGGGTAAAAATACTCTAAAATGAATAAAAATAAATTCCTATCATTCTCAGCCAGAATTCATTGAAAAGAATAGGGAAGTTATAGCACCCTACCGAAAGACAGCTGGCTGGAAAAAGGTGCCTTAAATATATACCATCATAGCTTTAAGCAAACAGTAAAATAAGTTGCATTACTATAGCAAGGACAAGTCTTCATTCCTTTAATGTGGTTGCTAAAATGACTTTTTGGCATCACAGTTGCCAAAAACACCAACTAGCATGATCATCGCCATATTTCTTTGCTCAATGGTACTCATTTCAGTTATATTTTAAGGCATGATTTCCACTGTGGATAGAAAGGTAGTTGGCTATCAGGTGGCCCCACTCCTACCCCAGGGTTGCATATACATCTATCTAGTGTTCTTGCCATCTCTGTTCCCTTATTATATAACTAGGATTCCATAATGCATTCATTCATATTCCAGGGTTTTCACATTTGTCAACATTTTCCATCCTCAAGAACTACAGTACCTTGATTTTCTTGGCATTAATATTTAGAACATGTTGACTACCCACTTCACTGTCTTTACTCTGAGTAATCTTTGCAGACCATTTGATCTCTCAGCCAGTAATAATGTACTATCTGAATATGGCATGTTGTTGACAACCTCCCCAGTGATAGTGATACTATAGCTAGAATCAGCAACTACTTCTCTGAAGAGCTTCATGCAATACAAATGTGAGAATATGCATACAGTATACTGTTCTTTATATCTCAATGTCCTCTGTCATTTGATCTACAGCATTCACCTCCAGGACAATAGCCGTTCATTTCCACTGGTGATTGACAGTATAGGTTGCCAATTACTGTATATTAATTCAATGGAGACCTTTGCTTAGCAACTATATGTTGGGGTTAAAAACTGTAGATTGATGACTCTGAGACGAAAATGAAGTACTGTATATAAAAATAAACTTTATCTATTTCTCTCAAGGAAAAGGGTAAACGGGATATTCCTAGTAAAATAACAAAATACTAGTGGTATATACAAAACATAAGATTAGATAAGGCGACAGCAGCTCAGCCAATGCCCAGGATCGTTAGGCAAACATGCATAGTCTGCCTCGCTCTGACAATCGGCATGGAGAGAGGGATAGAGTCAACAACAGGCTGCAGCCGCTAGCAAGAGTTAAAGCTATAGCACAATGCATGCACGCCATACTTCTGAGCAAGGTGAAGCTATTCCTTTTGTAGGAGCCATACTAATTAAAGAGATATAAGTCACAGGCTTACAGTTCCAAATGAGGTTCAGCTGACCTCAACCCTATAATGTCTGAATATAGATCTTGCCATATTTCAACACTATATCACTTTGCCATGTTGAGCATCATCTAAGGCTCTCTCGTGGCCAATAAAGCAAGGGTTCAGGCCCATGTTCATACATCTCTCCATTGTCAACTCAGTGTAGCCCTTTCCTGAGTCCAGATCTTCATTTGCATTCAAACTGCCTGACTTTTGCTCCTTCTCTTTTCTTTTGGCCTCTGGTTGGTATTGGTGTTTCTACTTCCAAAAGCCAGGGCTGGTTTAGAGATTAATTACTGTACTTTCTCTTGTTTCCACTTCACCTGAAGTTCTTCAGGTGTATGAGCCGCTAGCGCTACTTACTCACCAAAGTGAGCCCAAAGGCCTCTTTGGACTCAGCTTGAAAGCCAATCTGATGTTAAAGGGAAGCCTTTGGATGAGGGGGAGATAAGAAAGAAATGCTACCATGCACACTCCCCCCCCCTTTCTTCTCATTGTGTCTCCAAACCATGCATGCGCACATGGATGTGCCTGCACAGACTGGGATACCAATAGCTTTCTCACCCACAGTCTTATTCCATATTCCACCCCCACTTTTCATCCCCTTTATGAAACCTTATCTAATTTCTCACCATTCTGCAAATGCCAGGACCCTAAATAGTGTTCGCCAGCCAGTCCATCAGGCTGCCCAGGAGGAAATGTCAGGAAATCAAACTTGGAACCATCGGTCCACACAAAGGATCCCTCCTATGAAAAAGGTACAGAATTAGTGACCGTACATGGTGCTATGAGATTCACTGGAAAATAAGTCTTGCCAAGTCTTCCAAGGAGTGAAAAGGGCATTTGTTGCCCTTGCTAGTTCAGTCAATAAACGTTCACTTGGTAATCTTTATCAGGCAGGTGATATTCATCCAGTCCAGGTAGGGAAGCTTTGCAGATCTTACCTTTTAGCCCAAAGCTGGTAACCTGTATCCATGAATACTGGAGCGTGGTGCACTAAATTCAGCAAGATCAGTATGAATAAACGTGGATAGGATCAGATTTATAGAGCTATTTCTATCAGATTACACGCAATAAGGACCGTATGTCATCCTATTGAAATATACATCTCTAGGTTCAGGTTCTGATCTTTCCGATCCTAAATTTATTTCATCTCAATTCGGTATCTTTTTAAAAATCTGCACAGACATTTTTGTGCATTTTCTAATCTACACATTAACATAAGCACTGTTCCTAAAACCCATATGCTCTTGCATAGTGTTCTTACCAAAAAAAAAAAGTTTTTTTCAAGTAAGATATGCCTTTTTAATGCCATTTATCCTAATTTACACATTGACAATACATTTTCAACTGGGGGACGGCCTGCAGAAAATCAGAAGAAATTTAATTGAAGTGTGCATGCCTGTTCTTTGGTTCAGCAGTTGGACTGAAGAACCAGTTAGGTTCATTCACAATTGGCAAATTGATTCTCTGTGCGAATTTGGAATGAATAAACTTCTCTCCTGTTTCTAGACAGGAGCATAAAACCTCCCTTACAGATAGAAGATAGGTGGGTCATGGTCTGAGCAGGAGTGATGCCTCTCCGGACCATTTTGGGAGGGAAGCATTTTTCCTACTCAGACTATTTCTCTTCCTGAACCAGCTATGGAGATGTTCTTAACCTCCGGAGACAAGGAGGGTGACTTGAGATGCTGACTTGGCAAACCTAAACCTGATCTTGTGGCTGTTTTCAGCAGTTGCTGCAGATATTTACCTGGAAAGTGTCATGAGCACCAATCCAGTATGCCTGTCCCTTGGTGTAATCCAGCGGCTGGCCCATCAGGTAAAAAATGAAGTCATTTTCTTCTGCGCTATGGATAGAGGCTAGGTGGGAGTTCTTGCTATAACTTTGACAAGCCATCTGGGAAGAATGCACAATGAAATTGACTTCTCTGTAGTTCCCGCAACACCATTCCATTCCATTCATAAAGCTTTAACAGCATTAAAACAAAGGAAGGACAATACAGTAACCTCCTGCCTATCGCAGTGGTTAGGTGACAATTGGCTACTCTGGGCAGTGGTCATTTTCCCACATTATTGGCTTGCAGGGTTGTCAGGCAGGGTCACCCTGATGCAACACCAAAACAACCACAAGAAGTTGATTTAGTACTACATGACATGGCAAGAGAAGGGAAATTAAATGTATTTCTACTATTTGTAGTAGCAAATGACTGTTGAATGCAATACTGCATTCTCTCTCAACATAGGGAGATTCATGATCAGGGCCCGCTTTTCAGAGCAGCGGCTACATATACAGTGGTACCTTGTATAAAGGAATTAATTTGTTCCAAATTAAATTCTGTTAAGCAAATTTTCCTTTATACAAATTTCTCATAGGAATGCATTGAAAATGGAGCAATCCCTATTCGCGACCATTTTTATGTTGTATGGATTCGCCCCATAGGCGATTCTGTTAAGCAAATTTCCCCTGTCTCCAGAATTTTTTATGTTGTACAGATTTTAATGTTATACAAACTGTTTGTTATATGAAGGTCCACTGTATTCAGTTTCATATGATCTGTTGACTACCCAGTAATACATAAACAGATGGAACTGTATTTCTATGAAACTTGCTGCCTATGTTGCCCTTCACAACACAGCCCAATAAAACCCACTGAACATATCTGATGCAGAGTATGGGGGTATGGGTATGGGGGAAATGGGGGTTAGTCGGAGACATGGGCTTGCTCTGCTCCTCCTTCCCTACCGCTGATGCTCCTTGTGATGTCCCCAACTTTCACTTGCCTCAGCCTCAGTCCAGGTTTTTGGTTGCAGCTCAGCTTTATAGCAGGAGTTCTCATACCTCACCCATCCTCTGGCACAAGAACCCTGGGCACAGAGACACTTTTGGGAACAGGCACCTGATGCAGAGAGAAGATGGAGTTAAAAGTTACACAGAAGGATTTGACTGCCACATATTTCTGTGTAAATATACACTTATCAGTCACAATGCAATCCTCTCTCCTCCCTGAACACAAAGTTCCAGATATTAAAGGATGCAAATCAGAGAACACCATTCTTGCTTCTGAACCTGTTATGGTTAAGAGCGTGTGTCATTACCTTCTCCCCAAAGGTTGTACAAAACCAGTGTATATCTGTCTCCCACCTCTCTTTTCCTGGCCAGAGCAAACCATCGTTGGATTTACACACTTCCAAGACAAGTGAGAGTAGAACGGCTCCTTCCAAAAGGACCTAATCCTTTCCCTGCCACAGTGAGCTTAGCGTGAATAAATCCTATTCTCTCTTTTAAACTTTTGCTCATCTCCTTGTTCTCTGGATAACACCCAGCTATGCTCCCTGAAAGATCAAATGGAACTGGATTCCCCTCCCCACTCCTTGGGATGTCAGCATAATGCAATGGAAGCCAGAAAGAAGGAGTAGGAATAGGCAGGTTCCCCAGAAGGAGGTTTATATGGCAGGAGGAGAAGCAGACAGTCCTCCAGATATTGCTAGACTATGAGTTTCATCATCCTTCATCACCAACCATACGGTTGAGGAACTGATGGAAGTCACAGTCCCAGGACATCGAGAGAGCTACACACGTTCCACCTACTCAGTCTGGAAAAGAGGTAGGTAGCTAAGACAACAAATGTTTAATAACTGACACGATGCATAATGATTCTTTTTAAAAAAATACTATTTGCAGCAGAATCCATCTATACTTACCATGGATGGAGAAAATCAAAAGAAGGGCACACAGAGAAGTCCAGGATCCCATTTCTTGTAGAAGCAGCAACACAATGGAAGGGAGTAAACAATGGAAACCACAAGGCTGTTTAGTTGCTGGTAGCAGCTGGGGATAGTGAGCCTGACCCTCTGGGAGACTGTATTTGAAGAGCAGCCGTTCAAAAGTTCCTTCTATGCAAATTAAGCAATTTCCCTTTTCGCTGCTATTTCTTCTTCCTTCTTTGATTTCCCACTACACACCTTCCTAGATTCAACATTCCGCAGTATAATTTTATCACCCTGATCTAGGGTTCAACAGAGTTTTCCCCTTATTACTAGACATGTAATAAGATGGTGAGGCTAGATACTGGTCAACATTTGCCAGACAAAGAGCTCTAAAACACTGGCCAAACGAAGAGCGTTCCCTCAGTCCTCAGAAGCTAATCTAGGTACACAGAGCAATGTTGACTGAAGATCCAGAAGATAACGCAGGCAACTCGACTTCTTTTCTTGTAAGATTGAAATGTTTCACTACTCATCTTCGTCAGTCTGAGGGAAGTTGGTGCAAGGCTTCCAATTCATACTTCACCTTGGTTTCACTCCACCAAGGTCTGAATTGGTTCGTTAGGTGGACAGTGGCCGGAATAGGCTCATTAGATGTACAATGGCCTGGGGTGCATGAAAGTCTCACATATGGAATCCTTCCCAACTTCCATGAAGTATGGGTACACCAGGAAGACCACTGCTAATGACCAAAACTGATATAGGACCCAGCCCCTGACATGACCTCAGTAACAATGTGCATGCCCACACTCCCCTGATTAAAACCAGGAAAAAAGCCCTGTAATTTTATTGTGTACAATACATTTTATTAATTTATTAATTTATTTGATTTTTATACCACACCATCTGGCCCACGGTCACTCTGGGTGGTTTACAAAAGTTAGAACATAGACAATACAATAAATAATACAATTAAACAATGTACAAAAGAGCTTTGTGACACAGTGGTTAAATGCTCACACTCCCCTGATTAAAACCAGGAAAAAGGCCCTGTAATTTTTATTGTGTACAATACATTTTATTAATTTATTAATTTATTTGATATTTATACCACACCATCTGGCCCACGGTCACTCTGGGCGGTTTACAAAAGTTAGAACATAGACAATACAATAAATAATACAATTAAACAATGTACAAAAGAGCTTTGTGACGCAGTGGTTAAACGCCTGTACTGCAGGTAAAACTGTGCTCATGACCTGGGGTTCAATCTCAGGTAGAAGGTTCATGGCTGACTCAGCCTTCCATCCTTCCAAGGCAGGTAAAATGAGTACCCAGATTGCTGGGGGGGGGCAATGTGTGGCCTGCATACTGTAATTAAAAACTGTAAACCACCCAGAGACTACTTGAAGTGGTATGGAGCCTTACAGACCACTTTGCTTTGCTTTGCTTTACAATGTATAAACCAATATAAAATTCAACCAATCGAACATGATTAAATCTAATAACAAAGCAAAAATAATAAATCAAATGCATACAAAAACAAACAGAGGTGGATTAAAGTATAAAACCAGATCAGCGCGATGGGATTGATGACAGGCAATGGTCAGGGAAAGTGTGTCTATACAGCCAGGTTTTAAGCTGTTTTTGAAAAACTTGTAGTGTGGGGGGTCAAACCAGTCCCAGGGGGCAGCTGGTTCCACAGAGGAGGTGCGACCACCAAGAAAGCCCGGTTTCTGGTAGCAGTCTTCTGGGCTTCCCTTGGGGTCAGCATCTTCAAATGGCCTGCCTGAGAGGAGTGAGTGTTACAGGCAATACTCTGTGGCAGGAGCCATTATGACAGATAACAAGGCCCCAAGCCATTAAGAGCTTTGTATGTCATCATAAGAACCTTGAAGTCATAAATGACCTTCCACCTGTTTGCAGCACATATGCAGTAAATATATTTTCTTTGATTATCATGAAGGTATAATTCCAGCCCAGGTCTTGCTAAACCAAGTGTAGCTTTTCAAATCTAAGGAGATTTTAGGTACTGAAGCTTGGGTAGATTTCCATTAGTTCTCCTAAATTATCCAAGCTCACCGGATAAGTCTAGGCTGGTCATTTCCTCTCTTTCCCCACTTGGGGAATGCAAATGTTCCAAATCTTAGCAAAGACATGCCTCTATAGTGGTGTCTAGGTGACAGTTTAATTGCCCTGCTTCATTGCTCAATCCCAGTATTTTATGGATAGAAAGTCCAGAGGTAAAGGCCTGCCCTTTGTAAACACCCAATGTTCTCTCACATAAGAGATTGTCCTGTGGGTTCTAGGAAACCTGTTGTTCCTTTTGGGGAAGGGGGAATTGAGAAATGTTTGAAAAAATTGTGACATCTGAAAGAAACCACCAATTACTTGGTGCTGCTGTCAAAAGGATCAGCTGAGGCTGTTGGGAAAGAACCTTCTCAGCTTTACAACTGTGTTTCACTTGAAGGCTTGCTGAAACCATGAGATGCATCCTGTGATCTTTCGACCTGGGATCTTCATGTTGTTCCTCTCCTTTTTGGGCTCCTAAATCCTGCAAGATGTTGGCTCTTATTGGATCTGGATTAAACATCAGCACTTTGTATTTGTATTCTTAGAGGTATGAAGTGCCACTTATATGCAGAGTACATCATGCGAAAGGCAGGACTGGATGAATCACAAGCCGGAATTAAGATTGCCGGAAGAAATATCAACAACCTCAGATATGCAGATGATACTACTCTGATAGCAGAAAGTGAGGAGAGGAATTAAAGAACCTCTTAATGAGGGTGAAAGAGGAGAGTGAAAAAATGGGCTGAGGCTCAGCATCAAAAAAACTAAGATAATGGCCACCGGTTCCATCACCTCCTGGCAAATAGAAGGGGAAGAAATGGAGGCAATGACAGAGAGTTTATTTTCTTGGGCTCCTTGATCACTGCAGATGGCGACTGCAGCAATGAAATTAAAAGACGCCTGCTTCTTGGGAGGAAAGCAATGGCAAACCTAGATAGCATCCTAAAGAGAAGAGACATCACTTTGCCAACTAAGGTCAGGATAGTCAAAGCTATGGTTTTTCCAGTAGTGGAAGTGAGAGCTGGACTATAAAGAAGGCTGATCGCTGCAGAATCGATGTTTTTGAGCTGTGGTGCTGGAGGAGAGTCTTGAGAGTCCCCTGGACTGCAAGGAGATCAAACCTATCCATCCTGAAAGAAATCAACCCTGAATGTTCACTGGAAGGACAGATTTTGAAGCTGAGGCTCCAGTACTTTGGCCACCTCATGAGGAAAGAGGGCGCCTTGGAAAAGTCTCTGATGTTGGGAAAGATGGAAGGCAAAAGGAAAAGAGGACGGCAGAGAATGAGATGGTTGGACAGTGTCATCAATGCAACCAATATGGATTTGACCAAACTCAGAGAGGCAGTAGAAGATAGGAAGCCCTGGCGAGCTCCGGTCCATGGGGTCACAAAGAGTCGGATACGATTGAATGACTGAACAACAACAAACCACAGGTGCCAAGGGGGTCTGCCCCCCCCCCAATATCATCTTAATGCATGGGCATGCCCGGGAGCTGCATGAACATGGGGCCCCAATGTGAATCTGTGCACAGAGAAGAATTTAATATTAATTTTCTGATTACCAGTCTCAACATTAAAATCCCCTTCTAATTCAGTAGATGGAGAAAACTGTGCCTTGTACCAGAGAGTTAGCATGTCTGCAATTGCGAGAGAAATTTTGCCATTTTCATTGCTTGCAATGTTATACTTCATTTGCATTTCTATTTCTGTAAGTGGTTGTGCAGGCAAGGGACAGTGTATTGCTTTGCTCAGGGGCCTGTAATACTGTCAAGATGTCCTTGCTTTCCCCTCCAGAACCAGCAGGTCCAATCACCAGCTGGAGTGCGGTGCACACATCCATTGTTGTCAGCCTCAGACCTATTACCGAAGTACAGCAGCCTGGTTGATACTTCTGTGTCTCTTCGCAAAACTGACCGCTCTGGTGAGGATGCCGGATGATGAATCTTTCCAGTCAACTATTGAGTGGGCAGCTTCATGGGGAGGTGGGGAAATGCTGGCCGGGTGTGTCTGGCACACAACTGTCATTGTCAGCATCACACCTATTACATAAGTGTGCAACATACTCTGACTGGTGAGTGGACTGACTGGTTTGGTGGGGAGGGGATGTATTTCCATGGCACCTGTGGTGCCTCTCTTCATGCATGTATCCCCAGGGATACAAAGGTGAAGTGTCCATGTCTTATCTGGATCCAAACATGAGCCTATCTTTTGTCACCTGCCATCCACACTAGATCCCTCGGTCTGCCTTTTTTCTTTCACCTCCTTCCCTAAGTACAATGCAGTGCCCCAGTGACAATGCAATGATGCTGTATTTCAAAGAATGATTATTGGAGTTTAATGCTAAATTGAGGTATTGCCAAGACCCAGATGAAACTGAAAGTGTCACTTCCAAGCTTTGTACAGTGGTACCTTGTATAAAGGAATTAATTCGTTCCAAATGAAATTATGTTAAGCAAATTTTCCTTTATACAAATTCGCATAGGAATGCATTGAAAACGGAGTGATCCCATTTTTATGTTGTACGGATTCTACCCATAGACGATTACGTTAAGCAAATTTCTCCTATCTCCGGAATTTTTTATGTTGTACAGATTTTATGTTATACAAGCTGTTTGTTTTACAAGGGTCCACTGTACTCTGGTTTGTAGTGCTGTACTTCACAAGGAATTACCTGTGGGTGTATGATGTGGGTGTATGATGCTCCAAAAATGTTAGCTACCGTCTCCTATCTTTATCACAACAACAAGCAGGGACATTTCTTACCTCTTATTTTCTTGCTTGTTTGTTTACTCCCCCAGCCTGTAAACAAAAATAGATGACCTACTTCCATTCCAAGCAATGATGAGAATAAAAAGGTTTCTCTGTGCATCGGTAGGAATGGACAAATCAGCTAGTTTCAATTTCTCATTCTTCTAGGCTTTTCCATCCCATTTCTGCACCAGTGGGAGATTTTTTTAAAAATTAGGTCACATGAAAATTTTATGTGTATTCCCCACACATTTTTTTCTAATATATGCATGTTAAAAATAATTTTGCCTAAGATATACAGTATATTTTTGCAAGCAGCTTTCCTTAATTCAGTACTTTTATTTTCCCTACATATCTATGTTGTGAACATACTCTCCAATATCTGCATGTTTTTAAGTGGAGAACTACATTGCACAATGTAGATAAATACAGTTTTCAAAGGATAATTATTTCAAGGTTATGTTTTGCTTTGAGAGCACAAAAGCAGATACGGTAACATTTGAATGTGAACCAAATTCATTGCCGCCCATCCTCTCAGGCATATCTGAGTAACAGCCAGCAAACATTGGACAGCGTTTCCCATAATCTCCAGCCAGCATGATAATTATAGTCTGAGATGATATCTGGAGGCTACCACGTTGGGGGGTGACTGCTCTAATCAGTTAAAGATAAAATAAAAATAAAAATGAGCTCTCGGCAACCTTCTTGGCTCTCTGTCGGTTTAGACTGATTTTCAGATGTGCAACTCTGGGCCAGCTGCCATGAGGATGACACCTGCTCTGCACACCTTTGGAATGGTCCAGCATGGCACCTGCAAGAGAAGGCAGAGACATTGTTCCCGAAATCTTTCTTCCATCAGATTCCCAAAAGAAAATGGCAATTATGACTAGCATTTACCAGTCTTAGAGAGAGAGAGACTCTCCTAAGCTCCTTCTGCTTTGCTGGAAAGGATTGTCCTGTACCAAGAGCTACTTCTGATCCTGATTTCTGATCCTGATTTCCAGTAATAGAAGGGCAGTGTCAGTCTCCACATCAGCCCAGAGGGACAAGCCATTCCAAATCAGGAGAACATATTTCACAACACTTGATCTTAGCCAAAAGGCCGAGAAGTGATTATATGCATCCATCAAGCTTGAATACCTATCTCCCTTTTTTAAAAAGAAAGAACAGTGCATAGGGACCCAAATTATAGATTGTCGTATCTTCTTTTGGGCTCTAATGTACATACTGTTTGCAAAGTTGCAAAGTTTATAATTAAGGCAGCAGCTATAAGAACTCAGTAAATTGAACAAATTAGAGTACCCTGTAAATGAGATTTACACATATGACTTCTGTCTACTGTATTCTGTACCTTTTATTGTACTGTAACTTATTAGACTATATTGTATTGTAGGCTCACTAAGAAAAAATAAAATAAAATGTTTTCCGAGATGCTTTTGGGGTCCCCAACACCCCAAACCGCACCCACACCATGCACAAGCACTACACGAAAACCTCAAACAAATTGGAACTTTCCCATAGAAAATAACAGGCAAGACGCTCTGTAGTCTTTTCCCAGCCTGAGCAGCGCTGTTGCTGAACCAGGAGGCTTTGATTAATCGAAATACAACCACATCATTCACCAGAGACCATGAAGAGCCTAAACCACTGACAACACTCCATACACACCTGGATTCTCCTTTGGGGGGGGGGGGGGGGGGGG
>JAHTLZ010000016.1:80481785-80529863 GCA_023846285.1 Phrynocephalus versicolor
AGCAGAATACCTTCCTGAACAGTGGGCAGCTTTGCAATTTATGTGCCGCATAATGCTTAAAAGGTGAAAGGCTACAAGTAGAGAGGGTCACGAAACGGAAAAAAATGTTGTTCCGTTATTCGTTATTCGTTTCGTTACGTAACGAAATGAATAACGAAAATTGTGATGAAATTGGAACGAACCGAACAGAACCATGAAAATTAGGTTTGTTACATTTCGTTTCGTTAATGGTGACATGCAATGAAATGAGTTGTTTTTAAATGTTAAAAAAATGTCCTGAATATCCATAAAAACCCACCAATAATTATTTATTCTGCCTGATAATGCCTACCAGGGGGGTTAGGGTCCTTAAAATGTGCATTTATGTCTTTTCTCAGATCGCTGTATTTTTTTCCTTTAAGGGGAGTTAGGGTTTAGGGGACATTGACCCAAAATGGCTCCCAGATGCCTAATATTGATTTCTTGGGTATTAAAATGCCCTGGATATCCATAAAAACGCAGCAATAATTATTTGAAATTATTACCTACCAGGGGGTTGGGGTCCTTAAAATGTTTGTTTTTGTCTTTCTCCCATCATGATGTATTTTTTCCCTTTAAGGATGACACAAAATGGATTCCAGCCACAAAATGGAGCAAGTCATGTGATGGGATCGTGTAAATTCTTGGACAATTTCAACCAATAGCATGCCTAGGTTGCAGACTGGGTAGGTGTGACAGCCACAGAGGGCATAAAAAGCTCTGGCAGCCCCCATCCTTCTTGCAGTCTGTGGTGGGAGTTAGGGTGGGATTGCTGTCTCTGCGACTCATTACTTTAGGCCAGCCAGGCAGGTGTGTGTCTCTGTGTTCCTTCTGGCTGCAGACTGGCTCTTAGAGGAGAGAAAGAAGAGATTTCTCTTGCAGCCTCCCTGTGTGCGTGCATACCTCTCGGTGAGTACCCTCCCCTGCCCCGCAGTGCAGTCACTCTGCGGCTGCCTTACGCCCTGGGCAATGCCCACCGCTGACTTTGCAGCCTCCCTGCGTACCTAGCCTATACTGTGTCTCTGCCAGCATCATTTTTTTAGTGTTTTCCCTCTGGTCTGGGGCGTTGGGGGACGCCCGTGCGCAGAAGTGCTTTAAATCACGCAAAAAGTGGGTAAAAATGAAAAACGAAAAAATGAAATGAAAATTTTTCAAAAAATTCGTGAAAAATGAAAACGAACCAAAACAGGACCCACAACGAAAAATGAAAAAACAAAATGTCATTTTTTCGATTCGTGCCTATCTCTAGCTACAAGTGTGTGGATTGCCATCAGGAAATGGTCAGAGGTAGTTTATTGGCCAAAGCTAATAATGGGCACTTTTTGTTGGAGGGACTTGGAATTTGGCTATTCTCTTTCTAGTGCCGAGAAGAGCATGAAGAGGTCTGCCTCTTTGGCCGTTACTTCACGAGCCGCTCGCTTCGCGGCAAGCCGTCATTTCTGTGCGAACCGATCGCTTCAGTCCGCACGCTCCTCCTTTTTGGCTGCGACGTCACCCTGACCACGCCCCCTTTACCGTGCTCCAACCGGGGTGAGTGATTCCCCTGCCATGGGCCGGGAATCTTTTCGCTTCGCATCTCGCTTCGCTCCCAACGTCACGTGTGGTCTCGGTTTTTGGCTTTTATTTCAAGTTTTTTTAAAAAATATTCAAACAGGGATATTGATGCATCGCTATATTGTTTCATCGCTTTGCGCTGTTACTTCCTCGCTCGAGTACCGCCGCTGGTGGTGGCGGCGGCGGCGGCGGCGGGAGCAGGAGGAGCCGCTGCCGCCTCGCCCGGCCAGAGCAGGGCACCCGGGGCAGGCAGCGTGCAAGCGGCGGAGGGCAGGCGGCTGTGCCATGCGGGGCTCCCCCCGAGTAGCGGCGGCGGCGGCGGCGGGAGGCTGCCAATGATGCCAGGAAACAAAACACAGGATCGTACAGTAACCACGCTCTGTCATGAATGACAGCCAAGCATTGATGCATCGATACGCCGAGTAATTTTTTTTAAAAAAATAAAAGGAGAGTGGAACCGGACGTTGCAAATCAGCTTTCTAATGCGAAGGGAGCACGTGAGGTAGTAATCGATTCGGTCCCAAAAATGCCCCGCGTGAGTACATAGAAACGGGGGGTGGGAGCGAAGGGAGACCACGTGACCACCACGTGACCGCCTCCGAATTCAAATCGAAGGCAAGGTCAATTCGAAGCGAGGCACCTCGTGAAGTAACGGCCTTTGTGTTGGAAAAGGAAAAAGAGTGGAGGTTTGCATGCTTCTGGGTTGAAGGAAACACAACTTTTTTGCTTAAAGTTAATGGCATTGTTCTTTTACATATACAACTACATACAGTATACAGTTAACATTCCACACCTCTCCCTTTGGAGAGTAGAAAAGGGAGAGGAGAGAAAAGGCAGCTAACAAAGGAAGCAACAGGAAGGAAGGGGAGGTCTCAAAAATTGGAAGGAATCAAAAATATCCCCCTCAAAGTTTAGTAGCATATATAGAATATGATTGCCAAAGTCATCCAGCATTAGAGACCCTTGTATGGTTGCACTTTTTTCCAATATAGTACTTTGTGCCACTGATTTGATTGGGAACCCTGGTGACAGAGCTGGATCTATGAGTACCCCCAGCTGGATCTATGAGTACCCCCAATGGATTTGGACACCTTTCTTCAAAAGGCGTCCAAATCCATTGGAAAAAAAAGTGTGAACCTTGCTTTACTGGCCAGGTAAACCACCTACGAACAGAACCTCCACCTGCATTGAGCCTAATGCAGTGCTCCCCAACCTTTTTATCGCCGCGGACCGGTAAATATTTGATAATTTTTCCCTGGCCCGCTTGTTTTGATTTAATAAGATAAAAAAGGTAAATGCCCCCCGGGGCGCTGACGCACATGCGTGCTAGTCGTTTCCCACTCTAGGAGGCGGTGCTCATCTCCGTACTCAAGCCGAAGAGTCAGTGTTGTGCGAGTCCTTAGCATCGCTGCAAGGAAACACTGTTTTTACTTCCTCGCATTTTTTTCCCGGGGGCATCTCTTTATCTGACTTGCATTTCACAAGCTTTCGAACAGCTAGGTTTGGAAGCATATAAACGCAAGGAGATCATTCCAATTCCAGAGTTTATTCGCAACCACTTTGGAAGACAGGAGCCGCTCTTGGTGGGGGGAGCCTGACCTTTTTTTAAAGCTACCGAGCTGCCATGAGGTCTTGGGACCCTTCGCCCTTCCTTGACATGAGGCCAGAGAACCTGCTTCATTTATTTGAATAATTATATCAGGTATGGAGTTTGTTGTTTTGAATGGTTCCAAACAAAGCTGTTATCATACCATCACCTTCTTCAACTTCAGTCAATGCTGCTTCCCAGTCATAATCCTCCCTTGTTTTGTTGCCACTTCTTCCATCTTTTCCCTTACCACAGAAAATCTACTCAAGAGAAGAAGGTGGAACAGTTATGCAGTGTTATCTGTCTCATATCCTGTGTGAGGAGACCTCCAGCTCGGAAGCACCCTACATTTCACGGAAAACACAACTTCAAAGCATTCTTTTTGGAAAACATTCTATCAAAATATTTAGAAGTTCTTTATGGACGTTGACTAATTCTTTTTAGCATTTGTATTTTTGCTGGTTATTAGCTTTTATATTGTCTTTTAATTATGCAAGTCACCTTGGGTCCTTTTAAGGAGAAAGATGGGGTAAGAAATGTTATGAATGAATGAATGCTGAGGAGGATGAGGGAGAGTGCTATAGCACTATCTAATTCCATCTTTGCTTTTCCTTTTTCTGTATGTGGAGGATGGAGTCTCTTCCCGTGTGGTGGAATGCTCTTTCTAGGCTCCAGAACATTGTGGGGAGCCTGTCTGGATAGAGGACATTCTCATCTTTACAGAGTTGCCCTCCAATCATCACAGAGGAGGATAAAGGCAGGCAAGAGGGAATAGTGATAGCAGAATATGACTAGAAGTAACCTCTTTCTCCTCAGGTAATAGAACAAAAGGCCTGGTCACTCTTTCTTTACTTCATATCATTTTCTTGCTTAGCCTTCAGAATTGGCCAAGCACCCACATTTCACTCTTCCTCCCTCACCAAATGCCCCTCTTAGGAACGTAGCTCCAGGCCCAAAGGAGTAGATATTCAGAACATAAAGCACAGCAGGGGAGCCATAGCATATCCTGGAAGGGAGATCAGGGAAGATAGAAATGCCCCATCTCTATAGGAGAACCAATGAGTTTGCTTCCCTCACATTTTCAGCCAATTAGATGTAGGATCCAAATAGTAAGCAAATATTATCAAATGAGGTTATATGACTATGCGTTTTTGTTTGTTTGTTGTATAAAACTCTTTTACACTGTATGTTTTGGGTCTTTCTCTGCCATTAAGAGAAGACCCTGGCTGATTCCTATTACATATCAATAAAATTGGACTTTGGTTCAGCTGGTTGCGCCTCTTCCTGACCTCTTGCCAGAGTAAATTTACAATGTAACATCATCAGAACTAGAGTATTCCTGCTTCTCATATAACTCTCATTCTTTGTTAGAGGGTGCCTGAATTGGTATATAAAAACTGATTTTGCAGGGAGATGTTTTGAGACAAGTTCACAACAAAATGAGCCTAAAGGAGACCAAATGTAATGATCAAAGACAGAGAACAAAACCTGGGAAGCAGAGATAATTTGTCAGTGACTTGAAGGTGTATGGTCTATTCACAAACAAAAAATGAAGTGTTCAAGAGCAAATTTAAGGGCAACATTGAATGAATACAAGACCCTTTAGTTCCAGGTCAGCAAGGATTTCAGTTCTGTCTCCTGCAGGTTCAGCAAAGACAAAGGTTCTTTTCTTCTCATTAGAGTGTTTCTATTAATCATTTCTCTAGTGCAGCAAAGTCTGCTTTATCGCTCAGCAAAAGTTTTGTGAATGGTGACAAAACACATTTGTCTTAAATTACTACAAGTCTCTTCATTGTTTTGGCTGCAACAAGACATGGTTGTATACATGGGGAGGTTTCACCTGAACTACTACACAGCAAAATATGCAGTTGTTTAGCATGTGGTTTGAATTGAAGGGACGCTTGTGCTTATTATTTGATCACGCCAGATTGTTAATAGTTCCAGGGCACCAATGTTTTCCGAATAACCACTATTAATAACAAAGTTGTCTATCTTGTAGTGGTGACTGGTGAACTTTTTTGGCTTCTTCGGGATTTCAGACATAATCAACCAGTAGTTCAAGGTGGCATGACCAGTGGTAAAGTATAATGGGAGTGAAGTCCAATACAATCAGGAGGGGCAGAAATTGTCCACCTCTTCCCTAGGATCTAGTCTGTAGAGGACAACTGTAGAAAAAATAGCTCACATTTCTTACTCACCCCCCCACCCCAAAAGCAGCTTGAAGTTTTTCTCTTTTCAAGAAGGGGTGGGTTAAAGGGAGGCAATTTGAGAGGCAATAAACCCCAGAAAAATATCTTCCCAAGAAATAGAATCATAGATTTGGGAGAGACCTCCAGGGCCATCCAGTCCAACGCCCTGCCATGCAGGAACCCCCATCACAGTGCTTCTGACAGATGGACATCCAGACTCTGCTTAAAAACCTCCAAAGAAGGAGACTCCACCACCCTCCGTGGCAGCATATCCACCACTGCTGGACAGCTCTAACCATCATGAAGATCTTCCTAACGTTTAAATTGAATCTCTTTTCCTGTAGTTTGAGACCATTGCTCCGCATCCTAGTCTCTGAACCCATGGGAAACAAACCAGTCCTTTCTTCAATGTGACATCCTTTCAAATATTTAAACATAGCTATCATTAAGGCAGAGACTTGTCCATGCACAGGACCCAATAACAAAACAAAATGGAGAAATGTTGTACTGTATATGCACTCCAATGCAGTGAGGAGTGTGCAGACCTCTACACTGGAGAAACTAACCAGCCATTAAACAGAAGGAAGGCCCAACATAGGAGGGGAAACATCTCAGGACCAGAATCAGCAGTACACCACAACTTGGGAGGACAAAGGGCACTCATTGAAAGATGAGGATGTACACATATTAAACAGAGAAGATAGGTGGTTTGAGAGAGGGGTCAGGGAAGCCATCCAGGTGAGCATTGAAACCCCCTCTCTCAACAGATGTGGGGGTCTCAGGCACAGTCTGTTTGCTACTTATCAGGGTGCTATCTGCTACTTTCAACAATACCCAGACAAATCAAAAAGCCTTCACCACCAAAGCCATAGCTAAGGACCCCATACTTTATAGGTTTCAGCACCTTAGGCCATTGTTCACCTTAAGGCTATGGATACTATTGTCTGCCTGACAAGCCTATTCAGGCCATTGTTCATCTTGTGAGCCTATTTCAGACCAGGGTGACAAGAAGTCAAAGTGGACTATAAGATGGAGGACTCGCACTAGCTGTATTCAGACTGATGAAGCTGTTTGGATGAGCAGTGAAACCTTGCTATCTCTCAAGAAAAAGACGTCCAGTTGCCATGACTCAACTTCCAAATAGCTGCCCTTCCAAGAATTTCTCCAACCTCAACATCATTATAGAGCAATTCTTTTTTACTGATACGACAGTGGATTTGGGTGCATTCCAGTCTCCTGTGTTTATTTTAATCTTAGCCTCTTCTCCCAGCTTTTACTTGTCTGGACTTCAGTGATTATGCTGGGACTCTAGAATCATAGTAAGTCTTGAGTTCTTTTGGTATTGTTCTCAGCTTCCTTTACACACTCAAACCCCCCTCACTATGAAATGTGCACCCAAGAGAGGGAAGAACACCAAGAGTAGGAGAGAAGTTACACAAACAGTGGCTGCTTACTGCCAGTGGGATGTGCATGTTTGATTCTGAGGCGATTTCAAGGACAAATGGCCATCCATCCATCCAGTTCTCCTCCCCTCCCTTGGTCTTAACTCTTGCCATTTTTCTTCTCTTCATTTCCTGTTAATTATGAATATTTTTGGATCCCCATCTGTGAGGCTAACCATGCATTTGAAATTTCCCACCTAAATTGGTTCTGGAAAGAGGAAGTGAGAAACGAAAAAAGGAGAAACGGCTCAGAAGAGAGCGAGAACATTACTCATAATTTCTGATATGAAACAAAAGTGAAGATGACGGGAATGTTTAACAGTGGAAGTCAGTGCTTACTCTGTTTCCTAACACGCCCGGCAACCAGTCTTTTTCAAATTAAGTCATTAAAAGGATGACATGAAGATCGTGTATGTGTGACAGAAATCTCACCTCCCACTCAGCTCTCAACTCCCAGGCTTGCTCCCCTGGCCCTACATACACCCCTGTCACCTTCCCACCCACCTAGTGCTCTGTGACTAGCTGTCGCAGAACACTTGCAGCAGATTCATTTCTCCTGACAACTGGTTCATTTCCACCTTTTTGCAGAGCCTCAAGGGGACTGACTGTCCTGGAGTACTGTGTCCAGTTCTGTGCGCCTCAATTTAAAAAGGATGTTGACAACCTTGAGCAGGTGCAGAGGAGGGCAACCAGGAATGGTTGAAGGTCTGGAGGAAATGTCTTATGAGGAATGGTTTAGGGAACTGAGAATGTTTAGCCTTTCAAAAAGAAAGCTGAGGGGGGATATGATGTTTAAACATTTGAAAGGATGACACTTTGAAGAGGGAACAGGTTTGTTTTCCATGGCTTCAGAGACTAGTACTAGGGGCAATTGGTTTCAAACTACAGGAAAAGAGATTCCATTTGAACATTAGGAAGAACTTCATGACAGTTAAAGCTGTTGGGCAGTGGAATAAGCTGCCATGGAGAGTGGTGGAGTCTCCTTCTTTGGAGGTTTTTAAGCAGAGGCTGGATGGCCATCTGTCGGAAATATTGTGATAGGGTTTCTGCATGGCAGTGTGTTGGACTGGATGGCCCTTGAGGTCTCTTCCAACTCTATGAGTCTATAAGTGAGAAGAGAAACTGAAGGCATGCGACCATCCAGGTAGTACAGTAATAGATTACTTTAACAGGACAAAGAAATTGTTTCTGTGCAGGCATACCCCTGTGCACATATACGTACACGTAGCCCTGTTTTGGTTTGCTGCCCTTTAACCTTGCTTGGCTTTCCAAGATCTTATAACTCTCTCCTAGCTCTCGCTGGGTGGCACTCCCAGAACCTTTCCAGGTAGCATAGCTGTTGACCAGGCGATTCTGGGAGATACACTCCTGAAACATTGCTTTCCCAAGCTCTGCCTTCTTTCCAAGTAGTCCCCTCTGCCTGATGAAGGAAGACGAGTGTAAGAAAAAGAGTGGGATGCAGGGACCATTTTCTGGGTTGTAATAAGAATGGGAGGGTCAACCAAATGAAACATCATAGCTCCAATAGCAGCAAAACACTGCTGAAATAAAAAGTTAATAAAAAATAAATAAAAAAGCTCCTTCATACATCAGGTGGCTTCTGACTTATGGGGTCCCTGATAGGGTTATCAAGATTTATGAGATGTTCAAGGTGTGGTTTACCATTCCCATCCTCTGCAGATTTTCCAGGGATGAGAAGGAGTTTGCCATCGGGTCTTTTGAGCCCTAGTCCAGCATTCTAACCACTACACAAGTGGTTCTCAACCTGTGGGTCCCCAGATGTTCCTGAACTGCAATTCTAAGAAATCCCTTCTAGCACAGCAAGTGGTGGAGGTTTCTGGGAGTTGCAGTAGAGGAACATCTGGGGACCCACACATTGAGAACCACTGCACTACACCATGCTTTCTGTCCCTTCACTCACTGTTGTTGTTGCTGTTGTTGCTGTTGTTGTTGTTATTGTTGCTGTTATTGTTGTTGCTGTTATTGTTGCTTATGATGTCCCTATGAATGAGCAGTCTCCAAACATGCCCTGTTCTCAACAGCCCTGCTGGTTCACCTCTGGTAAACTCAAGCCTGTGGCTTCTTTCAGGACGTCAATCCATCTTGTGTTTGGTCCTCCTTCTTTTCCTGCTACCGTCAAACATTCCCAGCATAGCTGTCTTTTCCAAAGAATCTTGCCTTCTCATAATACGCCCAAAGTAGGACAGCCTCAGTTTCATCATTTTTGCTCCCAGAAATAGTTCAGGGTCGATTTGATCTGGGCCCACTTGTTCACGTTTTTTGTCAGTCCAACATATCCACAAAGCTCTCCTCCAGCACCAGATTACAAAGGAATCAATCTTTACTATCAAATTATCAACTTTCTTGACGGTCCTCCTATCTTCACACCCATACATGCTGACTGAACATACAACAGTGTTTGTATCAATGCATTGCAACAATGACTGCCCGTTTGGGGATGTCTATGTCAGAAGTACTGTACTGTACTCCCCTGATAGATCAATAAAGAAACAGACTGTTGCAAATGCACCCCATGTCGCTTTGCTCTCTTTTATCCAAAAGAAAACAAAGCATATTTATTCTTTAATGGTAGGTGTGCATTTTTCACTGCTTTAAGTACAGTATGTTCATTTGCTGTAGTATAGTTGCACAGCACTCTTAGTATTAGTGAGGATGATTTTCTTTTAATACATAAAAAAATTAAGAATGGGGAGGAGTAAAGCAAATGCTGCTCTGAGCAAGGGAAGTGCAACTCGGCAGTATCGCTTCTTGTTTCAATGACTAGTTTGCCATGAAAAAGAGGAAGCCTGTACTCAGTTACCCACTTATCTGATACAAGCACTGGACAACACCCTTCAGATGCTTGCTTGTCTTCTGCACTTTCCCGGCCATGGGTAATTTCTGCATCTTTCCCTCCTTGGCTCTCATACTTGGTGTTTGCTGGGCAATGGACCAACCAGTGAGGCATCCTCTGACCCTTGGATTACAAACCTGCATGCAAGCCCTGAAACTCCCTGCCCTTGAGGTTCTTCCTGGAGGTGGCTGGGATAATCTGAGGAATGTGGATATGGGGAGAGTGATCGGCCTGAATTATTCTTTGTGCAAAACGACAGAAGATGGGTCTTACATAATCCCTAACGAGGTCTTCACCATTGCTCTCAAGCAGAGCTCTTTGGAAGTGAACTCGGAGATCATTGACTCTTGGATGGATTACCAGTGTATCACAGCTGCTTCTATTAATTTAGAGCTGTCTTTTTCAAATATCAATGGCAGGTTCTCCAGTGACTTTCGCAGGATGAAAACACACCAAGTGAGAGAACAGGCTGTAACCACCAGGGCTCAAGTCCGAAATTTGATGTACACCGTAAAATTTGATCCTGCAGCAACCTTAAACAAAGGCTTTCAACAGCAGCTTTTTACCATTGCTACTCACTTAGAGAACAATCGGACTCGAATGGCTGACTACTTGGCAGAGGTCTTAGTGCTGAACTATGGGACACATGTTGTCACGGCGGTAGATGCTGGGGCTAGCCTGGTCCAGGAGGACCAAGTCAAATCGACCTTTGTGAAGGACAGCCGATCTATGAGGAGCTCCATCACAGCTGCGGCTGGGGTCTCTTTCCAGAACATTGTCAACTTCAAAGCTAGTGCTTCAGTAGGCACAGAAGATTTATTCACCAAACAGTACCTGGCCAACCGCACCAACTCCAGGGTGGAGAGCATTGGAGGGCTGCCTTTTTATCCCGGCATTACTCTGAAAGCTTGGCAAGAAAGCATCACCAACCACCTGGTGGCTATTGATCGTTCTGGCTTGCCTTTGCAATTCTTCATCACCCCAAACAACCTGCCAGGATTGCCCCGCTTTATAGTGAAGAAATTGGCCAGGACTGTGGCATCTGCCATCTCCCGCTATTATCTTTTCAACACTTATCCTGGGTGCACAGATCCTGCTTCAGGCAACTTCAACTTCCATGCCAACACAGATGATGGGACCTGTGAAGGGACAATGAGCAACTTCACTTTTGGAGGAGCCTACCAAAAATGTGCTCAGCTAGAAGGACCTGACGCTGCCATACTCTGCCAAGGCCTGGAGCAGAGGAACCCACTTACTGGAGACTTCTCCTGCCCAGCAGGCTATACCCCCATCCGACTGAGCTCCCAGCAACGGGAGGAAGGATACAGCCACTTGGACTGCCATCAAGACTGCCTTG
The DNA here is from genome assembly GCA_023846285.1 of Phrynocephalus versicolor. Lineage (NCBI taxonomy): Eukaryota > Metazoa > Chordata > Lepidosauria > Squamata > Agamidae > Phrynocephalus > Phrynocephalus versicolor. The sequence goes on from JAHTLZ010000016.1 coordinate 80,492,788, forward strand.
TCTGGAAGATCTTCTGCAAGCAGGTTTGCAAGGACATTTTCACACTCTCCAAAGTACAATTCAGCTCTTACTGGTGTGCAGCGAGAGGCAGGGTTCCTGAGAACTCAGGCTTCCTCTTTGGGGGACTCTTTACCGCCAGGAGCACCAACCCTATGACCAATGATCAGTCCTGTCCCTCCATGTACTACCAACTGAAGCTTTTTGATCAGCTCAAAATTTGTGTCAGCCGTGATGCCAGGGGGCAGAGGTACTCTGTACCCTTCGGAGGGTTCTTCAGTTGCCAGGTAGGCAATCCATTGGTGGGACCCCATAATGGAACAGAAAATGACCCATACCCCAAGAGGTGTCCTGTAGGATTTAGCCAGCACCTGGCTCTGATCAGTGACGGATGTCAAATAGAATATTGTGTCCAGGCTGGGCGCTTCACTGAAGGGTCCTTACCCCAAGCCCGGCTCCCACCTTTCACTCACAAACCTCCCATGAGCTTTGTTGCCACTGATACAGTTATGGTGATAAACAGCAATGATGGCCAAACTTGGGTCAAGGACTCTCAGACCCAGTTGTGGAAGATAGGTGACCCTGCTGAGGTGCACCAGGCTATGAAGAAGAAAGGTGTGGGTATTGGTGGAAACCTATCAGCTGGGGAGATAGCTGGGATTACCATCAGTGTCACCACTGGATTGGCTGTTCTGTTTGGTCTGGGTGCCTACGGATGCAGAAGATACAAGAAAAGGGAGTACAGTGAGATAGAGGAAGAGGAGAAGAGCCTGATCCTGAACCACCCTGATCACAACCTCCAAAGTGAAATGGAAGATACCCCCCAGCAGAAGCAGGAAAGCCAAACAGTTTAGTGTGTGTGTGATTATATTGTAACGCATCTGGGCTTGCAAGTTAAAATAGGACTCTCTGGCTTCCCCGGGTTTTAAAAACTACTTCCTGTGTTTCTGCTCATCTCATGACGTCCAGGGGTGTAGGATGATGGGAGCTCAACAGACAAAAGCTTATCTGGTTGGAACCTTCCACTTACCATTAATGCACTAAAATGGCAAGACCAAAAGAAAAATTCAACAGAGAGAAAAAAAATGTTTTTAAATCCTTTCTCAAACATTTATGAAATATTTTGATACATTTCTAAAAGGAGAGGATTTTTTAAAAAAAGAAAAGTCTAGTTTTAAGAATATGTGTGGACAGAAACCTCAGTAACAGCCAGTAACAGTGTGGACAGAAACCTCAGTAGCAGTAAAACTCACTTGATTTAAACAATCAAGTGACATCCACCGGCAAAAAGGGAGGAGAAGCAAGCGCTCCATGTGGGTGAGCCACACCGTGAGTTGCAGGCACCAGCAAAGTCAGCAGCTACAAAATCCACTTTCCATTAGATTTAGAATGTAGGAAGCTGTCCGCATCAAGTCATATTTGCTTTGCCTAGGATAGACTTGTTTAAACCGAGAAGCAATCGATTCTCTGGAATTTCAGGCAGTGGTAGGATGGTGCATAGGACTTTCAGGGAGGTTAGGACATAATGGACTCACTTGGTTAAGGCTACAGAAAGCCTCAATTTGTTCTGCAAATCACAAGGTGGTGGTGTTTGCCATAGGGATACAGATGACTCATTATGACCACAGGGGCTTCCCAGTGGGTCTTTGTATTAAAGCAAGTTGAGGTTCCCAAAGAAAACAAGCCAAGTCAATCATAGATATTGTCAGTGGAGGGACACCTGGCAGAGATGCTTGAGAAGCGAACTCCCTGCTTTGGTAGGGGTTTGGTCTTGATGAAACGTAGTGTCCTTCTCAGTTCTACAATTCTATGACTCTGGGTATCTCCTTGGTCTTCTTAAAATACCCACCTCGTTTAAGATGCTGAATTTTATAGTCTCCAGAGGGTGTTCAAATTTCAAGGCATATGGTGCTGCTTAAGTCACAGAATCTGCATTTTGTGTACTCACCATGCCTACATCAAATCCAGTGAGTGTGACACCATCCCCAAATGAAACAGGAATGATGCCGTGCAGAAGTGGTGTTGAAATCTCAGGATAACCAACTTCTCACTTTCAGCATCATTAAAAGCCTCTAGCCAGATTCCCTTTGCTTATCCATTGCTACAGCCACCCTGTTCTGGTATTAGTGATCTCAGCATCCTCTGTCCACACTGCGGAATTTGGTACTGGTGCTTAAAAGGTTCCTTTCTTCAGTGCAATCTATTTTAACTCAAGTACTTGTTTGCAAAGGCAAAACAAAGAGCTATTTCACATTACAATAACTCTTCCTGAAAAGACTGACCGAGCCCTGTTTCAGAAAGATATGGGCTAGCTCTTAAAGAGGAAGGATGGATTAATTTTAAGTAGAATCACAAATGGAGGGCATCTCTTTTTCTGTGCTAAATAGTGCCATCAGAGAAGCATATTCCATAATTATATGCAAGTGTGGTCAAGCTCTTAGTCACAATCTTGTGTGAAGGCTGCAAAAACTGTTGCGGCTGCAGAGATTGCTTGCCTCCTTTTTACCTCTAAAATTATATTGTAGCTCGATAATGCAACTTGACAAGGACACTCGTCTGTTCAAAGCCCTTCCCATTTGGGGAAGATAAATAACATGAGAATGTGGAAGTCTCTGATTTCTTATTTTTACTAGCAAAATTGTCAACTGAGTAATAATGGGAGCAGGCTTTTCTTCCCACATAGTAATGACAGCTAGATGTTTTCCTCAAAAGTGAGAGGGTTTAGCGTTTGGGGGCAAGAAAACACTTTTTGAATTCCCAAACAGGAGAAAAAACAAGCATGCTTTTTGTCCCTTGTGTGTATAGCCTCTTAAGCTCAAAAGAGGAAGAGGAAAAGCAGAGAGGGAATGGGCAGGCGGAGGGTTGCAGAGAGTTTGAAGTAACTTGAAAGCGAAGCCCACACAAAGCAGGAGACCAGGGAAGTAGAGAAGATGCAAGTTGCTTTTATCTGTGAACTGGTTGGTCCCCCAACTCCTTTCTCCCTTAAGCCCATGTCACAAATGTAGCTTTTGAGTGCACAAAGCTGATGCATTAGCACAATTTTATTCTACTGAGACTCACGTCTCTGCGTTCAGTCAGGAGTCTGTGTGTTCCATTACAGGAACATACATCCTCACAAGAAAGGATGACAGGAAATATGCACTCCTCCATAACGTACCAATGAGTCAGCCACTGAAGTGTCTGTATATTACAGCAGGACGTCTACAATATCTTAGATTTTTTTGTTTTATTTGATCCAGCAAAGGCATATCAAATGTATTAAAATATATTCCACAATGCTGTGTGTGTGTGTGTGTGTGTAGGGGGGGGGAGAATACTCTTTTCCAAATGCATCATATCAGAGAGGTATTGACAGCATTTTGCATACACTGCAGCTTTAGAAGAGCCAGAAAAAGAACTGCTTTTTCAAACTTGCCTCTGTGTGACTATTGCATTTTCCTTTCCCGAGCTGATGGGCATTGATTTGGAAGGCTGCAAGTTGCCTTCCACAGACCCTTGGGATTCAGATTAGCCCTAATGCACTGGCTCAGATCCTGTGGCTCTGTGCAATACGTAGCACAGAGTAGGCTTAGTAAATCAGTGCGGATTTGGTGAGCCAACTCATCTGTAAGTTCCATTGATTCAAGTGGACCTACTTCTACCAGGCATCAAGATCACCCCAGCCATCGGCTTGAGGTTTTCCAAAACCTCTACCTGACAGATTTTACACCTTTAATAACTGCATACAGGGCAGACATTTGGCATCCAAATTTCCTAGTAGTGTGTTTTCAAACAGGGAAGAAAATCTGTACCTGCGTAATTTCTGCTTGGCACGGAGTTACATAAGGCACAGGGTCTCTCCCAGGAAAACATGATACAATCCAAAAGTATGTGATTACAAACAGATTCTGAAAATTGATTCCAATTCATGCCCTGCTTTGTTGCGTCAAAGTATTCCACCAACAGGGCACACTGAAATGTGTGAGATTTTCATTCAAACCACACAATGGAAGAATGTTCCTAAACATGGTCTTATGAGCAACAAATGGGTCCTTCTATTAATATAGCCCTTGCTCCCGTTGAAACAATGCCCCTCTGTAGCTGTTTGAAAGATGCCATTCTCCTAGTTAGGGAAAAGTGCATGCATCCACCTGTTCAGGAAGCAGAAACAATAAACAAAGGACAGACCACAAAGACTTCAAAAACACAGACACAAAACCATTCTTGAAACTGGCAGTAGAGTTTTCCTTTTATTGTTACACCCCCAATAGTGCCATCCTCACACAATGCAACAAACTAGAGACGGGGCAAATGCACCGTTCACAAACAACAAACGAACAATATACAGCATGGTTCCTCCCGCCATGCCCCCCCTCCCTTCTCTCCCTCCCCCCCTCCCTCAATACCACTACCAGCACCCACACATCCTGCTTAGGAGACATGACAAAGACAAGATGAGGGGGGGAAACCCTGTCCATCATCCCCAATGACAGTGTCCCATCAGGCTGATCATCATTTTCTGCGAAGTATAAAATCCTTAACAGCTGGAGAATTAAAGGAAGAAACGAATCAGCCAAAAGTAAAATACAATAAAAGGTAAATTTACTCCCTTCAGATGGGAGATGACAGTAGCTAGAAGGTTGCCCTTCAACACTTTTACTCTATCCTGGAGGCTAAGCTGCATCAGAGGGAATGCCACAGTTAATCGAGGAACAAGGAAGATGTGTGGGGAAAAGGGGAATGCCAATTTCCATATTTTTAGAGGGGATGGTGGTAAGGAGATTTACAATTAAACCCAACCTCTAGAGGGCCGACATAGGTAACTGTGAATTCAACAGGGAAGTTGATAGAGGAATTCTTTTGTACAATGGAAGGCCAAGCAATTCAGATCTGGTGGCGATACGTCCTTGTTACTATCATTAAGGAGTAAATGAATTAAAAATTAACATTCATTCTTGCGGGACACAGAGTTGGAGAAGGACAAGCAGAACATTATTTTAGCTACATTAAAGGCCTACGGGGAGTGATTTCTGAAACCAATTTAGGTTTTCAGAAAGAAACAGGCATACTGGAATGTTAACATCCTCTTGAAGAAAAATGCTACTGGGAGTCTTGGAGCAACATGGACCTAGGAGCCCAGGAATTTTTATTAAGAATCTTCAAGACACACTGCAGCCTTAACAACCCTTGCGATGTCTTTGGGCTTTTCCCCTTCCACACACAAGCAGCCCCCACCCATGCGGGCAAGCATGTAGTCAGTCATTGCCACACACATGCCTCTTTCTACCCTCATATGCTTCCCTTCTCAACCTGTCCCCATATCTCTCTCTTCTCATCTGAGCCTACCCCCCCCCCCGAAGATTTTACATGGGTTGTTAAGGTTTTTAAAACAACACATTTCCAGTTAAAATACTAAGGGTGGGGGAAGATGGCTATGAAATAATACAGTATATCATTGGGTCTGGCCATTTCAAAATGGTTTCCAGTCTTATCTCTATACCAGGAACGGGAAACATGGTGCCCTCTAGATGTTTTGGATAACAATTTCCATAAATCTTTACTCTTCACCAGACTAGCTAAGGCTTATAGCAGTTGCAATCCTGTAGTGTTACCAGGCTGCTCACTCCTGCCGATATTATGTTAACAGTTGCACTTAGCCTCCAGGTCTAACTTAAGTACCATTGTGTTACACATCCTACCCTCCAAGTCTTTCTCATACATTACAAATACATATATAAATATATACATATATACGGCAAAACCCTCCAAAATAGGAGGTAAATAAATTCAAATCAGTATCCAGGGGACTCCCCCATACAAACAGTTCAAGGAACCCACCTTGGAGTACGTGTGGAAAAAACCAATCATCATACCACCTTAACTACTGCCATAACTCCTTTTTAACCTACAACAGGAACCAATCAGACAGAAAACAACAACTGGGATGCAGTTCACAAAACGGAAGGAGCATTTTGGGCACACAGCTCTGTACTGGTCTGCAGACCTGACTTGAACTCTAACCAAGCCGATATTGCATCAAGGAGCCCAGCTGGATTCAGCGGGTTCAGCTCAAGATGAAAAAGTAGTTGTTTTGACTTGGTCTGGCGTTGGAGGCAGGCGTGGGTGGCTCGACTCAAAAAAGGCCAACTTCAAGGAATTACGAGCCAATGGCTCCTATGTGAGGTCCAAGTCCAGAGGCCAGCTGCAACTCTTTGATTTTCCTTAAGACCACTTCAAAGTGGAATAAAGCTGACCCAGTTTGGAATGTTATCAAAGAGAAGGAATTTCCAGGCTGCTTTCCTAAGGAACTGGGACAGATTCAAGCAGGCAGCGGGCTAGCTTCTTTGCTGCCTTGGAATGGAACTAGGGTTGGGGGGTGGAAGCCTCAGAAAGGAGGAGCCTGCCGGGTGGAAAGTACCAGACCAGCAAATAGCCCATTTCTGACTCACACTGAGCCCACATGAACGCAGCGACATAACAAGAAACCAGGCACCTTAGCTGGGATGGGTGGGGAGAAAGTGAAAGAGAAAGAGAGAATTAGGGCTGTTTTTCATTCTCAGTGCCTTTGAAAAGAGCCAACTTGTTGGCTCTTTAGTGGTGCCACCAGCAATCCTTTATGGAACTGCCTGCCTCCAAGGCATACTTTGCATTTCACAGAAGTTAAGGTGGCTCCCTCATTTCCCCTCCATAAAGAAGCCCCTGCACCGAAGAAAAGGATAAGGCTAGGTATCCAAAAAATGAACATAAAGCAAGTTCAGGTACTGAGGTTAATATAACCTCAAGCCTCACCAGGACACTCCTTCCTATGCTGGGCAAAAACACCTCCCTGGTTTGCTTGCTCCTAGCACTGTGGGGGTGCTACGAGAGTAGGCCGGAAGCTTCTCATCTGACCAAGTCCCTAAACAGACTGCTGGAGAGGCAGAGCTGGCTCTTTTAAGAGGCAAATGGTGGCTGTGGCAGGAGGAGGAGAGGACAGAGCAGGCACAGCAGAAGAGGGAGGAAGCTTGATCCATGAAATACAGATATCCTTAAAGCTCCACCCCCCCCCCCCAGGGCCATGGCCTTTCTCCTCTCCTCCCATATTCTCAATCCTTCTCCTGGGCCACACTCTCCTCTGTAATGCCCTGAGCTCCCAGCTCAGTCAGCACATTGTCTAGGTAGTTGGGATCAGGGTAGCCGTGGCCAGTAAGGTTGGAGCCAAACTCGGTCTTGTGATGTATCTCATTCCAGATCACTGTGTCTGACTCGCCAGTGGTGCTTGACGTGCCAATGGCAAAGATCAGCCGCCGATCCCAGGCTACCAGCAACAGTTTCAGCACCTATCGGAGGGAAAGAAAGTTCATTAGACGAGTTGTGTGCCCAAGCCCCAATGGCCAATTTATGGTCACTGATCTCACTTGTGTATACTGTACACACTTTCAAACACTTATATGCTGGTAGGCTGGAATCTAGCTGGAATGCATCAACAGATTTCACAACTCATCCTTGCGATTCTGTGGTATCCTGACATGCTCACACAGGTCAGTAGCAGCCAAATTGAGAAATAAACCCAACATAACTGCCTTTTCCAAAATATCTTAGATTAAAGGTGGAGAATCTTTGGCTTTCCAGTTATTGTTGCAATGCCAATCTGCATCAGTCTCATAAAAGGTAAAGGCAAAGGTTCCCCCCGCACATGCGTGCTAGTCGTGTCCGACTCTAGGGGCGGTGATCATCTCCGTATGCAAACCGAAGAGCCAGTGTTGTGCAAGTCTGTGGCCATGTGGCCGGCATGGCTGTAGCGGTACCTATTTATCTGCTTGCATTTACATGCTTCCGAACTGCTAGGTTGGCAGGAGCTAAATAGGGTGAACAGTGTGAGCTCACTCCACAGCGTGGCACCCGGGATTTGAACCGCTGAGCTGCTGACTTTGTAGCCAACAGTTTTCAGTACTCTAGCTTGCTGAGCCACCACGCCCATGCTAATGGTCAAAGAGGAGGGAAGTCACAGTCTTTCTGGATTAGGATGACCGGAAACTTCCTACTCCTACCTTAAACAGCAAGGGAAGTTCCTTTCCTTTCCAAAGGGGTGGAGAACACTTGTTAAGAAAGGAATGCTTCACTAGGTAAGATGCTACTTCCCCATCAAAAGTTCTGTTGCCTGGTATGCAAACTGAATGTCTGTCCGAGACAAACGGAGTCTCCTCTTCCCCACAATTCATGTTTAATCTACCCAAAAGCAGGGCTGGAAGGACCAGCTGCTCTTTACACCAGAGCAACCCTCTTTAGACCTGTGTCCTCTTCTTGTCTAAGGGTGCAATGACACAATGAGAACCTGTGTCCTCTCCTTGTCTAAGGGTGCAATGACACAATGAGAGAAGAGCTCACATTCTTTTGCTGTGAGGTCTCATGGGGGGGGAAGGGGGGCATTCCGTTTTCTTCAATTTAAGTGGCTAAGGAGGGGAAAAAAAGAGCTTTCAGATTATAGCTCTATTTGAAGTACCTGTAGGCTGGCAAGTTCAAAGGAACTGCCTTAAGAGGAAACGAGTGATTGATTCTGTCTTCAATCACTCATTCCCTCATCTTTATCTTGTCAGCGGTAGAGCTTGTTAAGCTGTGAAAAAAATAATAATAAACAGGAACACTGCCCAAGAAATGTTGTAAAAAAAGGATGAGATGTCTTCGGAGAGAGGCTTTGCAGAGAGCTGCTTTTGTGTGTGCGCGCACACGTGTGTGTCCCCCCACCCCACTCCCAGTCATCTCTTGTAAGGCAGGTGAATAGTGGCTAGGTGCTTTATCAAAGCATCAAGCTGTATGCGTGTGTTTGTGTGTGTGTGTGTGTTGTGTTAGAGACTAGCACGTACCACTGGTTGGGCAGTTCATGTTGGTTCATTCTTGAGACAAACAGATGTTTAGGAACCCACTCAGAGGCAGCGCCATCGTAGCCCTGCCCTGCCTCCTCCTTTTGAGTGGGCATCTGGCAGAGGAGGCAGGGCTCAGAAGCGCCCACCGGGGGAGGTGAGACTGGGAAGTAATGAACACCAGTTTGCTCACAAGATGTATTGGCCTTAACCATGGTCCCATCTTGTTCTCAAGGCTGTAGGTGTGTATTTTCTTTTCTTTTTTCTTTCTGCATCTTTCAGAGTGATCACACACTTTAAATTGAAGCAAAAGTATTTGACTTGCAAAAAGCAGAAGGTATCTGAAGGGGAGGGAAAAAACTACAGATTGGAGCTGCAGGCCCTGATTTTTATTTCTCATTGTGTCAATAGGAAGAACGCAAATCCATAGTATTTCCCACATCTTTTTTGCTGTGTAGTTCTCTCTCTCTCTCTTCATTCATTCATTCCCCCACCTTTCTCCTTGAAAAGGACCCAAGGTGGCTTACAGTAATGAGGGATAATATACAGTCCAGTACAATTAAGACATGTTCAAGTATTGAGAACAGGGAACTGAGGGACATCATACAGTGTCAAAAGACAACTTTACATTAAAGCTATCAGAGAACGTGAGCAGTTAAAAAGAGAGTAAAATTCCATGTAAAGTTATGAGTGAGGGAAACTAACATTGAAAACAAAGAGTCAATGTAATCACCGTCTATGTGATCATGCATCAATGTGATTCATGTAAAAGTCCTATCTCTCATTCCTATCTCTCTTTGAAATTCTCTACACTATATTAATGCCCCTTATTATAAGGCAACCCCATATGCTAATATTTAAGGAAAAAAAGGTTTTCATGTTTGATTCTACAATATCTGGGCTTTTGAAAGGGATTACCAGCAGAACTTCAAAAGCTGGTAATACCTCTGAACATCTGAGAAAGCAAAGTACTCTAGCTGCAGGACTTAAGAGTCAACCTTGTACCAAAAGTATTCAAGTCCTTTGCTTCAAACTCTGGAACTCTGGAAAAGGCTCTGGTGGTTTTATTGCAGCGGTGACTTCAGAATATATAAAGGCAGTTTAGAAAGCTTCTGAAATGGAGATATTAAAAATATCCTACTGGGAAGGGAGACTGAAACCAATTCAGCATAAATGAGTGGTTCCCAAGCCTTGGGTAATCCACACGTTTTTGGACTGCAACTCCCAAAAACTCGGGCCAACACAGCTGATGGGGAAGGCTTTTGTGAACTGCCATCCAAGAACACTTGGGATACCTAAGGTTAGGAATCACATTTATCAATCCCCCCTCCCCTTAATTTAAAAAGGGCAAAAATAAAATCCTAGGCATTTTTGTACTAAAAGCCATTACAAGACAGTTCTGCGGAGGATTTGGGACAGATGACCTGACATGTTGATTCATCTAATATAGTATGCTGTTCTTCACAGTATAGCTGTCTTTAGGCGGACCTACGGTGACATGTTATCTAGTGGAACCTATAAACACACACACCATTTCTTCCCCAAGGCAGGATGACATCTGCAGTTGGAACCCTGGAAACAGTGGCTGAAATAAAGGCAGAAACCTGGATGGCCCAGTGGTTTCTCTGGCTGAGGAGTCCGAGGCTGTACGTTCAGTTCCACACTGTGCCCCCTTGAAAGGGGCTAGACTAAAAGATCCATACGATCCCATCCAGCTCTGTAGTTCTACAGTTATTATTATATTCACTTAATGTCAAAGTTGAAGTGCCCTGGGCCTACTATCAGCCTAACAGAACTCATAGATGAGAATGAGACATGTTACATGGACTAGCCTGTATTTCTTAAAAGAGGGATGGAATGTGCTTCCTTTAAATCTCAAACTCAGTGTATTTTATTATTTACTCACATTCCCTATTTTTGTCCCAAGGCTTCCATGTAATCCCATTTATATTTGGGAAGATCAAAGAACTATAGTACAAGAGAAGGAAGCCTTTAATTACCAATTAATTGTACTGGAAGATTTCAACTACAGTGGTACCTTGTATAAAGGAATTAATTCGTTCCAAATGAAATTATGTTAAGCAAAATTTCCTTTATACAATTTCCCATAGAAATGCATTGAAAACAGAGTAATCCCCAATTGTGACCATTTTTATGTTGTACAGATTCGTCCCATAGATGATTCTGTTAAGCAAATTTCCCCTATATCCAGATTTTTTTATGTTGCACAGATTTTATGTTATACAAACCCTATGTTATATGAGGTTCCACTGGTGCAGTGGTTAAATGCCTGTACTGCAGGTAAAACTGTGCTCACAACCTGGGGTTCAATCCCTGGTAGCCAGCTCATGGTTGACTCAGCCTTCCATCCTTCCGAGGTCAGTAAAATTGAGTACACAGCTCGCTGGGGGGAGGGCAATGTGTAGCCTGCATAATTAAACTGTAAACCACCCAGAGACTACTTGAAGTGATATGGGGCTGTATATAAGCAGAACACTTTTTAAATACAACTTTTCAACCCTATTCCTCCTCTGGGTGGTTCATTACAAAGAGCTTACAAAGTGAAAGACTTTATTCTGAAAATGGTGTAGCATGTTAAGACTATCTGGTGTATGCGCAAGAAATCTGGACCTGGCTTGAATCTCATTGTCTCAACAAAGTGACCTAGTTATATGCAAAAATCTCACATATAAATGTATAGGGTGAAATCTGTGTTGCTTAGCATAGTAAGTTGCACTAGAGTAAGCCCATGATGGTACGTACCTCTTGCAATAGCCTAGATGCCCATTTTGGGACACAGTCTGTTCCAAAAACTTCCTAAGCAAGTTCAACACCTCTAGTGAAACGACGCCACTCACCTTTCTGCCTCGTTCACTGTCTGGAAGATAACAGTGTCGAGGAAAACCCCGGGCAGTAAAGCTCTTCCCAGGATTTGGGTGTTCAGGTCCCTAGGGACGGGAGGCAGGAGAGAGAGAATTGTAAGCAAATCTGAATAAGGGCTGTAGAATGAAAATGATCCTGGTAATTTCTAAACACCACAGTAGCTATGGATAGAGAGCCAAACACTATGGGATCTTCTAAGGTCTCTTTTACTTTCTCCCCACTCCTACCCCCATGGTGCACAAATCTTACCTGGACCCCTGGTGGGATGTTGTAGATGATTCGGATGGTTTTACAGTCAGGGTGTCCCGGCAACGAATGAGGAATAAGGTGATACTCCATCTTTCCAGGAGGCTGGGTACCAGTTTTTACCCCATAGATGGTTTTGCAAGTTGGGCACTGCAAGCTCCCATCCTAAATGCAAAACGGGCCATCAGTTTGAACAGATCATGTTTTTGGAATAGCATGTGAAGGCTAACATTAAGCAATCATTTTTACTAGCACTCTAAAAGAATTGCTAAGAGAGCTTCACTGAGAGTCCTTTAACTCACTTTCCAGCAAAATACAAAGTATGCCACAACTCCCTCATCTCCAGGTGGAGAGGCAGAATTGTGGATCAGATCCCAAGTTCCCTTCTTCCACCTCATTTCATTCGCTTCTATTTATCACCTACAAACGTCTCCCTCAAAGGACTGCAGGGGGTCACCTTATGCATTCTAACTAGGTTAATCTGCAAACTCTGAAGTGCAAAAATGTTTTCTATCACTGAGTTATAGTATTTTCCTGCCATGTTTTATCCTTTTAAGCATTCTACTATGATGTATTAACTTTAAAAATATCAAGGATGAACAATTTGTAACCCACTATTTTCAATAATTCAGGCTAGATAAGAAGCAGTTTAGAAAGAGAAGGACAAAAGAGTGTCCCTTCAATAATGTTGCCAGAAATATGTGTTCAATAATAGTTTGAACTTCACTTAGGAGGAAGGGGTTTACTTTTGGTTTAGCTTAAACGAAAATAGAACAATGCTTAAACTAATACAATAAATTTAACATACAAAATGGACCCCCCTTGAAAACTCTCTAAATGTGGACTTCAATAAGAACATTATATCTCTTACATATATTTTTTAAGAAGAGAAAGATGAGGAAAATCACCTTCTACAACAAATGATGTCTATGAAATATATGCATTATTGTTGCAAATCTGAACAATGTACTGTGTTTTGCTAGTCAGGATAGGAGGAAAAGTGCTATACAAAATAACAAAAACAAAGTAGAACATAAAAGAACACCTACACTGCTCTCTATATTTATTTATGTATTTGATTTATATATCACCCATCTAACTACAGGCAACCATAAGGCCTAAAACAGATGTGTAGAGCACACACCCCATATATTTTGGACTTCAATTCCCAGAGGCCTCCGTCATCATGGTCAGTAGTAAGGAACTGTGGGAGCTGTAGTGTAAAAAAATTAGTTATTCTGGCACCTCCACCCAGCTTGGAAACTTGACTGTGATTTGTTTTTTCAGACTGAAATTCTCAGTGCACTTGTATCATTTCACCAAAGATGTAGAAATTCCTAGAACCTAGCTAGTTCTGACTTAGTGAACGAATCACATTATTGTGTATAGCTTGCACTTCTCATGGGCCATCACTAAGTTGTAGAATAAGGGCCAACAGTAGTCTCTCGCTACACAGGGAACAGACTTTCACCATCCCCGTTTCTTTCATCAGATTTCCAAGGAGATTAAGCTCACGGGACTGTAGTACAAATGCTATGTATGCACTGCATATTACAGATGTGACAATGATTGCATTCATCACAAGAACACACACACACACACACACACACACACAGAGAGAGAGAGAGAGAGAGAGAGAGAGAGAGAACATTTGAAAAACAGAAATTAGCACAAAATATAGGCAATTGTGAGATACAAGAGAACTAGGTATAGACACACACAGACACACATCTGATACACTAGAGCTCACATCATCTACACCTAGCATGCACAATGCTCTTTTCCAGCTAGGGATGAGATGAGATTTTTTAGTTCAATGAATCCTAAGTGTGCCAGATTGGGAGCGGGGAACCTGATGTTGCAATTAGTTTATCTAATTATGCCCTGGGGAGGTCTGGTTCACCCAGCTTTTTTGTACTGAGAGGAAAAATCACTATGATGTAAATTTTCTATGCAAATCCAGTATGTTCAAACACAGCTTCAGAGGGGTCAAATCTGCCCTCCTATTAACTCATCCAGCAAGCCATTAATTCTTTTAATCTGAAGATGGCTATATTTTATTTCCAAACTTCTACGTCACTGACACCTTCATCAGTCAGCACTGCAGAGTACCAGAATTGCTCGTTTGCTCCTGACAGGCAGTGTTCATGGGTCGCTAGCATCTACCTGAAAGATGGAAGGTGTATCCTGCCATCTCCACTTTAGGAATTAAACAACCATCCCCAATAGCACACCTTGTTCCCATTGTTGTACATGGCCACGAGGCAGTGAAGGTGGTACATGTGGCCACACTTGGAGAGCTTGCCCACCAAGTCTGGCTTGACGGCTGGCTGAGGTCCCTTGTAGCCTGATGGGGCAGAAAGGCGTTCCATGCAGATGGTGCAGTCCTAAAAGAGCAAAAGAGGCAGGATAGTGAATTAAACAGCAGGAGTACAATACGTGCATGCATACACACACACAGAGAGAAGGACCCGTGAGCTGGAACTCTTGATGCTTCTGATATCCTCTGTGGAAGCAGTGAAATATCTGAGGAAAGCTCATTTCTCATCACTTCCTCACATTCTTACGACTTGGTGCCAAGAGTGAGCAAACTTGTGGCTCTCTAGCTTTTACTAACCACAACTCATATAACTTCTCATCACTGCCTATCCTGGTCAGTGTTGATTGGGATGTGCAGTGTGACAGTACCTAGAGAGCCCATGCCTGCTCCATTTCATCTGCCTCACTGGATTTTACTGCCTGGAATAGTCTTTCCCCACATGTAACTGAGCAAAAAAGGAGGCAGAAAACTACCTTGGAGCAGATAAGGCTTATAGGTAGATAGCCCAGGATTACCTGTTAGCTATAGTGACTTCTCCAAATCACTCCTTGTTAAATCGCTCCCAAAGCATCACTACCCCAACCAAGACTCTATTAAACCACTTTGATCTTACCAGCACCTTCACCCAAACTCCCTTGCTCTATCCCTACTAATTATTTCTGAAAACCCAGCCCCTTGCTTCACCCTGAACTCATTTGCAGAATATAGATCTTAAACCTGCTGGGCAAAGACTGACCCACTTTTCTATCCCACACAAGCCCATCAATGCTAAATAAATGTTCAGCAGTAACAGCAGGAGTCATAGTGTGAGATGATATGCAGTAAATATATATATATAAAACAAAACAAGCAAGCAAAACCCCTACACTGAGGAAAACACCAATTGGCAGCAAGACTTTGAAGTTTTATCAATTCAGGTTTCACATCCAAGCTTAGCATCTCAGCTGGTGCACTCCAGTTCCCCAAACACACACAATGATAGACTGAGGCATTACTTTTGAGAAGGTAGGTGGTAGAAAATGACTGAATAATTACTTAGTAAAGAAGTGGACTTACCTCATCAGGAGGATGACGCACCTTCTGTAGATACTTTTTCAATACTTCTTCAGGACTTTTACCTGGCCCAAGGGAAAGGAAAAGAGGGGCTCTCATATTGGAGGTATCATTTCTGATGGCCAACAATCAGGTAAAAGGCACAGGAATAAGAGAGAAGCAGGGACGAAGGAAGTAAATTTCTTGCAGCTTGTTAAATGATCAAAATGGCATACAAGGGAATTGGACTGATGTGCCAGACAGGTGCTATGGAAGTCACAACCCAAACAGACAAGCTCTTGGGTAGCCCATCAGAACCAAAAGTGCTGCCCTCTATTTGTCCTGTTCCTGTCATAGACTGTTCACTAAAAGGAAGGAAATCAAGCCAGGCTTGAAAACAGATGGGAGTAGATCTAGACCAATGTTGGCGAACCTATGGCCTGGGTGCCAAAGGGGGCACTCGGAGCCCTTTCTGTGGGCACCTGACATTGCCCCTTCATAGCCACCTGTATTCAGGTTAAATTCAGGTTAAATTGCGGATAATTAGTGGGTTTTGAATCACAGTTTGGTCACTTGGTCTCTAAAAGGTTCGCCATCACTGATCTAGACTATCCATGTCATCCAGAAGCCCCCTTAACCATGGTTTTGTGTAACATCCAAAGTAACAAACCAGAGCCTATGAGCAGTTGCTAAGACAGCATTGTATTTGAAATGAGTTTGAAAGCAAGTGTGCTTTAACCAGCACTTTATAACTGGTGAACTATTCTACCTCCTGAAGCCTCCACACCCTAGAGATGGAAATGCCAAGTAAGCAGAAAATGAAAACACAGAATCATATAGTTGGAAGAGACCTCAAGGGACATCCAGTCCAACCCCCCTGCCATGCAGGAACCCCAATCAAAGTACCCCCAGCATATGGCCATCCAGCCTCTGCTTAAAAACCTCCAAAGAAGGAGACTCCACCACCCTCCATAGTAGCATATTCCACTGCTGAACAGCTATAACCATCATGAAGTTCTTCCTAATGTTCAACCATGTTCAACATGGCAAGTAACTCTCACTGGTAACTCTGCAAAGAATAATTTACCACACTCTAATCTGCCCATAGCTCAGCTAATGACTGCCAGCACAGCACAACTCACAGAGTAATTAATTGAGTCAAACAAGACCAGCAATTACATTAGTCAACCTTAAAATTAAGAAATAGTAGCAACAATGGAAGAACTCCCTAGTTCAAACCCTTCATTTCAATTCATTCCCAACTTCATCTCCATACTCAAGCAAAGTGTTCTGCTTATATACCGCCCCCATACCACTTCAAGTAGTCTCTGGGCAGTTTACCATTTTTTTAAATTACAGTATGCAGGCCACACAATGCCCCCCCACCCCCAGCAAGCTGGCTACTCATTTTACCAACCTCACCAAGACAGAAGGTTGAGTCAACCATGAGCCTGCTACCTGGGATTGAACTCCAGGTCGTGAGCACAGTTCAAGCATGAAGTGTGGAAAAAACAACAATGTTGTGGTGCCTTTCTGTAAGTCTCTCATGGGCACAGAGATGTTAGAATATTCCTAGAAAAGTCTCTGCACCTATTGCAACTGTAGTACAAATCTGAACTAAACAATGTTCCTCAGGTATGTCCATGTCTACCCCAAATGATTCTTTCCTGTGATGGAAGGACATGCTGCCTTTTCTTGTTTCTACCCATCTTCGGCATTAAAGACCAACAAATTAAATTTTGGCTAGGATCAGAACCAACCATCTTTGGAGTAGACATGGACATAAGTGGGGAACACTGTTTAGTTAAGATTTGCACTACAGCAAATGAAGTACAAAAATGTCAACAGAAAAAACCCAAAGCTCGAGGTGAAAGGGATTGATGAAGAGAATGAGGGTAGTCAGTAGGCACTGGATGGCGACCAACATTTGGGATCAGGAGAGTAGGGCTGGGGAAAGCAGGTGGCACATCCTGGACGAGAGTGACTCTAACTGGAGCCCTGCATAAGTTCACTCGATGCTGCTGCATTTTGCTCTGTGTTCCCATGGTTCAAAACAATGGCCATACTTGCTTCCATAGTTCTTTGCTTTAAGAAAAGTATCCTTCTTCAACATCTGCCATACATTTTATAAACCAAGCACTGAATCCACAATGCAGTTTTCTGATTTGTGAGAGAATTTAAACACTGGTTCCTCAAAGTCCTGGTGTCTTTTCAGAACATGACAAAACATAAGGCAGGAAGTAGGAGAGGGACATGTTGATTTGTATTTGCTATAGGTGGAAAATACAAGATTTGACATCACTGTGAACAACTGAACATACTGCTGGTGGAGAGGGTCTAGACCAGTGGTGGCGAACCTTTGGCACTCCAGATGTTTTGGACCACAGTTCCCACAGTCCTTTGTCATTGGCAATCTAGGCTTGGGATTCTGGGAGTTGCGGTCCAAAACATCTGGAGTGCCGAAGGTCCGCCACCACTGGTCTAGGTGGCAGTTTAAGCAGGCCATCTGAGAAAACTCAATAGGAGTTTAATGTATTCGGTAAGAGGCTCTTCATGTAGAAATGCCACCCTCTCACCTGGAAACTATTTGTGCTAAACCACTGGTAAGCAACATCTAGACCTCAAGATGCTTTGGTCTACCACTCCCATTATTTTTGACCACTTGCCATCATGCTGGAGAAATTAGCCCTTCAGAACAGCTTGCATTAGCTGACTGGAGGTTGCAAAACAGAACACACAGTGGATCTAAGTATTAACACTTTAAACCTTTCTTATTTCCAAAAGCAGAAGAATCACCCCCCCACACACACACACACGGAATAGCTGTACATTGGGTTTTTTTAAAAAAAAACAACAACAGTTGCTCTGTTATAGCACAAAGTGAAATTTTCCAAAGTACAAGCTGAGCAAAATCAGGAACACATTACATAAAACAAACCCCAAAAGCAACTTACAAGGACATCTTCTCTGTTAGGCTGTTCAGGAAATGTTTATCTATCACAATACCTCTTCCTGACCTGGCCCAGTGAATATCAACTTCCATATCCGCTCTGATGTTCAAATATGGACACTCCCACATTCCACATTCTCTCTCTCTCTCTCCCATGAATACTAGCTGGGATTTATAAGTAACTGAAGTCGAAAACTTCAGATCACCAGGTTACCTATCCCACCTCTAATTCTTGATGTTTGGGACTTCCAAGGAAACATAATCAGTATCTGCTCAGGATCCACAAATGTATTCTTAGTTTACATACTTCTAGACTACAATTGGCACATTCAGGGTATCCCTCTAGTCAGCTTTTTAAGGGGGGGGGGAATGAACAGTATTATTAGCAGTATTATTCCACCTTGTTTATGGACACAAACGAGATACCAAAAGATCTGGTAGGTGTTTGGCATATTCCTCCCTCCCCTCTGCAGGTCCACACAGAAACATGGATTGTTATCTATCAGGCATATGTTAACTACTCTATAGAAAGGACAATTACAAAAGGGGGAAAATCCATATCAGAAACAGAGCACAGTACAGTATGCTTGCTACAGCTGGGTTGGGAAATCACAGCGGGGTGGAGGATGTGTCTAAGTCAACAGCAGGAGACATATATTAGGTAATGCAACAGATGGGAATCATCCAGGAGAAGCTTTTTTGGAAAAACACTGATTGGATATCTGCCATTGTCTCTGGCTATCAACAGATTCAGCTGCACACTGACATGGGACATAAATAGGGGGAAGGAGCAGTGGAGGGGAACAAAATTAAGTGCTTTGAGAATAGTTTTTGGCCAACAGTAACAGCAAAACTTGAAAAGTAAATTGTTATTAAGATGACAATTCCTAGGGAATTCCGGAGGTCTTTGCTCCAAACAATAACTGCACTGAACTCATGCATTATAGGTGACCTTAAGAGAAACTGAGGTGGGCATGGGGAAAACAGTCTGTAGGCTAGCACCTAAGAAAACAAGAATAAACTAGGCAAAGCTGAGAGTCAGTGCAGGATTTCTAAGCAGGCAAGTTCTAGAAGGAGCCAGCTAATGTGAACTGAGCAAGATACCATGGTTCCAGAAGTTGTGGGCAGCTCGAGGTAGCCCACAGGGTCACTGACGGCACAAGAGTGAAATGAGGGGAATGTGGCATGTGCGCAAAATTTTATGTCACAAACTTGTGCATGATTTTCTTGTACATCTCTAACCATGGTTTGACTTTTTTCTCTATTCTGCATGGCTTTTATGATCTTGGAATTGAGTTATATAAGTGAAGGCCGAACAGTTTTTCAACATTACAAAGGGCTTACTATGGCCTTTTGGTACCTTCAAATTCTATAATTCTATGAGGGGTGAAAAGACATGGGGGAATTCTCCATTCTTACCTTTCTTGGTCTGCTTTTTGGTAGTTTTGCGGCAAGAACTGGAAATCCCAGGGATGGGCTTGATTTCACTCTTGCTGACTGGAGGGGGATGCAGAACCAGCTTTGGGGGCCGGGTGAGACAAACAGGCAGCCCTGCAGCACTCATGAGGATCCCTGTGATTCCTGTGCAGGAGAGGGAAGGAAGGAGTCGTTTGAGGAACTGAATTGTCCTTATCCCCACCCCTCCCAAACCTTATACTGCCCTAAGACAGAGATCTATTTTTCCACTCTAGCACTCCCACATTCCAGAAAAATTATAAATGAGAGAATCTACCATGCCACTCTCCAATTTCCTCTGCAGGACATCCTAAACCTTTGGTTAGTGGCATTGTATAGCCTGGACCAAAGGGCCATTTTCCTCTTGGCTACTTCCCCCTCTTATAATACCATATAGTAAAGGCCAGACCAAAATGAAAAGCTGACAAAACTTAAAAGATCCAGGGTTGCTTTCCTCCCCTGATGCCCTCTAGGTATGGGAAGCCATGGTATTTAGGCTACCCAAGGATTATGAAAATTGCAATCCATGACATCTGAAAAGCAACCGGTTGGGAGAGTTGAAAATTGCTATTTTCCCCCAAATTTAATTTCAGGTTTTAAAAACCATATGGTGAATATGTATCAATTATTACCATGAAATACAAACAACAAAGTTTAAAATATGCAGTAGTTTAAATGTATACTACAATGGTCACATGAACCACTTTTTCCAATCTGCTGTCCTCCGGAAATGATGGACTACAATTTACACCATCCCCAACCATACAGACTGGTACCCTTTTCACTCTCTCTGCATACCGTCACCACTCCTGGAATAAACCAAAAGGTACAAAGTCTTTTCATGCCCATATCACAGTGGATTGAAATGCCATTCAAATACCTTTAAAATGCCCTCCAATTCCCAGGCACTCCTTATTTAGGCTCTTGGGGGCCAAAGAGTGACTTGTGGTATCCTACAGGGCACTGTACTCCTGCCCTGCCTTTCTCAGGGCTAAGGACACAGACACACACTTCTCAGACTACAGGCTGCTTTTTCCGGCCTTGCAGTGATTTTTCTTCCCCTACCTGCCAGTGCTGGGTTGACTGGGCTGGAGCCATTGAGGTTTTTCACAGGAACAGTGGGGACCCTGTGAGGAAAAACAACATGAGGCTGTCAGAAGCAGCTATGGAGCAATTCTGTGCCACTGTAGAGGCGGCCTTGAGAATTAAACAACCACGGAAGGGGATTCTTTCTAAACTTCAAAGGACATCTCAGAATCCTGAAGAATGGAGCTGGAAGCACTGTGAAGGCTAAGAAATGGTGCACTACATCTTCCACAGATACCACACGGGGACTGCAAGTTCCCTCAAGTTTCTCTGATCCCTAGAGTAGTTTCTGTTAGGACCCCGAAACTGATTAAAAAGCACTACGCACCAGCTAAACAAGTCTGGCTGGTTATCTTCCTGCCTTGACCTGCTGGTACCCTGAGGCACAAAGACACTCCTCAACTGAGCAAGAAGACCCAGTCTGGGAGAGGCATAAATGTATCTGAAAGAAGGGTGTGTGCCAAAGACTGGAGGACAGGTTTGGTGGAAGGGCAAATCACATGCTGTCCTTCAGATATGCTGGACTATAGCTTCCACCATCCTGAGCCATTGACATGACCCATTTCAGGAGTAAACCAAAAAATCTTTTCATGCCCATATCACACTGGGTTTAAATACCATTTAAATACTTTTAAAATCCTCTCCAATTGCCAGGCATTCCTTATTCAGGCCACATAATAGTTACAACTGTTTGCTCTTTCACAAACAGCACCTTAAACAGGTGTATGCATGCATGTGTGTGTGTAGAAGTTGGAAAGGGGTTATGTATGTGCTGAAGATGTTCTTCCCAGAGCTTCAAAACACTACTTTCTGGACTACCAGCTTCCGGAATCTTCCCTGGATCACGGAGTTGTAGTCCAAAAAAGTAACTTATTCAGTCTGTGTTTCTTCTAGCCATAATGGTTTTCTGCTTCTTCACATCAAAGAACAGGGTCAACTCTAATAGACTGGAAAATGTGTGACCAAGGCAACAATGGGGAGCAATCCTCACAGTGCAGAACTTCCTTTTATGAGGAAGACTATTTCTTCTAGCACTTCCAATTCAATGCTTATGTTCTGTCTCAAAATGTGTTATTATTCAATTTTAACTGACACATCCCTTTTAGGTGCCTACCTAAGGCTCTATATACCAACCAGCCACAGCTGGATCAGCAGTACTGACCCACAAGTTCTTTTAAAAAATAAAATAAAATTCATGTGCTGTCTCCTCATTTTGCGCTGCTACAAAACACAGCAGGCTTTAAGAATTAAACAAGCCTGGAAGGCGATTAGTCCTAAGCTTCAAAGGACATATCAGAATCCCAAAGGATGGAGCTGGAGGTACTGTGAAAGCTAAGAAAATGGTTCCACCGATATTACATGGTGGTGGTGAGGAGAGAATATTCTATGCTGCCCTATCATTCTGACTTAGGGTAACCCTCTCTAGGATTTTCTAGATGTCAAGTATTACTTGCTATTATTTACCATTCCCTTCTGGTGGGGGCACTCCGGGGTGTGCAGCATGCCCAAGGCTATGCTGGCTAGCTCTTTTCCACAGAGACACAGTGGGGAACTGAACGCCCAATCTCTGGCTCTGTAGCATGGCACCTAACATACTGAGCTATCACATTTTGCATTCCCTAAATGCAAGAAAACACATGAAGTGGTAAGTATCCATAACTGTCATGGAGAGAAGCTGTACAATGCTGATTTGCTCACCATAACATTCTTGCATGGCCACTACCTTCTTGCCTTCCTGATAATTAGATTAGAGAGTCTGAAGATGACATTTAATCCGCTTCCCTAAAATATGGATACATTACACCTTTCTCTCCTCTCCGCTGCACCCCTGCAAAATGTGTGAAGTGTGTCATAATCAAATTTAGATATGCATGGGGCCACCTGAAGGAATTTAAAAGGAAGTGGTAAATTTAAAATAACTACAGTACTGGATTACGGCTTTATTTGTAGAGAAGGAAGAGAACAGTGTATCCTAATGCTTATGATTGAAGGGAAGAAAAATGTTTATTGGACCAAGATGTCTTGTGGTTAAAAGTGCATGGCCACAATTTTCTTAGGATGTGCCCATGTGACAGTTTTGTACACTCCTCAGTGAACGGAGCAGTGCATGCATTCTCCTGAAGCCACCTCAATTTAAATTCAAGGTGGATCACATGATTTATGTTGGGCAACTCAAGGCCAGCAAAATGCAACCCAGTTTGAAGAAATCTGCTTGGCTCATGGCTTTCATGATGACAGTCTTACACAGCCAAGCCATGAAGCTGTTTCACATATTAGGAAGACTTCATTTTCTGACCACAAGTTCATATCATTTAAATATGAACAATCCTAATTTTTGCCTCCCAGACAAAAAAGGGAAGTGGTGCCATTATGGAGGCATCTGGGCTAGGGATAGATGTGAGTATGTATGAGAAGACTGAGGGCTGGATTATAGACAGAGCAGGGGACCTTTTTAGCTGGACAATGGTTGCCATAGTGACAGACCAAGGCCTAGCTGGGGACAGAGAATCCTCTAATCTAAAGACAGCAGCATTTCCCCGACCCTCCCCATTTGATAGCCTTCTTCTCACTGCTTCTTTCTCCAGCTCTTTAGAAACTGTGGTCAGGTCTCCAAAGTTATTCACAGGGCCTTTTGTTTCGAGAAACATCGCCTTGGCCCCTTCCTCCCTTCCTCCCATCCATGGGAAAGTCTTATTGGAAGGGGTCACGGGCAGGGATGGGGGGAGCAACCAGGCGACAGAAGGCCGATGGCAAAGTCAGACAAAAGGGAAGAAACACGCTAATTAGACAGCCAAGAAAGAGTGTTTTGGTCAGAGTGGGGGAGATGGAGGATGGGGAGCCTTCTAGATCAGGCAGCAGCCTGAATGGCTTTCTATAGGCCTTTTGATAGGAATCCTCCCCAGATCTGAAGAGCAGTGAAAGAGAATGTTTCTCTTCCTCATTAAAATTCAAAAACAGTTTTCGGGCCTCCCCATTTTATGGTTAAAGAGGTCTGTGGCATTTGTTAGGAGGGAGGGGGCCTGAGGAGGGTGGCATGGAAGTGTCAGCCACAGGCAGGCCTAGCAATTCATCGGGAATTTTTCTATCTCACAGGCAGTGTCAACACAGCTCTATTTCATTGCCAGGATCCAAATGCATCTCTTGAGATTCTCAGTTGGATCTTCCAACTCACAGTCACTTGTCTCCCAAGAATATGCCCATCTACCCCATCTTAGATTTACCTCTGCTTCTCCTCACTCAGAAAATAATGCTTTTAGATTCCCGGTTCATTCTTTAAACACTACAGTTTGAGGTATCTATGCTCATTAGTAGATCATCAACTGAAACACTGTGGCTCAACTGCACAACAAAATTAAAACGGGCTTTCCAGCAATATGGCAAGCACTTCTAGCACGAGATAAGGTTGGTTTGATTCATTTCTCTACACCAGGCATGTCCAAACTTTGGCCCTCCTGATGTTTTGGACCACAACTCCCAGAATTCTAAGCTTAGATTGCCAATGGTAAATGACTGTGGAAGTTGTGGTCCAAAACATCTGGAGGGCCGAAGTTTGGACATGTCTGCTCTACACTGTCTTCAGAGAAAGTGATGCAACCCTGGTTTCAATTATTCTAGATTCTACAGTAACTCAGTAAGAGCTTTGTGTTGGATGCCAGCCTCCGAAGACCAAACTAATCAGAGGAGATGGTTTTACCTTATGACCCAATGTGCCATGACCCTAAGAAGTAAGCACGCAACAAATACTAACAAGTTTTTTTATCTTCAGCACAAAGAGTATTTTAACACATTGATAAACTGCATTAAAAATGCACCTATCAACTGCTATATTTTCTACTCCCACCTAACTGCTTTTTAAAAAAATCAGCAACAGAAATACCCACTGATTTTTTTTCTGCAAAAATGCATATTTTGGTGAAACAAATGTTTTACATAAAAGCACACATTTGATGCAAAGCCACACATTTGGAGTCAAATTAGTGCAACATTTCTCATAATTTCACTAGATGGAGGAAAGTCTTCAAACTGTTTCATTCTTACACAACAGGGATTAAATAAAGGAGGTCTCACACTCCCGCAAAAACTGTGGTCCCCAGCGTATTCATGCAAAGAGGAGGCGGCAGCCAACGAAATAAGTCTGTCATGGAACACCTGGGTGCCAGGCCTAGACAACAGCCACAGTCAGTTACTTACCCTGAAGCAATTAGCACACGGGACTGTGCAATAGCCAGGCGCTGCAGGTTTGTACGGTTCAGTGTATTAAGGCTGGCACGTGTCACCTTGCCATTGGCACTGGGAGGGCTGGCAGGGGAAGTAGTGGTGGTGAGGGCTGGTGTGCTTGCTGCCTGCCTCCGGGTCACTTGGGAAGCCAGGGTCTTCAAGGAGGTGCGCATGGTAGCTGTTCCATCCTGGGGCTTGTGAACTGATGCTGGAGTGGGGAGTTTAGCACTACCAGAAAGGGAGACCGCTTTCCTTGGGGGGAGTGGTGGCTGCTGTTGCTGCAGCTGTTGCTGGCTGGCTGCAGCTCCAGGCCCTCCGTAGCTTCCAGTCGCTACTGCTGCCTTGATGCTCATGACAAGGAGGCACTGCGGACAAGTGCAGGCCGGTGCAGGTGGAGTATTAGCTACCCCAGGGCTAGTTGGCCACGACTGGGATTTAGGCAAGGTGCCTGTGACCAATGGGTAGACCACGTCAAGGCGGCGGCGGACACGACGCTTGCGCTGCGTCTGACGGTTGATCTGTCCCATCGTGCTGAAGTCAATGATATAGCAGAAGCCAATAGACGTAAGATCAATCCAGGGATGCTGTTTCTCATAGGCATGCTGGATGGTGATACCCACCTCCATGTCATAGGGGGTCCAGGTGCCATTGTCATTCTCCCATTCCCACACGACGCCCTTCCCTGGTGCTGAGGAGGGGTCATAATAACTGCGCCGGACTGGGCGAATGGTGCCTGCAAAAATGGCAACAAGAAGGGGGAGAAGAAAAGAACATCCAATTACAGTTCTGTGTCATGAAAACATAGTTATAGAATGGATGCCACAAGGAAAAGGCTATTTCAGGAGGTTTGGGGAGGAAAGAGAGGGACTAGGCTCTTCCAGCCATTCAGTAGCTAAGAAAACTTCACTCATGAACAAATCGGATAATCATAGGCCAGCTTCGTTTTTCGTAGTCTCAAGAAATTCCATTCAAGAAGGGGATAATATTATTAGTCCATCTTACTGGGGCGTTGAAAGCACTGCTGAACTCATCTTACATTAAGCACCCACGTAAGTGGGATTAAAGAGAAACTGAATAGGCTATCAAAGTAGGTCCAGCATTAAATTCTGTCTTTCTATTCATCACATAACTGTGACTGTGAAAGGTGTGTCAGTGGAATGCCAGTTTTCAAGCTCATTGCAGAAGTGGGCAATGACACTACACAACCCCATTTGGCAATAGGGAAGAGGAAAGGATTCAGATCCTGATTGACAGGCAGTGTGTGAGGAGCTAGGCTGAGATGTAAAGAAAAATATCAGGAAAATCCAAGCAAAATCCAAATACATAAGCACTGCTTACTGATGAATTCAACTTCTATCCGCCTGATGAGTCTAAATATTTAACATTTCAGCTAATGGCTGAAATCCTGTTGCTTAGCATAGTCACAACAAGGGCCAGAGCTACCACTAGGTAATCTAGGCGACCACCTAGAGTGCAGACCTGAGAAGGGCACAAAACTGACCTCAGAGGGTCACAGAACTGACCTGAGAGAGTCACTTTTTCCTACAATTTCTCTGTTTTTGAAAATTGGTTGGAGGGGCACCAGTAGTTAGTCTTGCCTAGGATGCAAAAAAGCCTGGCCCTGGTTACAACTAGAGTTTGCCCAATGAATTAGTGTGGATTTGATCAGTCAGTTCTTACATTATTTTCCATTGATTCAACGGACCTACTCTAGTTGCAGTTTACTATACTTAATAAGCAACCAGATATCAGCCATTGATTACACAAAGCCTCATCAATTTTTGCAGCATCTGTTTTTGCAAATTCATCGTCAAACTGTGGCTGTATGAAAGCAAAAATGGCACTTCTTCTAACTCTGAATGGATGCACAAGATCTCTCACTTTGGTTTCACCCTACAGATGTGCTCTGCAGTTAAACTGAAGGCCATGAAAATATTTCTGAACATTTCTTTTTTCTACCATTCACATTCTACTGAAACTGGGTTGATTACATATTAAAATATTATTATTGTATATTTACATTATATAATATGCAATTACTTTATCTCTAGTTCTGCTATTCTAGGATTATTTTCCTGTGTTGGTACAAAAAATTTTGATTTACACATTTGTGAACCATGCTCTTCTGGGGTAGATGCAATACTTATAGAACTGTTTCAACCCATACAGAATGGATCTGTCAAAATCCTAACAAGAATGTATCAACAAACATGGTAAACAAAATAGCCCACAGACTGGAAATGCTTAATATACATTCCAATCCCTGAGAAAGGAGATACCAGGGAATGCAGTAACTATAGGTTGGGAAGCACTTCTTTTAAGCCTTTGTTTGGAACATGGGGGCCTGGGGGTGTTCTGGAAAAAATGGATGGTCCTGATGTATAACCTATAGCTACTATTGGGGCAGAATATGGACAGGCAGGATTTCCTATAGGCAATGGTGTCAGACAAGGGTGTATTTTATCCCCTTATATGTTCAACCTAAATGTGAAACATATATGGGAATCCAAACTAGATTCAGGTGAAGGAGTGAAAATTGGTGGATATTTTATCCCCTTATCTGTTCATCCTGAATGCAGAACATATATGGAAAACTAAACTCAATTCTAATGAAGGAGGAGTGAAAACTGGTGGAAGAAACATCAATAATTTAATACACTATAGACAGCTGACATCATCATACTAGCAGAAAGCAGCAATGACTTGAAATGTCAAAGTGATAGAAGAAACTGGCAAAGAAGGTCTGCAGCTGAATGTTAAGATGACAGCAATCATGACTACAAAAGAACTACGCAACTTTACCACTGACAATGAAAAATTGAAATAGTAAAATTTCATATACAGTGGTACCTCGGTTTACGAGTAACTTGGTTTATGAGTATTTTGATCAATGAGCAAAAATCTCTCATGATTTCTGTCTTGATCAATGACTAATGTCTTGATATATGAGCACTGGGGGCGCTGGCAGCTGGCATGGGCACCCTGTGGGAGCTGGAGATAGGTGGCAAAAACCCGAACCCACCAAATCAGGGAAAAGTATCTTCCCCACTTTGGTGGCTTTGGCTTTGGGGTGCCTTCTCCAACACCTCCTTTCCCCTGCTAGGCACCCAGTGGGAGCTGGAGGTGGATGGCAAAAAGCCTCCAGCCCTTGCTGCGGGTCCTGGCTATTGACACTAGGACTCCCTGTCAAAGCAGATTTCTCCATAGGAGACAATGGAAACTGGGGCTCCAGAACGAATCATCCGAGTTTCCATTATTTCCTATGGGGAAATTTGCTTTGATTTGTGAATGTTTTGGTTTATGAGCATGCTTCCGGAATGGATTATGCTCGTAAACCAAGGTATCACTGTACCTCCTTTCAGCCACCAATCTGAAGAGAGAATGCGGCCAAGAAAGAAGAAGGTTAGAACTTGAAAGAGCAGCAATGAAGGAATTAAAAAATATCATCAATTGTTAGGGATGTGTCTAACTCAACTTCCAGATGAGACAGACTGACTCCCTAAAGGAGGTTCACTGGCTTTAGTCTACAAGAGCGAATGAGGGCTGTTGGGGACAGGATATTCTGAAGATTGTTCATGGAGTTGTCATAAGTCAGAGGCAACTTAACAGCAACAATGATTAACCCCCATCTTCCTCCTGTATGGTTTCCAGTAATATCTGAAATGGTCTTCAGTATCAATCTGTACTGGGTTTTGGTGTTACTTATATTTTAGTATGGTATTTGTTTAATCCTTATCGTATTTGTATACTCACCATTATTAGCTTTAAATACTTTTAATTATGAAAGCCACCTTGGGCCCTTTTAAAAGAGAAAGGCGGCATTAAAATAAATAATAAAATAAATCGTGACCCATACAGTAATTTTTTATGTCACTGGCTCTTGCCAAAGAGATGATGCAATCCTCAGTTGCCAAGGCCCTTTCTAAACTATCTTAATGACCACATTCTTGCCAACTTCAATCACTTTGGCCCACTTGGAAGAAGAATCAAGTATGCACAGTGAAAAGATACAGTACATGCTTCTTCACACATTTATTCTGGGCATCCAAACTGTACTACAGTCTGGAGTTTGTGTTTCTGGCTCTCCAGGCATGTCAGTTATTACAGTTCAGAATTCTAGGTGCTACTTAAATAACTGGATACTCTAGGGACAAAATACCAGGAGAAAACAAGGAAACCCCACCCACCCTTGTACTTTTAGACAATCCTCTTAATGAAAGTTTCAGAGAGGGTAACCATGTTAGTCCTTTCAAGAATTACAGGCAAAAATCAAAGAAAAACAAAACAAAACAAAAGACACAAAACATGTGGCATCTTAAAGACTAACTTTCATATTTTAATGTAACGTTTCGTGGACATGTCCACTTCTTCAGACATATAGCAGCAGAATCCTCTCAATAAACATATCTTGTTCTTCCGAGGCAAAATTACCCAAGACCTCCATTTGGTAACTTTCTTACTATCAATACTGTTGACTAATAATGATAATAGCATTATTGTCTGCCAATAGATTATGAATGATTCCACCAGATACTCACTGACAAAAGACACTTGCAATGCTCCTGATAAGGTAATCACACCCAGTCACAAATACATAGGCAATCTGCAACTGATGCTATTAATCTTTGTTCCCCCAAAGTTGTGTATATACAGCCAGCTAAGGAAAGTATATCAGATGAAATTCCCTGGATAATTTTGGCTGCATATATATAATCTAGCTCCATCTCCCTTTGCACACAGAAAGATGCACTAGCGTGGGGGAAGGGTATGAGTAGTTACAGTAAACTAATGACCAGAAATACTAAAAATAATACAATATTAATCCTAACAGTAAATTGCCATAGCAAATAATACATTATATGGATCCTCACTGGAGATTACAAGTGCATGTGACATTCCATAATGCACACATACTGTACACAACATTCTACCACACAAAGGTATCCTGAGGCTTCTGACATACCAATGTTTCATCCACAGAACTTGCCCAATGAGATTTCAGGACCATTTTATCTACTCCCATACAGTTAATGGATTTACAAATAATCAGATTAGTTACATTCCCGAGCATTAAATCCATGGCTCTCATACAGAGGGTCTTTCAAAGGAGATAAGGTAGTTGCTAGGGAAAGTATAAGGCCTGATTCGTGACACTTGGAACACCCTCATTTTTTTTCTTGTGTGACTCTGAGCAGAGCTGCGCATTTCAAGAACTACACACAGGTTTCCTAACCACACTTTTGCCTCACAACACCACTGCAGGTGGGGCAAATGCAACAGAGGGGGGCAGAATGAGAAACGCTACAAATAAGGACCTCGCTACAGCCTGACAGTTTTCAGCTGTACTGAATGTGAGGGCATGGTCTGAAAACCCAGAACCTCCCAAACCAACATGGTCTGTTCTTTTTATATTGCCCATAGAGGCTGAGTAAGTGGGTTTCAAAGAGCTAGGTGTTTCAGAAGGTATAACAAAGATAATATACACCTTCAGATTTGTGCAGTACAGCATTCAGGCCATAGGCACTGTATACTGTATCTATATTTATATACACAGTGTTTGCTGTTGTGGGGTAGGATCATAATGAAATGGGATACAGAAAATAACAACTGTATTATTAACATGGGCACTGAACTTGAAAGAATTGGTTACATGTGGAAAGAAATTAGGCTGGAGATCAATCTGATTTTACTAAATTGAGCACTGCTAGACCATGTGGTAGGTGAGATTATTACATTAAATAATAGAATGCATGCATTACTGTAAGATGGTATCAGTCATCATGTGATCCATGGGTCCATCACATAAAAAGGACCAAGCATCCATCTGCAATTGCATTAGCCCCTGGTCTATTTGGGAAGCCAACCTAAGGCATTCATTTTAACCCTTAAATGCCTTAATGGCTTGTGTATATGATAGCTCCAAGATCACCTTCACTCGCATGCATCTATGTCCATCTAACAGTCCTCCACAGGGGTCTTCTGCTGGTACTCCTGTCAAAAGGAGCAAGGCACGCAAGCAAAAAAGGAGAGCCTCCTTAGCAGCAGGGCCCCACACATGCAATGCCCTCTCTAGCTGTCTTACCAGGCACCTTCTTTATTCATATTTCAGTGACAGATTTCTCTCTCTCTAGGTCTTCAAGATCTCTTTGATACCAGTTTCTGAATGACTGTTCACAGGTGCTTCACGTGGTCTGCCTGAAACTGCAGATGCTGCCAAATGTTATTTTACCATCTCCCAATCTCACCTGCCTTTGATTTCAGAGCAATGGAGAGAACAATGCTCCTGGGCAGCATTATATAAATACTGGCCAGGATCCAAAAGGATGCTTCATCAACTGGAAACCAAAACTACTATGCAGGCCTGAGAAATTATCTAGAGTTAGTTGGGGGGGGGGTGAGGAGGGGAAGAAAGATCATTTGCCCTGATGCATATCTGCTACCATAGTGTTGGCTGTATGCTTCTGTAAGCAAGCAAACAAACACTCTCTCACCCAAAGCTTTTCAGTAGGGAATACAGGAATTATCTGGTTCCATTTACACACACTGCCTAGGGATTACTGATGGTAAAACCATTATTCCAAAGGAAGCAGCGGAATGGCCCATAACTGTTGATATACCACATATCCTGAGACTCCCTGAGCAGATGACTTTCACTCTTTTATAGTGAACTCGCATGCAAGAATAATGATTGCTGTCTGGGGGCTTCATTGACAAGAGCCACTCTTTTTCAAATGGTCCATTGTCATTTCAAGAATGACAATGGACGCTAGACCCAACCACTGCCTACCCAGTGGAGAGCATCAGGTCATTGAGGGGAGTCAGGAGTAAGAGGCAAAGAAAGTAACCACAATTCTTCCAAAAGCCATTTTAACCCTAGCTAAATTGTAAACAATGTCACATAGAAGCCATAATCTATTAGTCAGATTATTCAATAGGAAGGGTTAAAGGTCACTGCAAGCCATCAATCAATTGTAATTATTAGGACTGAACCTTTTGTTGCAACAAAGCTTCTTTCACCTCGACTCACTGGGTTTCTAAACTTACAAAAGCTGGACCAAGAAAAGCGAGACCGGCACAGAGCTATGGAAGGAATGCAGATAGCTCCACTACTGCAGACGGTGGTACCAAAATGCCTTCAACTTCCAGTCAATAGCACCAATCTAGCTCACAGTACAAAGGACAGAAGACCCAGTTCAAGCTGGGGGTGGGTGGGGGACAATGTATAGACAGCTTTATGCACTATGAGGCGGTGCATAAGCAGTACACTTTGCTTTTGCTTTAGTCAGTAGTTATTTTCTGCTGATAACAATGAAATATGAAGAAGACATACAGAACCACAGGTACATATATTTAGAGTTCTATATTCATGTATACGGTTATGGCTTCTGAACTGTGGCAGGAGGATTTAGCCAAAAATTTCACCAGGGTACCAACCTTGGTCTTGTCAAAAATTGTTTTATGCTTTCCTACTGTTCCAAAAGCTCTACTGCATTTACTGTACATCCCATTAAAGGGGGGATAGGGGACTGGTTTCTGTGAAATTTGTGGAAAGAAATAATTATATCTACACCTAGAATCCCTTCTTATACGTTGCACCTCAGACTGGAACTATCTTTAACGCTGCTCTCTCAACTGACATACTTTTCACTCTGTTTTCCTGCTATCAAATCCCCTAAATGTCAAATAGTCTCTTGTGGTACAATTATAAATTTGGAAGCACAAGCACTATCATGATAGTCACTGCAGCCAGCATTCCCCTGTAAGGGAAATCTAAAACATACAAGCACCTGCATCAGTCCATATCAGCAAACGAGAAGCAATTTTTTTTTGTAAAGTGAATAGCTCCTGTTTGCCCTACCTTATGTTTTAGAGATGTGAAGGCCCAGAAAAAAACAGAAAAATCTTAGGGGGAAAACATTTTTTTTCCTTTTTCCAGAAGCCTTTTGGGTATACAGTATTTCCGAAAAATTGGAAAAAATGAAAAAAGAAAAAAAATATTATGGAATGTTTTATTTTAACATGATGGATAAAATATTTTAAGACAGGGTGTTCTAATATTTTCCCAATCATTTTTAAAAATATGCATAGTAAAAGATTATTCTAATTTCTGTGCACTGAGGACAAGCAAGGCCTAAGTTACAAGCTTAACTCTCCAATACAAGAACACGATGCAGTTCTTCCTTAGGAGGTGCTGCTGTTGTCACAAGAAAAAGGTTTCACTTTTGTTTTTGCACTTGGGTGGGTGTATTTGGTTATGTTCTGTCCTAGTCACTAGGTCTAGAGATCAACAAAAATGATTCTGATTAAATTTCATGCCCATTCATTGAAACATAGAGTCCCACTTCCTTCTATACATTTCCCCCTCTTCAATTCTTTTTACGAGAATGAGGTTTTTATTTTATTTTTATTTAATACTGTGGAGAGGAAATATGAATTGTTAAGTCTGGATTTTTAAACTTTGTTTTGTCAAAGTTTTCTGTTTCACATAAACTAGTAAACAGTTCAGGAGATTGTTACAATTACAAATAAATATTATTTAAAAAGTAAATTCTGTTTGTAATAATTGTTTGGATACACTATATTTTAATATTCTAGTTGCAATAATTTTATACCAAGTCAAATTGTCCATAGTCATAGTTAATGTTCTTTAAGTAATGTAATGACTTTCAACCTATAAAGGGGGGTGAGGAGTGCTAATGCAACTTTTTTCAATTTTTCCGAAAATTTCCATCTCCCCCCCCCCAAAAAAAAAACAACAACGGAAAAATGGGTTTTTTTCCCGACCTTCAAAATTTTTGGAAATTTTACATCTCTAGTTCTCCTACAAATGGGCCTTGAGAAGTCTAAGCAGCGGCAGCAGAGATTATCACAACCCCAGCTACTGAGAATGTGCTGGGGCTTCTACCCTATAAGCCCTGGCCCCTGTGAATCTCTAAATATGATGGCTGCAGCTGTCTTTGTTCTGTCTATCCCATGGTCTTTAAAATCTAGCTCTAACTTACCAATAAACCGGCTTCAAAAATCGTGCCGCCATGGTCAGCGTTTTTTTTTAAAGCACCCAGTAATGCCCACTTAACCGGGTTCCAGTGAGTTTTCCAAAAACCAAGGCGGAGGGTGGGTATTTTTTTATCTGGTCCGAAATGCACGTTTCTGCAAGAGGCAAATGTTAATGGGGGCACAGAAAACCGTGTCCCCTCCCTTTGGTTGTTGGTTTATTTATTTATTTATTTTAGAGTATTTTTACCACGCTTTTCTCGTTGGAAAAGAACCCAACACTCTATCTTGCTGTTTCCCCTGACGGCTGTCTCTCCGATATTTTGCTCAGGGGACAGCCAGCCAAGTCGAGGCGAGGAGGAGGAGATGGCTCATTTGCGGGACAAGTATTAAAAGGACAAGTCACCTCTTCTGAGGCCAACCGGTGGCAGCCAAGGGCTCCCAACAAGGGTGTGGGTTGTCTCCTTGCGGTGGGCCTCTCTTACCGAAGACGTCCGGGCAAAATCCTCACCAGCCAGGGACTCTGTCTCCATGACAGGGTAGGGGAAGGGGTGCCCGCGTGTGAGTGAGCGACTGACAGGCAGTCTGGAGCGGCGAAAGCCAGGCATGGGCGGGCTTTCCCTTGAGGGCCGTCAACGAGGAAGGCCCTCATTGGTGCCTGCCTCAGGCAAGGCTGAGGAGGGCTCGGCGGCCGCAGTACCAGGTTGAGAGCAGGTGCGGAAGCGAAGGGCAGGGCAACTGGCACCAGCTCTCTTCTCTCTCACACACACACCACTGTGCACATGCACACACACACACTCACCCGTATGCGCACCTTGTTTCTCATCAGCAGCAGCCTTGCTCCCACCCTCTCGTCTCTCTCACTGGGAAAGCGTGCAGCCTCTCCACCTTTCTCCCCAATGGAAAGTAGCACCTGCCGCCACTGCCACGTCATGCCACCTCCGTCCCCTTCTCGGGAGCTCCTCTAAGCCCATGCCATGCTGCTACTCCTCCCCCTCAGAGCTTCTAGATGCAGAATAAAGACATGGGGACATATAAAGTGTGGTTACTTAAACCACATCCTTGGGACTGTGGGAACCACATTTTCAGTCACATGACTTCAGAAAGAAACACGCCTTTTATTATTAACCGCCTCTTTTGCCCATGTGATAGAACCCTGTTTGTGCTGTTTGCATTCAAAAGGAGCAGATAAAATGGACCTGATTCTTGCATTTAAAGGACTAGCCATGTGAGAATAACTAACCCTTCCCTTCCCTTCCTTTCACCTTAACTTTGCATAGTTCATCACAACAAACACTTTTCTTCTAGGCTGATCTCTACATTGGAAATGAGACAACCCAGAAGAAAAATACCAGGATGACAGTGGAGAAGGATGCAGATCTAGCTCTTCTCATTTGTGTGTGCCTTGTGATTTAAGAATCAGGTCTCCTTAATTTGCTTCTTTAAATAGGAACAGGGCACACATCCAGGAAGCCCCACAATTTTCACCTCCCCTCCCATACTCCAAAATTAAGTTACTAAGTCATTCTGGATAGCAACGTGGTTCTTGATTTGAACATCAGCTCCCATAAACCCCAGCCCACATGGCCAGTAACCCAGGCCTGTAAAATTGGGCATCAAGTCGCTTTCCTCTGCTTTCCTCTATATACTTTTCCATTCCACCTCTCGCCACCCCGTCCCTCAGCTCCTTTAACTCACCTTTAAAGAAATGGGACTTGAACTCTTTGCTTTAAAGAAATATGCAGAGCTTTGGCTGGCTTGTATATCTTTTAATATGTTTTATGAGAAGTGAAATCTAGTTACTTCAGAATCCTGGAGTCAACTGCTTCACAATTTCAACCCTTCTATTTTTCAGGATTTTAAAAAATAAAATATGGGGACGGGGAAGTGATCAGCCTCGTGGCACAGTGGTTAAATGCCTGTACTGCAGGTAAAACTGTGCTCACGACCTGGGTTCAATCCCTGGTAGCAGGCTCAAGGTTCACTCAGCCTTCCATCCTTCCGAGGTCGGTAAAATGAGTACCCAGCTTGCTGGGGGGGGCAATGTGTAGCCTGCACACTGTAATTAAAATTGTAAACCGCCCAGAGACTACTTGTAGTGGTATGGGGTGGTATATAAGCAGGACAGTTTTTGCTTTGCTTTATCTATGCTAATTCCGAATCTATCACACATCTCTGTAAGAACTGACCCTCAGTTCCAGAGCAATGTGCTTCTGTGAGCTAAATACACATAATTACTTTTTCTGGCAGGCTAAATAAAAAATCTGACAGGCAATTTGACACAACTATTGATTTGGAGGCAACTTAGATATTCTAGCTTCTAGTTTCTGGTCTGAGTAACTTGCTAAGTAATATAGCTAAAACTGTGGAAAAGTCTGAAGTTGCAAAGGACTGGACAGAAGGGTAATTAGCTGTGACACAAGACAGATGGAATACGAAACCACTACCAACATTATGTGAAGAATGCAAAGCACGAGTACTGTGGTTTGGGGATTTATGTTCCGTTTCGCTGCCTTTGTTGATAACTGCAGCTTCATGGAAATAAATATTATGATCAGAGATTCCCTCTTCTTAAAGAAGTATTCAGAACATAAGATTACCATTTAATGAAGCGAGTTTCTCCAGAAAATATGTCATGGCCATTCATACTTTATGGATAGATGGTGAGAAGCTGATTTACAGAAGTTTGGCAACTTCCCCAGAAAAGCTAGTTCAGCAAAGGACATGAGGTAAGGAATGATTTGCACCCATTTGCAACCTGTATTTACCGATGCCCAGCCTAGAACAAGGAAAAGGGCAATACTACTTTAACAAGGGAATATAACTTTAGCAATGTCTCTGTGCTACAAAAGCGTATTTAGCAATTGCACTGATTCTATTATCAATCTGAAATTAATAAAAAGAGAAATGCTGAACCTGAGTTAAATATCCCAAAATGATGATATTCTAACTAACTGGTTTCCCCCTTCTTCTGTTGTTTGGTATCTTCTTGGTTGTTACAGAGGTACAGTATTAACTTTTCATTAAATGAAAGAAAGAAAGAAAGAAAGAAAGAAAGAAAGAAAGAAAGAAAGAA
>JAHTLZ010000016.1:80542080-80578017 GCA_023846285.1 Phrynocephalus versicolor
CTGACACTTGAACCCAACCCCGTGTCCGTGTAGGTTATTTCCCTACAGAAAGCAAATTGTAGCTCCTATAAGATCACAGGATAATGTAGTTTAGGTTTCAAAAAAATAACTGTCTCCCTTCCACCTAATACCCTCCAAACCCAGTCTTCTATATACAGTCGTCTCCTGCCATTTCGCAGTTCATATAATGCAGTCCTGGTATACTGTGGAACTACAGTATACGAAAGGCAAGCCCCCCTGTGGTAAACTGCTTGGGCCAGTTTGAGGCCTCCTGCACTTACCCCAGGCCTGGCACTGCCCTGAACGGGCCAACAACAGGCTTCCCAGGCCCATTGGAGGCCCCAGAAGTGGTTTCTGGGAAACCAGAAGTCACTTCCGAAAAAACAGAAGTGACTTCCGGATTACTGGAAACCACCTCTGGGCCTCCAACAGGCTTCCCTGGCTTGTCTGAGGCCGCAGAAGTGGTTTCCGGATAACCGGAAGTGACTTCCAGATCACTGGAAACCACTTCCAAGGCCTCCAACAGGCCAGGGGAAGCCTTTTGGAGGCCCGTTTGTGGCAGCGCCAGGCCTCAGGTAAGTGAAGGAGCCCTAGCTAGGCCCCCCAGTCCTGACCCAACCCAGCATCCACATATAGCAGATTTTCCATTATTGCAGGTCAGGTCAGGCCCCTAACCCCCACAATTGGCAGGGGAATACTGTGCAGTACAGTATGAGGAATTTGGGATGTTGTGTGTAAACCTCAGAGGGACAAAACAGTACAAACGTGGTCCCACGACACACCAAAGTTGTCTGCTCTTTGAACAGAAGAGTATCTGAAGATTAAGTAAGGTTTATTGTTACAGCATCAAGCCAAACATAAGATAAAATAGAATAGGGCAAAGTACCATACAATATACATTGGCTAGAAAATTTAAAAGCTGGCGTGCATTGCAGCGATCAATGTAAAACTTATAAAAAGTGTAAAAATACTTTAAGACAACAATTATAACAATATAAAACCAAGGTTTAAGAATTTAGAATTTCTGAAGAGTAAAGGAACAACCTAAGCTTACAAATTAAGCTGGCAGACAGGGGAAAGGCCACACCAGGAATCTACCCAGGAGTCACTACTTACCCTCCTCTTCCACTATCATGCTCCATCACCTCTGGTGACAGAGCTTGGTGACTGTGACTTTCTCTCTGTACACAGAAATATTTCTTTACAGTATAGCATGGATGTGTGAGGGGAAATGGCAGCTAAAAGTACCCTGGTAACCTCAACAGGTAACAGCAGAAGACAAGTGTCCCCATCCTCACCACCAAGTAGCAGGTGAGGTGGTTCCTGTGGCTCACAATTCAGTTATAATACTGTATAAGCTTTTCTAGTAAGTATACTAAGTGCTAATTCCTTTATTACCGCCTCATTCAGAAACTTACAAGAATAAATGGAACCTCAACATTCTCTTATTATAGGGAAATGAGGCTAACACCTAAAGGCATTTATGAAAAATCCTATCAAGGACATCCAAGAATGTTGACAATCAAGTTTCAATAAACTTGAGGGTATTCGAACACACCAGCAAAGCAACTGGCAGAAGCTGTAGTGGACAAGGCAAACATGCACACCAGGCCTGGATGAATAATGTGACAAATGGCCACCTAAAACAAGAATAAAAGGGACAACTGCACCTCTAAAGGGCAGGAGAGGCCCATGGTTCCAAGTGCTGCCACTAAAAGTATTCTACACCTCATAAATGTACCTCAAAATTGACGACTCAGAAATTACTATCTCATACAAAATTATAGTTTTAATCCAGGACACTTCACTTTTTTTTGTTAGGTTTTCCAGGTACAGCTCCAAGCCAGGAAACAGACACACACTTCCATAAGTCTTTAGTTGGCACCAACCTTAGCATTAGCTAAAGTGAAAGGGCTATTTAAACCAGTAAACGATGGGCATGATGAAAGGGTTGTGCAATTTGTGATCATTGTATTTTTCACCACCAGAGGTGAAAAGAGGTGTTTGCAGGATATTCTGCCTCGTGCCAAAAGTGCTTTGGGTGCTCTCCTTCTTAAATTAGAAGGGGTGCCATTTGCTGCTTTCCATCAGACAGCAAAATGTCTTGGGCTGGCCCTAGCTAATTGAACTGC
The DNA here is from genome assembly GCA_023846285.1 of Phrynocephalus versicolor. Classification (NCBI taxonomy): domain Eukaryota; kingdom Metazoa; phylum Chordata; class Lepidosauria; order Squamata; family Agamidae; genus Phrynocephalus; species Phrynocephalus versicolor. Next base: position 80,544,213 of record JAHTLZ010000016.1, read on the forward strand.
TTTTAGACACCCAGCACATATTTCTCCTGTGAGGCTCATTTGAAGAAGAAGAAAAAAATCATCACTATATATATTTCATTTCACAGTTTTAAGTGCTGTTAACTACATTATTGCTCCCTTCCACTTCCAAGCATGCCTTAAAAGAGCACAGTCAGCCTCATCTACAAATAATCCCACAATACTAGATTCTCACAATTTCAGAATGACATTTGAAGCTGACTTCGGGCCTCCCTCTAGGCCTGAGAAAGGCCTAGAATCATCTTAATAATAAGTATGTGCTGTCAAGTCAATTCCAACATGAGGACATTCCCAGCTTGTTGTCATCAATATACAGTACTGAAGCAAATCCGATATCGCCTGATTTGGGAAGCTAAGCAGGATCGGCCCTGGTCAGTACTTGGATGGGAGACCACCAGGGAAGACCAGGTGCTGTCGGCGCCTGGAGTAGGAACTGGCAAGCCACTCCAGTATCCCTGCCAAGAAACTCCATGGACATGGGTTCACGAAGGGTAGGTCACGACTGTAATGACGCAACACACACACACATGTACTGACAACCCACTGCTATCTTCTCACAAAGACACTGGTTGTGAGTTCTCTAGAATGGTATCTGGATTTACCAGTACCTTGAATGAGCATTAATGAATTACATACTGATAGAGATAAAAGCACATCAATAACAATGAATTGTGAATCCACAAGCCAATGACAGGCCTTTTCTCGATGAATTCACACTCACACACAAGGACCAAGCTCACAACTTTGTGGTGTTCCTGGAAGTTACTTGGATGAGTGATATAAATTTCAAACTTTCCCTCTTGGCATCTTATCCCCTGATCTCTGCAATCATGGTGGAATGATATAAACTCCCCCTTTTTCATGGGAATGACGCTGTGGTAGTTAAGAATCAAGGACACTCACAGAAATAATTTGGAGGGGGCAAAGTCTATCAATGATACCTATGAATTGTTCACTTGAACAATGCATAGCCGCAATGTACCTGTGTACATTTTTAAAAAAATAACAAGTTTGGGATTCCAGGAGCAAGCACCTTTCCTTACCCTCCCCTCATGAACACCTATCTCTTAGTATGTGCATATGCATATGTGATGCTGATGAGCTTCTATCCATATACATATACAAGGCCCCCAGCTCACCATCAGAGACCACAAAGCTTGCCTATTCCTACAATAGGACATGAGGTCTGGGGGTTGTGTCAAAGCATTGGCAGAAGCTGCGACTCTGATCAAAAAGAGAGAGAGGTGGCACCCTGTATCTGGACAAGTAGCTAGTTCCAAATATATCAGAGAGCAAGAATGGATGGAGTCTTTCAAGGGAACAGGATCTCACAAGACAGCGATGTACTGCCCGGTGCCTTGTGTTCAGCTGGAGAGACCTCGCTGCAAGCATCACCACCCTGATGAATGCAGAAGGTGGCCTTTGAAGGCTTTCTCTGTCATGGCCCCTTGCAAGACTTGGCCGTATTTGATTCGCATCATACTAAGGCTGCATCAATGTTGGTTGCCAGTTAATAACTCTTTTATTGTAAAATATATACAACGTAAAATGCGCTTCAACTGTTTTTAGGAGAAATGGGGCACATTAACTAATTCATAACTGTAGACCAAATTCAGAGTTCATTTAAACCCCCGAGTGGTCTGAACAAATGACCAGATGGGACTTCTGATTTACTATGTTATTTTCAGTTCAGTCCTCTCTTTAATAATACTTGGGCAGTGAAATGTTCTATACAAGTACAGGAACTTAGAAGACTGCCATACATCTCTTCCCATGCCCCCTCTGCCTTAAAACATCAAACCCTTCCAACAAAACTCCCTTTCCCTACTTATTATATTAGCCTTCTCTGCATCTGATTTTCCCTCCCCCGGAGTATCTGCCTTCCCACTTTCTCTGTGTCCAATGCTTATTGTTCATCCTTTTCCATCTTGCCTCTAGACCCAGACCCAGCCTACTGAACAAGGATGCAGCCCACTGCGCCATAACAGGAGAAATTGCATTCCTACACACCCTGTGGTGGCCTGATTCACCTGTTTATCTCCTCCCAGCTGCTCTCCTGATCCAATAGGTTTCCTGCTTCTTGACGTGAGCTCACTGAGTATCGCTAACAGGGATTCCCAGCCAAGGAGGCTGACGGCTTTCCCAGGGCATTTTCCTTTTTCCAGCAAAGACAACCCCCCACCTACACCTGGTTTCAACTAAGAGACTATTTCTTCACCCAAAGTATTTCAGAAACATTTTATAGGGAGCCATTCAGCCCCCAGTTGGCTGATAAATCCAAGAAGATTTAGGGAGGAGGAAGAAGGGGACCGAGCAGTAGTTAAGACTGGATCATCACTTATGTCTCTTCCAATACCTCTAAAACTTAAAGCACAATTCCCTATCAACAGTATGACTTTATGCAATCTTCCACACAGCATCTCTCTAATATTGATTACTCTTCTGGCCTTGTGAATTTAATTTTTGGGCTGACATCGGTGAGTGGTAAACATCAGCATTCATGCCTGATGACTGTTTTATTATATCAGGAAGGGTCAGTAATTCACACTCACCCACACAAACACATATGCTCCCCCTTTTTTGTCAAACCCCTGCAGTCCTCAAGACTACAGGCCTCAAGGATGATCACATCTGGGACCATTCCAACCGGAGTTGTTGTTAAGAAGTACCAACAAACAGTGCATGTGCCCCCATCTTTCAATTGACACCATTTAAAACAGAGCATAACACATCATCTGGAGGGCCAGAGGAGTCCTCCCCCACCCTGTTTTAGATATGGATATCAGTGACACTTTGCTCTCTACATTAGAATACAATTTACTGGGTTTGTCAGTCCCTTCACATTTCTCTGGGTAATCATGAGTGTCAGCTGCTCGTTTGATTTACTGCTCCGCATTTGCTCCAAAAAAAAACCCCATGTACTGTATACAAAAACCATAAAAACTGCACACTTCGTTTTTCACTACCGTCCGTGCATGCCCTCATGCAACTAAATCTTTGTTAAAACCTTTAAGCAAGAACCCCCCCCCGTGTTGCACCTGTTCCCAATGTTACACATGTTTTCTTTTAAAAAAAATTAGGTCACAGTAAATTCAATTGAGTTTACTCCTAACTCCTCCTCTCCTGCCCAGGACGTGTTACAGCCACAGCACACTTCCTTCATCTGCGGGGCTGCAAGCGGCGGGAGTTCACGCCTTAAAGAAGGCATTAAGAGAGCCGTCACACACCCTTTGGGCTCTGGAGATCCATGGGCGGCGGGCGCGGGGGTGGTGGTGGAGAGTGCAGCAGAGAAGCCAAATCCCGAGGCTGCCACCGATTTCTTCGGGGGGGGGAAGGAGTGGGATTGCAAACCTCTTTATTGCCCGTAAAACGAGGCTTACGTGACCCGTGAAACGCCATTGGCACTAAGACCCCCCCCCATCGCTGTCTTTCTTTTTTAGATCCAGCGCTTCGGCGGCCCTTGTCCCTCCCTTGTCATGCCCTCCCCGACTCGGCGCCGGTGCCAATCTTTTAGGCAACTCCGCGATTAATCCCGCAATCGGCTCTTTCCGTGTTATTTCCCCACCACCACCACCACCTCCTTTCCAGGCTTCCAGTTCCCTCGATCTGGCCTGCCCTGGGCGGCGGCGGCGCTCCACATATGACAAGGCAGATGGAAGTGGACTGGAAGGGGAGCGGAATCCCCGCCGACCCAGTTGGGGGGGGGGGGCGCAGAGATCCCGCCGGGGTGGAAGAAACACACTCACCGGTATCCTGGCGGAACTGGTGCATGGACTGCAGGTCGATGATATAAGGCGAGAGCCGGTTGTCCACCTGGCCTAAGACCACGCTGCCGCCTGCACGGGGTCCGGCCCGGATCACGGCCTCGATGTGATGGCTCACGGCCGGGCTGTAGGGTCTCCAGCGGCCGTGCTCGTTCAGCCATTCCCAAACCACCACGGCGGAAGCCAGCAGCATCTTTTGCGCCGTCTCCTCCAGAGAAGCCGCGGCTCCAAATCCCGCGTACCGACGAGAGGTCCTTGGTTTTTTAAAATTTTTTATTATTATTATTAGTATTATTTTGGCCGATCAGAGCGCGACCCGCCTCGTCTACTTCTTCCCTTTAAACTCTGCAAGGCAACGTCACGGCCACAGGCTGGCTGAGTTCCAGGTTTCCTTTCTTTTTTTTTTCAGAAAAAGACTCCCTTTCTCTCTTTACGAATATATTTGGGTTTTCTTGTGGTGTTTGTTTTTTTAAAAAAGAGAGAAGTCGTCTGACGAGTGTTTGATAGGAAAATGTTTAAAAGGTTCTCCGAAGCTTTCATCCCACCGACTCCACTAGTCGTTGCCTCACTGCCTGTAAAAATCCGTGCATTTAAAAAATAACACCAACCTATCCACTCAGCGAGCTGGAAAAGCAGGTTCCGTCATTCGCACGGGCAAGTGCGTCGGAGGGGAATTTCTCCGTCTGGCTCTCGACGGAGAAAGGAGGGTGACTAACAGTTACACCAGTTGCATCTCCTCCTCCTACTTCTGGTTTTCCGTCTGCAGTTGCACGGACGATCCTTCTGAGCAAAGCCTTCTTGGAATTTCATGCTCCAGTTTTTTTCTTCTTCCCTCTCCCCCTCCTCCTCCTCCTTTCCTTCTTCCCTCCTCCCTGTGCACTAGATGCAGTACTCACTCACACCAGCTCCACCTCCCTGTTGCTTTTCCTTTCTACGAGGAGGAATCCGGGGGAGCGCGGTGGGCTCGGCAAAGGCAACCAAACTGCAACCCTCCACCCGAACCGGTGGCCTTTTTTTCACAGCAGGGAACCAACCGCCCATTGCACGGGTTCGGGACTTCGCTCCTGCTGCCTATTGCAACTCCGCCGGCGGGCTCGGTCGCCGCTACAACTTCCCTGCCTTGCCCCTAGCAAGGTTTTGGGAGCAGAAGGCGCAGGCACGAGCTCCCCGGGCACGCGACGTCTCGCCCGCGCCTTCCTCCTCCTCCTCCTCCTCCTCTCGCCACCATTACCTCATATGTCCCCCCCGCCCCTCAGCCCACCCTTCTGGCCTGCAGCAGAGCGCCCCCTGCTGACCACCCGACATGAGCCAGAGCGGCAGGCGGGATTGAACCACCACCGTCAAAAGCGGGGGTGGCAAACCGAGGGCTATCGCAGGGAAAGAGGGAGGGGAGGGCGGCCGGCGAGAGGAGAAGATCCACCGGAGACTCCCTCGTGCTCGTCCCATTTCACGCTTGTCATGCGCGCTGGTGATCTTCCGTAGTTCCTCCAGGGCCCTCCAGGAGACGGGAGAGAGGCAAGGCGAGCTCTCTGTGACGTCCCGGGGAAAAGGGGGAGGGGGCGACCCAAGCCCGAAAAGGGAAAGTGCCTCCTCCTCCTCCTCTTCCCACCTGCCTAATCGATACCTAATATCGCCCTGTAAAACACGATCGCGTTTCTTTGGCACCCGAAACAGAACCTCTTCCGTGCACTCCCGCGCCCTCGGTTCTCGGCAGGGAAAATATTGTTGTACAAGAGCAACAAATCTAACAAGCGGTTTATTGTCCTTTTTACGCAGCCAAAAGGGGCAGCCACGTTCAATCCGCCTCATTTGCAGGGTTGGTCCGGTTGAACCGGGCGCTGCGGTTCAACTACTTAAGAGGGAGAGAAGTTTTAGAGAACCCCCCTCCGGTTCGTTGTGCCCAAAGAAAGAAAAATAAACCTCGACATTGAAGAATTATTAGCAACTGTGTGTGCCATTTCCTCGCCTCTCACCAAGCTGCAAATCTCATCAGGTGGGCATAGCCCAGGGCTGTCCAACTTTCAACAGCCCGAGGTCTACTTTTTCTGGCTGAAAGTGGCTGAGGGCTACTACACTAAAGCCTCTACTTACGAATTCTGCCTGTTCTGAGCACATGCTCATAAGTAAAAAAAATTGTAAGTAGAACAGCGGTTTCCCATAGGAACCTAATGAAAACCAATTAATCAGTTCTGGAGAGAACATATGGGAAGGCTGACCATGTGCACGCTCCCCTTGCACCCACTTGAGCCGGTGTGGGTGGATGCAAGGGAGGCGCATGCATGTTGCACAGATTGCCCCTTCCAAGGGGCAACCCATGCGACCATGCACATGCCTCCCTTGCACCCAGCTCGAGCGGGTGCAAGGGAGGCATGTGCATGCTTGCGAGCAGCCTGGGCAAACGGTAGTGGCAGATCTGCCACCACTGCTTGCTCGGATTTTTTAAAAGGTGCACTTTCCCTCCCAACCTGCCAGGGGCCTGACTCAACTCTCCTCCTCTGGCCTCCTCTTCCTCTTCTTTTCCCCCTTCCTGCCCCTTCGGTGCCACTACTGCTGCTGCTGCCGCCGGAAGCTCTCACTCACTTCTGCCATGTTCGCCGTGCAGCTGGGGCAGGTCGATCCAGGAGGCGCAAGGAGGAGGGAATGGCTCAGGAGGGGAGCAGGGGACTGTGCCATGGCCCTTGAGCTGCCCCGCTCGGCTGAGACAGTGGGCTGGCAGAACCAGAACTTTTCTGGCACAGTGGTGGTCCTTGGGATGGCGGAGAACTTATTCCCTCACTTTTTAAATTGATGGCCGGCGGGCTATTTTTGAACCCTTCACGGGCTACCGGTAGCCCGCAGTCAACCTGTTGTGCAGGCCTGACATAGCTTATCATGAGGAATACTAGGAGCTGCAAGTTGTACTGGAAGGTGACAGTTTTACAATCTTCAAAAGGTAGGAAAGTGAATGAATGCAACAAAGTGGTTGCATCAGGGGCAGCATTCTGACTGTTTTAAGAGATATAGCAAAGCACTGCTTTTAGCTGAGAGGACAACACTTTTCCCTATCCCCATGCCACCACTGTCACACATAGGTTGCTATGTGACACCTGTTATAGTTTTATGGCCTTGAACACCATGCCCGGATGGATTTCCTCTGTGTTCAAACAGATGTAAAATGGAATTTGGAGTTGTGGATTTGTTGCATCTCTGTGAGGTTTTTAAATACAGGACCTTCAGGCAGTATCCTGTTGCCAGTTCCACTAACAGAGTGGGATTTATGTAAGTGCTGACTTCTCATTCAGTGAGCGATTCAATAGGTGTACTAGCAATAGGGTTCTGGCCTCAGAAATCCTATTACTCCAGTCTAACAACTCTTGCCACAGATCTACGTTATGCCTACCTACAGGTTTCATGCTTTATCATAAGTTAAGCCTACAAGGAAGCTAATTCCAGATCTTAGCAACTACAGAGTAATGTAACTAAGACATATCCAAACATTTTTGTAGGGGGGATAGTTATTAATTCTGTACTTAGCATGCATTTGGTCACACATTTTAAGTGAGAGGCTGTTACCCTTTGATCCATGACCATATAACATAGCAAGCAAACAAATTTATTGTTGAATTCCCCTCTCTCCAGCATGTCAAGGAAATAAATTTATTTGATTTTTATACTACAGCTATCTAGCCCAAAGGCTACTCTGGGTGGTTTACAACATATGAAAAACAATTATAGTTATATAACAATTTTAAATAAACAAAGCCTGACACAATTACAATAACAATTACTGTTAAATAAATAATAAAAACAAGGATAGGGGAGAATCAAAGTGAGATGGTAGAAAAGGAAAAGTTGTGTCAATTACAAGATGGTAAAAAAAAATCAGGAAAGGTTAACCTGTATAGCCATGTTTTTTGAAGGTTGTGTCTAGAGAGTGCAACTTGCAGATAAGTTGTCCACCTCTAGGACCCTCAAATATGGGGTCCTTCGGGGCTCAACAATCTCCACAATGCTGTTTAACATCTATGTTAAGCCACTGGGGGAGGTAATCAGGAGATCTGGAGTACAATGTCATCGGTACACTGATGATATGCAGCTCTGTCTCTCCTTCTCATCCTTTGCTGTGGATACCATCTGGATGCTTGCAGTCCAGCTCAGGGGGATGGGGAGGTGTCCTTCAGATAGGTAAGGAAGCAATCTCCCTAGGCTTGATGGGGTAGTCCTCCAACTTAGGGATTGTGTTCGGAACCTGGGTGGGTACCTGGGTCTAGATCTGTCCTGGGATTCCCAGATTGCAGCCATGACTAGTTTGGCCTAGAACTAGCTGAGACTAATTACAGTACTGAACTCCACTCCTATTTAGTGAGGGATCCCTCCGGGTGTTGGGCTATATGCTAGCTTTCTCCAGGATTGACCACTGTACTGCTGTCTAGAGAGGGCTTCCCTTGAAGTTGCCACAGAGACTGCAGCAGGTCCAGACCTCAGCTGCCCACCCAGTTGCTGGTAGATGTGGCAAATTTGACCACATCACTCCATTTGTGGTTCACCTCTACTGGCTAGCTGTTGCATACTGGGTCAAGTTCAAGGTGATGGTGCCTATCTACAAACCCTTTCCAGGTTTGGGACCCTGTAATTAGGCAGAGCGCCTTTCTCCAAGTTCATCTGCCTTCTTATATCACCAGATCCACCCAGGCAATGCTCCTCTGGGTGGTCACACCAAAGAAGGGCAGGAAAACATTGCCTAGAAACTGGGCCTTCTCAGCTATGGCATCTATTCTTTGGAAACAACTCCAGACTCAAAACAAACATTAAACAAAATTAGTTAAAGATGACTCAATCTGGGGTAAGGTTATGAAAGGGCTTGTGAAAAGAGCCAGGTCTCAAAGTTGCCTCCTAAAACAAAGGAGGGATGGGACCAGTCACATCTGTAATGGGGAGAATTCCAAAACAATGTGGCCACCACAGAAAAGACTCCATTTCAAGTAGCAGCAGATTTCAAGGCCTCTCTTGGGGTGTCCACTTAAAGGAAGCCAATGTGAGAGGTGCAGGTGGGAGAGGTAGATCTTTTGAGACAGAGGCGCTCAGACAGGTAACAAGGACCCAAACCTTTAAGGGCTTTAAGTGTCATCATAAGCACCTTGAACTTGGCCTGGAACTTCGTTTTGATTTACTGGCTGTTTGTTATTGTACTATTTTTGGCTTTTTAGTCCACCGAGAATAGTGCAAATATGTCCGTCAGTAGTGACATATGCCGCAGTCTCTTGAAGGCTTATATGTATTTGTAAAGAGATAAATGGTAGAAATGGTTCAAGTCACAAAAAACAAGAAATGTTCTGCCGAAGGAATTATTGTAAAACCCCTACGAAGAGAGCATCCCTCTTTATTCTCCTCCAATAGGTCAATAAAACATAAGTGGAGTTTCAGTGAGCAACTGCAGGGGCTTGCATCAAAGCAAAAAACGGATAAGAACAGCCAAGAGTCTTCAGACAGGCAAGGCATAACCCCGTAGGAGGGACTTCAAAGCCTGGCCTTTAATTCGACATGGCAACAATAAAAATGGCTGCAGTGAAATGTCCTGGAAACAACCCTTTGATTTGCTTTCTTTGAGCAAGACCAGATGGCTATTGATGAATTCAATTACAGTAGGCTCTAGACAGACTCCCAGCCAAGGAAAGACCTGGCTATTTCAGGCAGCTAGTGGTGTAAGAAGGCAGGCGTTTAACAACACAATTTACTGTTAGTTACTTAATGCTGTTACTGCTAGCAGTTGGAGGTGGGGTATGCTTCTTCAGATAAAGCCAGGCACATACTAGAAGACTTCAGAAAGGGCTGTGGAATTTTAATTTGTAATTTCACACATTCCATGAGGTTACAACTACATGTGATGCTTTTTAAAATGACCACATCTATGCCTTCTTGCTCCCAGCATGCCCAGGAATTAGCCCAGGCGAAACCCCAAACAATCACAATAGACAACTTGATGGGACCTCACTTGACTTTCTGTAGATCCCTAGTCCCTTCTTGTCTCAGGACCACTACAAAATGTCTCAGGACCACCATGTATTTTAGCAGCAAGCTCACTGCTGTTCATGACCTCCAAGAAGCGTTACCTCATGAAGAGGTACCAAGATTTCAAAAGCTTGTAGACATATTGTACCCTTTTGGTCAACCGTGTGAAGCTTTTATTCTTACCATTTGGTGTAGATGCTGCAGTTAGTGTAGGACAGGCCTGCCCAACAGGTAGACCGGGGGCTACCAGTAGCCCATGAAGGGTTCAAAAGTAGCCTGCCAGCCATCAATAAAAAATATAAGGTGATAAGTTCTCCACTTCTACCTCCCCCATCCCAAGGACCACCACTGCCTCAGCAAAGCTCTGGGTCTGCCAGCCCAATGTCTTAGCCAAGTGGGGCAGTTCAAGGGCCATGGCGTAGTCCCCTGCTCTCCCTACCGGCAAGATGATCACCGTGCCACTGTCTTGTGACCATGTAGCTAGATAGAGTGGTATATAAATTTAATAAATAAATTAAATAAATAAATAAATTGGTGCCGAGCGGAGGAAGGAATCCCTCCAGAAAGGGTTAATTGATTTTCAATGCGTTCCTATGGGAAACTGCTGCTCTACTTACATTTTTTTTTACTTATGAGCATATGCTCGGAACAGATAAAATTCATAAGTAGAGGTTTTAGTGTAGTAGCCCTCAGACACTTTCATCTGGAAAAAGTAGACCTCAGCCTGTTCAAAGTTGGACAGGCCTGGTGTAGGATGTGGCAAGTAGGCAGCCAGCAGGTACAGTACCTCCAACCATATACTATACAGTGGTACCTCTACTTACAAGTTTAATCTGTTCCGAATGCATGCTCATAAGTCGAACAACTTGTAAGTAGAGCAGCTGTGTCTTTTAAAAAATCAAATCAAATCAAATAAATAAATAAATAAATAAATAAATTTTAGAAAATGTAAGTAGAGCAGACCGCATCTAAAATTTGTAAGCTAGCAGTTAAACTGCCAACAGTTTTCCGCTCTTAAGTCAAATTGCTCGTAAGTAGAGCCACTCGTAAGTAGAGGTAGCACGCTACTTCTGTACTGAAAAATAGGTAATAGCTGCCATTTAGACACCAAATTAGGTTCAAGGTGTTACATTTGGTTTACCACATCCTATATAATTCAAAACTAGCTAATCTGAGGGAAAGGCAGAGCACTAAACTTGTTATACGTGACCCCACCACGTCCATGGAGTTTTATTGGCACGATGCCAATTCCTACTCCAGGCACCTACAGCACCTGGTATTCCCTGGTGGCCTCCCATCCAAGTAATAGCCAGGGCCAACCCTGCTTAGCTTCAGTGATCAGACGAGATCGGATGTGCTCGCAGCATCTAGTCAGGAGCAATAAACTAGGGTGAGGCAACTGGGTCTACAAAAGAAAACATAAGCAGGCTCAGGGCAGAACTAAGGTGGCTGATGTATGCTCAGACTTGGGCATTCCTCTCAATTCCTCCTCCTTCTCCCTACATAAGTAATCTCACATGAGCCAAGCTTAACCTAGTAGGGTGCTGAAATTCCAGGTGCACAAATTGCTGGTTGTAATTTGGTATGTGTGCCGTGTTAACCCCATCAGGGCTTAGTGAGGCTCTTCTAGGCAGAGCAGGCAAGCAGGAGGGTCTTCTGCGTGAGAGAACAGATGTCTCAATGAAATTAAGGCAGACTCCCAGAGGTGAGTGCTTCTGTTGGGAGTGATAGGCCTACATATTTAATCCTGACATTTTCATGATATAATCCTGTTTATTAATGTTTAAACCATCAGGATTATAATCCTTTTTATAATGAGGTGTTTTAAATGGACGCCATTGCTTTTTCTTATCTTTAGATACCGCTTTTATTGTATGGTTTGGAAATATTTTTACAGTAAAGACAGCAACTTTTGCTTTTAAAAATTTTTAAACAATGGGCTTCCCGCCACTGAATTTTACACCATGTAGTCACCAGGTTTTAATTTGAAGCTTGCAAACAATTTAGTAATAATTACAGCTATTGTTAAACTCTGTTCTAAAGATGTCTCTTTCAGAGTAATTTACAGAATAAATTGTTCCTTAACACTTGTGTCCCCGTTTTAACTTTCCATTTTCTATTTATTCCATGCCTTTTCCTATAATTCCGCTATGTTTTCCAACATATTGGTAGGCCTCTGCCAACTTGCACCTAGATTCTTATTCATAACCCTGGTTTTCCATGGTCATGAGATTGGTGACTTGCATCTGAATAATTTCTGGAAGTCCCGACGTATTTAATCCTGATAGTTGGAGTGACTCCAAATGTAACAAATTAATGGGGAGCCATGGTATTGCTTCAACCAATAAGACTAGTTTCTAGGTTGCCTTAGGAACCTCCTAGGAAGCAGTGACTTTTGAGACATCCTTATGTAAATACTATAACCTCAAAACATGATAAAGGTTAGAGATGTAACAGTTGTGATAGATGGTGCTTTGTATCAAGGTTCACACTGCTTTGGGGAGGGACTGGTATGCTACTTTTGCTGGTGACCAGCCACTCAACCCTTATTCATGCCTACTCACACTTTTTGGAATCCTTGCCAGGATTCCAGGGGTAGAATCACTCCATTTTTGTTTGATTCCAGCTTGTTAATACAGTAAACCCTTGTATAAAAATGGTTTTTATAACATAAAATCTGTATAACAAAAAAATCTGGAGCTAGGGGAAATTTGCTTAACAGAATCATCTATGGGGCAAATCTGTACAACATAAAATGGTTGTGATTAGGGATTACTCTTGTTTTCAATGCATTTCTATGGGAAATGTGTATAAAGGAAAATTTACTTAACATCATTTCATTTGGAACGCATTAATTCCTTTATACAAGGTGCCACTGTATATTGATTCCAGCTTTTCGGTGTTACTGTATTGAACAAAGAGTGATCACTTAGCAATCACTTCACTCGAGCCATTACAGGGTTTAACAGTTGTGAAGTGGAAAGAATGCCCCCAATAAATACATTTACTAAAACAAAATTAAACTTCCTCCTGTCATAGATGCTATTTCACCACAGAGAGCATCCACTCACCACTTAGTCATAGTCACACTACCCTTGTGCTACCTGGTGTGAATATTCCCAGCTGGGTTAGTGCACTAATGATTGGGAAATCTTCCTGTGAATCCTTCTCCCAACATGCTCTGAGCCACTTGATCCTGGAACTCTGAAAAGACCCACAAAACTACTGAAGACCTCTGAGTGCTTAAAATATCCGATTCAGTACCTTCAAACCCTCCAGCTGCTTGAATGAAAAACACAGCAGTAAAATTTTAAAAAATTTATTGAAAAGAATTTTGGCAAATGTATGCATTCAACAGAAGACTTGATGATTCCAGAAGTATGAAGTTAACATATTGCAATTTTTAAAAAAAAACAGTATTTTCAGAGTTTGAGCCTAGTATGGCTTAATCCCACTGAAAATGAGAAAGCTAGATCTAACTATATTTACAGAACATAAGCAGAGTTCAGCATAACATTACTGGTTACATGTTGAAGCAAGTGTGAAGAAGCTCAAGCTTTCACTAGAAGCTTCACATCTAACTCATTGTTATATTCCACTTTATAACCCATAATCCCCTCATGAGCTGACCAATAATACAAGTGCATTAGATTAACTTCTGCTGTAACTTCACTTCTCACATCTCCACAGGCATAAGGAATGCATGCATAATGAAAAGCTAGCTACAGGCCTCTTTTCACAAGACACACCAAGATCATAGATAACGTTTGTTTCACAGCAGTTTCAGACATATCTGCTAAATTATTGTGAGGGTCACCCCTTCTTCTCCCTCCCTCCGTTGCCCATCAGACGGCAATAAAGGTGATGCTGGCTGCTTTGCAAACTTACAACTTTTATTTGTAAAACTAGCATTAACATCTGGGTCTTCACCGGCGTGTTCTCCCTTCTCCGGAATCAAGGGTTTATCCTCAGACCCAAAGTTGGCTATCTGCCCGGGTGTTAAACCAGGTTCCACCTCCAAATGGAGGGTGGGTGGAGGGTCCCGGGTTGCGGGACAGCCCAGATCCATACTAAGCCTAGCTAAACTTTTTACTATGGAAGGGATCTCATCCGCAACTCCTGCCACAGCCATGATGGGCTCTTCTAGCTCATCTTCTCACCCGAGCTCTTCTCCTTTGCGCCTTTCTTTCTCTCCACTCCCGTTCTGGCACTTCTTGTGGGAGCTTGAAGGTCACCCACTTCCCTGTCCAGGGATCCTCCTTTACCACCTCCACCAATTCTTCTCCCTCCTTCCTGCTTTCGTCTGCCCATCCTCCTAATGCCAACTCGGGTGTTACATCCTCTGTGTCCCCCACCTCCATGGCTTCCCCTTCCCCTTCTTCTTGTCTAGGTTGGACCTTCGTGTTTTCTTGCCCGGGTATTTTCTCTGGAGAGGAGAGCACACCCATCCTTCTCACAATTATCCAAACTTTTTTTTAGTCAGCTCATCTCAACCAAGATACAGAGTTTAGAGCAGGGGTCCTCAACCTAAGCCCCCCGGGCCAGATGTGGCCCCCCAAGGTCCTGAATCCGGCCCCTGGGACCAATTGCAACCCCCACCTACCCCCTTTTTTGTGAGCAAGCCAGCCTTCGCAGCTGCTTTTGGACTGTGATCCAGCCCCCAGTGGTGTCTGGGTGGTGGTGGACCGGCCCGCTGTTTGAAAACTTTGAGGACCCCTGGTTTAGAATGATGATAAGACATAGAGATAATGCTTTTTGTCTAGACAAATATATTTTAAAATGCTTAGTATAACAAAGAATTAAGACTAAATAGGCTAGTTTGATACTGTACTTTGTTATTTTTACTTTGTGTATGAGATGAAAACGGAGATAAGTAATGATAAACACAGTGATAGAAAAGAAACATGTAAAGGTGGAATACTTAAGCATTTGGGATGAAATATTGGGGAAATATTTGTATGGAAACTATGTAACACGGCAACATATAAGCAGTTTATCTGTTTTAAATTGGTATGCTTAGAAAATTCAATAAAATATATTTTAAAAAAAGACATAGAGATAATGCTTAAGCCCATTTCTGCGGGTTCCACACCTCCCACTCCCCTCCACAGACAGGAAGACAAAAATATTATGCAGAATTTTAACAAATCCTTATAACCCAATGCTCAATTACAGGGTTGCCACTTTCTGGAAATTCTGGGAAATGGAAACTGGTCAGGGAAATTCAGGGAAATTGGTCCGAAGTCAGGGGAAATAGAGATGAAAATATATAATTTCTAACTTGATTATTACTGCAGTTTCAAAACTAATAGGATTCCTAATGTGGCTTCAGAGAAACCATTTTAGATAGAATGTTTATTTAAATTTTAAGATACCTTTAAAACAATAACAAAAATGTTGCATCATTTGTTAGCATTCAAAGTTTACTTGAATTGAAGTTTGTATCTTCGTGTAATTTTGGTGCAATTGCAAAACAGAAGTTCGTGCAGTTAATATTGAAAGAAGCTGATGTTAAATCTCTTACTTTGACAAATCTTTTTGCAGTGAGTTGAGGCTTTGTTGAGTGGAATATTTCATTAAGTGGTCTGCTGTCCTTGAAGAAATCCTGGAGAAGTTGGATGATGAAGGAGATGATGAGAGAGACAGCTAAAGCACCTTCCCCAAAACTATGTAGAAAAATCTCTCTTCCTCTCTGTTTAAATATTTGAAAGGATGTCATATCGAAGAGGGGGCTGGCTTGTTTTCCATGGCTTCAGAGACTAGGATTTGGGGCAATGGTTTCAAACTATAGGAAAAAGATTTCATTTGAACATTAGGAAGAACTTCCTGACAGTTAAAGGTGTTCAGCAGTGGAATATACTGCCACGGAGAGTGGTGGAGTCTCCTTCGTTGGAGGTTTTTTTAAGTGGAGGCTGGATGGCCATCTGTCAGAGGTACTTTGATGGGGGTTCCTGCATGGCAGGGGGTTGGGCTGGATGACCCTCAAGGTCTCTTTCAACTCTATGATTCTATGAAGCCTCACTTTAATGTAAAACGACCCACTTGAACCCAACCCAACCTAGGGCAATTTGGCTGTCAAGTCACACACTGAATTTCACAGTATGTCATCTACTGGTTTCATTTCCACGTCTTGAGGGAAGTGGTTGTCGTGGACAGCAACCTCTCTGGCATCAGGACTAGGCTGCAGAACAGAAAATATTTCTGACTGATACCAAGATTGATGGTTATTTTCAATATTTGAGAGGATTGACTTCATTAGATAACCAAATTCAATTATACTGCGCTGCTTGTATTTTCCTCCATAAAGATATCCAGCTGCGTGTAAGGCAACCAGGTCACCATTTCTGTCAAACACTGGTGAACCTGAAGACCCACGGAAGAAAGAAGTATCATAGGTAACTGCATCAGGATTATTGATGATGTCTGGAAGTCTTGGATTGTACATATGGATGCAATATCGACCCTCTTCATAACCACAGTTGACACAGTTACATTCTTTTTCCCGTTCCTGCTGCAAACGGCGAGTACACTCCTGCTGGCGTTCAAATACACTGACAACACAACAGCCATCAACCGACTTGGCTTCTCCCTCTGGATGGCCAATGATATAAATAAGGCCATTAAACGGAGGAGCAGACGAGAACTGCACCAATCCAGCTGGGATTTCATTTCTGTTTCCATTTTCCTTCAGTTTCAGGACAGCAAAGTCAAGCTTCCTATCTGATATTTCAAACCATTCCTCAAGTGAGAACCAGTCATTTTCCTCAGGGTGTCTGCCTTCATAAGAGAAAGTCACTCGGGCCAGCTGACTAATTTTGAGGGCCCACTGCTCTTCTTCAGTTTCTTCTCCAACAATCATCATGACCACATGGTGGCAGGTTAGTATGTAGCTACCACACAGGACAAAGCAAGTGGCAACACCGTCTTTCCCAACCGTAGTACCCCACTCTATATACCCAACTGACTCACTGCGATGAGCATGGAGCTTCATCTCCTTCACCAGCATGGAATTCTTTTTCTCCTTCCCAAAGACTTCTTTGTAGACCCCAAAGACATCGCTTACCTGCTGCTGCTGCTTGGCATTTTCAAAGAATTGGTTAATTATGCCACTTTGTTCCTCCAAGTCAGGATAAATGGCCAGTAGTTTTTTGTTAAAATAAAGATGAGGCTTATGCTGCTGCTCCTGGGAGGCCAGAGGGAGCTGCTTCTTATTTGAACTCTTACCAGGCCTGGCTGGCGTCTTCGTCTTCACATGAACACAAAAGGTCTTGTTAGACATCCGTTTAACTGGAAGAGAGCTTGATATGACCTTGTTTTCCTCCATAAGCATCCAATCTTCTTCCCTGAGAGTAGGCACAAAGCGGCCATCATTGCACAAGGCATCCCTGATCGTCTCTTTCTCTGGTGCAAAGATGCACAGATCACAGTTTTCTTTCAAAAGTTCGTTGCATCTAATTATCTCACGAGATAGTGGCTTACCGGTCTCATATATCTTTGCAGTTGGGACAACGTAGAACAAGACACAGTTCTTTCTGCTGTTATACTGGCGATACGCTAACTTACTGTTGCTCCCCTTACGTTTACAAGGGTAAAATTTCATTTCAAATTGGGAGCCATCAGGCACGTACTTCAGAGGCATCCCCAAATTGATGCAACCCTTCACCCCTTTCTTCCCTATTAAGTAGACCTCCTTGCCCTTCTCTTTGTCCATCCGAGCACTAACATCCTTGGAAGCCCTGAGGGTGGTTAAAATATTGTCATGGATTTTGCCTTTCACCACATGTTCCTTCACATCAACGCCTAACTTCACAGTGAATTCTCGTTCTTCTTCCAAGGGTTCCTCAAGGCTGGGTGGAGACTCTTCTGCACAAATGGCTGCTGTTTCTGCCTCAGGGTTTCTTCTTATTCTGTGGGCACCTGCCCTCCCTTCAATTTCCTCCAGGGGCCTTCTCCTCTTGCTACTGGTGTTTGAGCCTGCTCCAGAATTCACCGCGCCACGCTAGACAAAGACAAGAAACTCAGTCAAACTTCTGATCATGTGTTATTCTGGTTTGTTTGTTTTTTAACTCAAAAAAGCCTGTCTAAACCCCTCAGCTCGCTATTCTACAGAATTCTGCACATCTGCTCTCAGGCAAATAAGCGCTGGACTTATTTCTAGTTAGTACAGTAAACCCCCCCGACAATCGCGGGGGTTAGGGACCCACCCGACTCGCGATGCCTGAAAATCCGCGATATGCGGATGCAGGTCGGGGGCGATCAGGATGGGCTGGGGGCCAGCGGGGAGCGATGTGATTGCTCCCCCTGCCCCTTCCCGCGGCTCCGAGGCTTTTCGGAGGGACGGAGGGGTGGCGGGGAGCGATGCAATCGCCCCCCATGGAGCTCCCAGGCCTTTTGGAGGGGGCGGGGGCGGCGGGGAGCGATGCAAAGGGGATTTGAGATACAGGAAGCTGGACTAGATGGGCCTTTGGCCTGATCCAGCATGGCTCTCCTTATGATTTTGGCTTCGGAACTCCAGTGCTGGGCTCCGTAGCTGAAGTTCCTTTACAATCGCGCGCTGCTTGTGCAGACCTCCGGGAAGGTCGGCACAATCAGCGCGCGATGGGACAAAGGGACTTTGGCTACGGAGCCCAGCGCTGGGGCTCCGCAGCCAAAATCCCCTTTGCAATCACACGCCGCTTGCCCAGACCTCCTGGGAGGCGCAGGCAGGCGGTGTGCGATCCCCCCTCCGTCAAGCCCTTTCCGGGTACTGTGGTCCCGCGATATAGCGGGACCGCGGTACATGAACCGCGAAAGGGCGGGGGATCACTGTACTCTAAAATAACTGGCCTCCCCGAAACTATGTTTTCCTCTCAAAATCATCTGCTGCCATCATGAAAACCTGTGCGTGCAACTGACACAATGGCAATGTTTCGAAAATAAACAAAGAGTGGAGAATGGATGTTAACTGTAAAGCAGGGGTGTCCAAATGTTTTGCAAGGAGGGCCAGATTTGGTGAGGTGAAAATGTGTGGGGGCAGACCATTCAGCCTGGAAAAGGGGGGGGGGGAGGGCTTGGTCAGTGCGTATCTGCAACAGCTGCAAATGCTCTGGTTTCAAAGTGCCCAAGGGCCCAGCGGCTGTTGCAGGGCCTGGGAATCGGCCCATGCACACTCAAGATGCACCACTGCTCAATATGCTGTCCTCCCTCGCAAGGGGGTGGGGAAGACGCTGCAGCAACGGAGCCAGGAGCGGGTAGGCAGGGCGGGTGGCTGAGGGGATGGATGGAGGCAGGGAGGACAGGCAAACTATAAAACTGCAAGCTGATGTCTCTATCCAACACAGGAAAGGGCCGGCTGGTGGGGATGAGTGACAGGCTGAGCCGGCAAGGAGAAGAACCTGAGGGCCACTCAAAATTTTAAATTGGGTCGCATTTGGCCCCCGGGCCGGACTTTGGATATGCCTGCGGTAAAGGTATTAGTTGCTAAATGTAGCAGCAGAACATATTTAGAGGCAAGTCACTCCACCCTTATGATTTAAAATGAAAGTGTTTTTGATTGTAAAGTGCAATTTGGACCAGAGCCTTACAATTTTGTACCAAATACTTTGTGCAGGGCAATTTTTATTCAAAAAGAAAAATAATAATTCAAATAGCTCTACATAAGAAACAATAGTTTAAGACCAACATGCTTTGCCAACTGAATTAGGATTCTAATAAAATCAAGTCAGCACTTTTAGACATATATCCTTGTAAATTTAAATGAGAAATAGCCTTACATTGGCACAATTATGAGTGTATTATAGTGGGAGAAAAGGGCAAGATGAGGCAATGTGGCAAGGAGGGACTGGAAGAATGACCATGTTAACTTAAATATCACCTTATCCTGCCATGGGAAAACCCTGAGGTCCCTGCCAGTAACAATACTACAATTATTCTACTACTTGGATCAAAGAAGGGAGCATGGTAAATGCAACCTTGAGTCTGCTGGAAAACTGGGTCAGCCACCATTTGCTGGAGTTAGTCCAGTAAGAAATAAACATCCTCTGGAGATGAAGAGTGTCTCCAACCTGTGTATCTGAGGAAGTTTGTGATGGAGGGTCCAATTTCAAAGAAGAGGTGGAACTGCAGAAGTTCTGATATGAGGTGCTATGTGACATCAGTACACAAAGTACACCAGGTCAATTAGGTGTGAGGTAGATTGGATCTGAAACTGATGAAACCTAAATTAGGAGATTTGCTGGAAGGAGATGTTGGTAGGCTTGAACCGGGAAAGTTAACACTGGTACCAATCAGGTGACATGATGAGAAAAATATATAGGAACCATAGTTCCTATATATTGGTATTGAGAAGGTGCCCGGTATGGTGGTCAATGATGGAAGCAACTGGAATGGTAATGTATGCAGTACTCTGACTATGTCCCATGAAAGCACATGGGAATCTGGATCTGTAAGAGTTTCAATTAGTCTCATAGAAGCAGCTGAAAGCGTATCTAGATTTGTTGATTATGTAATTGGCTCCACAACTACCATGAATGCAATTCTGTCTGATATGCGTGATGTAGTTATGAGACAGGCACTGAAGTCTGCTGTGATGAGATGTGAGGTTTGTTTTTTTGTCTAATGTTTTAAGTGATGTCCTGCTTGAATTTCAGTTTATGTGGATATTCTGATTCTAATCCACCCAGAGTAGTGGTCCTGAAAATATGGGGGGGGGGGGGAGAGACAATAATAGTAGGCCTCATCTCTCTAATGCAGTCTCCAGGCCTGAGTAGAAGTGGAGTGGTAGGATAGAGGAACTAGGGTGAGTAGGTGGCCGCGGGGCTGCGGGTGGGTGCCGGCAGCGGGGGGGGGGGTGGCAGGCAGGTGGCGACGGGTGGCGGTGGCCAGCGGTGGGGGTGGCACCCCCTCTCCATTTTGGCGCCCTAGGTAACTGCCTAGTTCGCCTTAATGGACGCGCCGGCCCTGCTTGTTGCTCATCTGCAGGAAGGAGAAAAAGAAATAAACTTTATTCCCTCCTGGCTGGTGCAGTGGCAGCAGTGGCAGCAGCAAGGAAGGGAGAAAATAAAAAATAAAACTTACTGCTCCAATGCCCGCCGCCCTCCTCCTCACCACCACCACTGCCATGGGCCAATCAGGCACTCTCTGGAGGGGTGGAATGGGGACTCACCCACCTGGCCAACTGGCCTTTGAACTTCTAAGTCGGGTGCCAGGTGGTGGATTGTAAGTTTTGAACTTCCCACTCAAACTACTGAGACCTGACCAGGAAATTCAAAGTCCCCACCTCACCCCTCTGGAGAGTGCCTGGCCTGGCAGTAGGGAAAAAACCCTGGCCCCTGGCCAGACACTCTCCAGACGGGTGAGGTGGGGACGTTGAATCTCCCGCTCAGGTCCCTGAGCAGGAGATTCAATGTCCCCAACTCACCCTTCCGGAGGGTGCCTGACAGGCGTGG
Organism: Phrynocephalus versicolor; assembly: GCA_023846285.1. NCBI lineage: Eukaryota > Metazoa > Chordata > Lepidosauria > Squamata > Agamidae > Phrynocephalus > Phrynocephalus versicolor. The sequence goes on from JAHTLZ010000016.1 coordinate 80,565,409, forward strand.
CAACGGTGGTGAGGCATTGCCGGCGGTAAGTTTTATTTTTAATTTTCCCCCTCATTCCCGCCCCCGCCCACTGATCACCAACTGCAGATAACTGAATCCGCAGTTAGTGAATCAGCAAATAAGGGGGTCATAATGTATACTGTTGGGACAAATAAGCCAATGCTACTGCTAAAACATAGACCGTGCCTTTCCCTTCTTCACAACAACTCAGTTCATAATGGGGAAGAGTATGAATCAACTCATTGGCTGAAATCCAGTAGCAAGTTACAACTAGAGTAGAATAGAATCATAGAGTAGGAAGAGACATGAAGCACCATACAGTCCAACCCCCTGCCATGCAAGAACCCCCATCAAAGTACTCCCAACAGATGGCCATCTGTCCCGGGATATAGTGGGACCGCAGTATATGAACCGCAAATGGGCAGAGGACCACTGTAGTCAAATAAAAACAGAAACCCCTTCGGTGAATGATGGGCAGTATAAACCACAAAATTAATATTACAACGGGGCGGAGTTTATAAAGACCTGGGTAGAAAGCCCAGTTTTCACTTGCTTTTGTTAGCTCATGAGGGTGGGGGCCACTCTCACCTGCACAGAAAGGGAGTTCCAGAGCAGGGTGGCCACTACTGAGAAGACCTGGCTTCTAGTTGAGTCACCTTCTTGAGCAGTACCACTGACTCAATGGTCCTACTCCAGTTGAGACTTACTACTGAATTTCAGTCAAAGTAACACACAAGACCCAACCAGAGCACACAGGCACCATATTACCATATAATGTGTGTAGTGGCAGAGTTCAATAAAAAACAAGGAATCTTTTTTTAAGAGTTACTTCCCGTTACCACCATGACACAAATGTATTCCATCATCACCTCCTTCTTGCACATGTTCTTTTGAAGGCTGAATTAGGCATTCCCTTTTCATCACATGCCAAAGTAATGCTTTCATATAAGAGGAGAGTAATACCTTAAGATAACGTAGGATATTTCCATCATCATTCTTCCCTTTTTCAGATTGACGCTTCTTACCGGCACGTGAAGGATTCATGTCAACCCAAGCAGCTGCAGCTATGAGTGGATGAAGTCTGAAAGTTCAGAAAAAGCTGATAAAATACGAGATTATTTTGGGGTGCCTCTCAAGAATGCAGCCTATAAAAATACTCCCATCATCATACCTCACCTTCAGTGGGAAGAGGTCAGAGTGAATTGTCAATGCGGAGTGTGGATTACAACCTAGACTACTTGAGTCCAGGAGTGACTTTCTACCCAATAAGCTGGCTTCTGACTACATTGCAAGTCCTAAAAACTGAAATCTTCCTTTCAAAAAAGGCTTACCTAACCCCAAGGTAAGTTTTGAAATTGCAATAAAAATAGTTAGCAAGGACTTTCAAAAAGTCATTAAACAAAGATTCATGGCTATCCTTTTCTGTGTCACACACCCTGCTCCCTTAATTTCTGATCAAGTATTTTTCCTTTCATGTCAGCATCTTTTTTCACGGCATGACCAGGCAGGAGGATTGTACTGCATTCATGATGTCCTGCCGAGTCGCATTTGTTGTAGGAGTTACACAACCATGGCGGTGGGTAATATTAGCAACATATCTTTTTGCTACTGCATTTACTGGAGGTTTTAAAACAGTTGTTGGAAGGCCATCTGCAAAAGATGCTGTGGATGCTCTGCTTTGGCAGGGGGCTGGACTAGATGAATCCAAAGAGGGGGTAGGGCACAGCTTTAAATAATTCAGTCTATCTCAACCGTGTTTCTAAATGGAAAGGGAACTGGTGTATTCCAGAGACAAGGGGACTCTAGCAAAATGGCATGATTCCATATACTCACCTTTCTGGCCTCTCTCAATGTAGCAACTTGTCACAGTATGGAATGGGTGGGACAGATAGATGATTATTGGAAACGTTACTGAATCAACCCACAGGTGAATTGCTCCACCTGTCTTCAGTCTGACATTCATAACCAACATTGACCCAACAAATATCTCTCCAGGCTTATGCACTCAAGATTGGCACTTTCATTAATGCAACAATTTGCAGCAAGAAGGTTCATGGAAGAACAGCAATATTTGCGGAAAGCTTTGTTTATTTGTGATAATCAAATCTTGAATCCCACAGACAGTGAGAAACTGATGATGCTAATATATTACAGTATCTTATACTTCTTCACTGTAAAAGAGACTTAAGTCACACACCATCCATGAAAGTGAAAACACTTCACTCTCAAGAACTCGCATATCATTGTGTGCTACGTACAGAACTATCTTCAACATACAGCAGGCCTGCCCAAGACATCGGCCATGGCACCTTCCCCCCCTCACTTGCCCTCTCCAGTGGTGGCTCCACTGGCAACGGCAGGCCCAGGCCGGCCTGCTGGGTCAGTTTGGGTTTTCCGGCCGTGCGTGCAGTAGCCACAGAGGTGGGCCCAGGCTGGCTTGCTGGGCCCACTTGTCAGAGACACCAAACGGGTCCAGCAACCTGGCCTGGGACCGCCTCCATGGCCATCGCCCACTACCAGAGCCACCACCGCGACCCCACCCCCGTCACCACCACCATTGCTGCCGCTGCCCCCACCCCCGCCACAGCTGCCCCCCCTGCCATTCCCCCCACCCCTGCCATCCCCACCGCAGTCCCCACCACCATAACTCACTCTTTCCCCTCCTTCCTCCCACTCCTCCTCCAGACCCAAGCTGTGTGAGCCTTTTTCTTCACTGGCTCATGGTGACCCCTGTGAAATGGTTGTTCGACCCCCAAAGGGGTCCTGACCCCAAGTTGGGAACCACTGGTATTGATAGAGAAAAATGCCTTTCTCAGCCAACTGAGAAAGGAAAGGCACACAGAATGCTGCATTCCTCCCAGAAGGCTTGTTTTATTCATCTTATCTATGTTGACAAGCAAAAGATTGGAGAATTTACAGGAACAATGATTCAGATAGGAGACAGGTGCCCTTTAGCCCTTTGGCCCTGTCTCAAAGCAATAGGTCAGGGGAAACAGAGGGTCACTTCCTTTCCAGATATGCCACGTCGACCAGGTTCGTGTGTGCATCACTGCAGCCCTCTGGAACACACCCTCAAAGAAAGGTTCACACAAGTTTCAAAAAGTACAGTGATGCCTTGAAGTAAAAAAATTAATCAATTCCAATGGATCTTTCGTAATTCAAAATTTTCGTTGTACAAAATGCCTCAGCAAAGAGACCCAGGCAAAGGCAGGGGGGTGGCGCCTTGTGTGCTCATTCGTAGCCCGTTTACAACCCAGGCACACTGTTTTTGGGATGCCCAGAGTGGCGTGCCTGGAGAGGAAACAGGCTACGAATGAACCCACAAAACGCCACTACCCCCTCTTTGCCCGCTCTGTGCAGGTTGTCCTGCACCCATTGGACACTCACCTAGAGAAGGGAGGACCGATCTTGCCCAGCTGTCAGAATCAGCTGTGTGGTAGTGGGGGGCAACACTTCACTCCTGCCCTCCAGTATGGCTTCAGCCAAATGGCTGCAGAAGTGAGACCAGATGGCAGGAGCAAAGCTCCCCTGCTCACCACTGCTACACAGCTGATGTTGACAGCTCATTGAGGGGGTTTCCTGGCAACCCAGGAAGGCAGGGGAACCTCTTCCCCTGCTTTGCTGGGTCAGGAAAGGCTTCCTCTATGAATGCCTTGAATAATTACTTGAATTTTTTTTTCATTAATTAAAACAACCTGCCTTTTTCATAATTTAAAATTACCCTATACCAGCAGATTTCCTTTTGTAATTCAAGTTTTTCATTGTTCAAGGCATTCATAATTCAAGTCATCACTTGTATATCACTTAACTCAGTGGTGTCCAAACTTCGGCCCTCCAGATGTTTTGGACCACAACTCCCACAGTCCTTTGTCACTGGCAACACAGGCTTGGAATTCTGGGAGTGTTGGTCCAAAACATCTGGAGGGCCAAAGTTTGGACACCCCTGACTTAACTAGATCCTCATAAAACTGAATGCAAAACAATGGGGTGCACAGACCTCTTCTAGTGTATCAAAAAGCATTGCACCGTACAAAGCTGTGCATCAGACCTATTGCAAAATTGCAATTTTGCACCTACAAGCACCTTGCAGCTCGTGTTAAGTAGCACATGTACTTTTGCTTGGGAGGAAAAACGTGGGCTTCTGGCATGTTTTGGAAATTTAGTTGCCTTAGGTCAGATGGTGTAGTATGTAAATCAAATAAATAAATCAGATAAATAAATCAAATATAAAATATGTACAGTATGAGAATATCATAATGAGATGTGCTAGCTGAAAATTCATCACTGGCAGATGAGTAATACGAAACCCATTGCTGGGGATATAAAGAATGGGCAGAGAACATCCATCCATAGTGCCTGGATTTCTTGGATAGAAGCCAAGATATAATGTAATCAATAGTTTCCTTCTAATTTGATTGATCCTTCAGTGGTGAACTACTAGCATACCTTGTCCAATATCTATAATTAAAATATGATTTTCATGAACATACAGTCTATATCAGAAAGTACTTACTGACTAGCAAGTCCTCTCATTATGCAGTCAAAGGAAAAAACTGCCAATAACATGACAGACTGGTTTATGTTACTTCTGCACTGTACACACCCAGCTCTTCTGCATCACTATCCTGTACACCAATACCTGTCACAGTGGTGGCGAACCTTCAGCACTCCAGATGTTTTGGACCACAGCTCCCAGAATTCCGAGCTTAGATTGCCAGTGACAAAGGACTGTGGGAGCTGTGTTCCAAAACATCTGGAGTGCCAAAGGTTCACCACCACTGCCCTATGAGAAGAGGGGGCAAGAGGATCATTTATCCCAAATCTCATCTCATGGAGGGGAGGGCTGACAGCCTATAAAGAAATACTGTAATCATGTTGTTGTTGTTGTTTTTCATTCTGGATTCTATGTGACATTCTATGTTATATTATGATTATATATTACATGCACTATGATATACAAACTAGCAGTCAAAGTAGTTTAAGAGCAAGCTAAATAAACTTAAATATACTTATATTTTTCACATGATGCCACACTTGGCATGAAAATATCTTGACTCCTCTTCCCAGCCAGTGAGGGAGACTCACATCGCGTAAAAGCCAGACTCTCCTCTGAGTCCTTCGAGGGCAAGAAAGCCCAAGGAGTCGGAGCGACCTCACAGGAAAGTGGTCCAGGTAGTGCCGAGATGCGAGTTACGAAGTTTGCCTGGATTCGACCTCCCAGCTGAAAAGGCGGGACTCCGGTGTAAATAAAGAAAAGCCATTAGCGAATTACTGGGACCGTGCCTGACCTGACACCCTGCTTCTCTTTCCCCGCACGGCAGCTAATCCTACCGATAAGCCGCCCACCACTGAGGAGGGAGACAAAATACTGTACAGTATTCCAAATTTCCCGTCTATTTCCCCAAAAAAGAGCACCCACTTTCCCAGGCCTTGGAGGGAGGGGTCGGATCCGGGCCTCTCGCGCGCACAAGCGCCCTGCCGCGCGAAAAAGGAGAGCCCGATGCCCCGCACCCAACCCCGCGCTCACCCTCCGCAACAGGTTGCCCGCCCGGGAGTCGCCGATGCCTTTTCCACTTCGGGGATGCCCACTGCCGATGGCGTGAAAGGAAAGCCGGGAAACCCGCCGAAAGTTGAACCGAACCCGGAAGGATAATGGTCGCCTTTCGATTGGCGCAGCTTGTCAGATGGCAGGACACGTCACACTGGTTGACGTGGGAAAAGGAAATACTGTACTGTATTGTAATTTTTTGTTAAATCCTGGCGTGGGATAAGACCGAGAGTGGTAGTGGCGTTTGACCTCTTTGCTCTTATCCTGTACATGCAAGCCAGAAGGAAAAAGCACCGTGGAAGCTACGTTTGCTAATATCTTTATTGAACCATCAAAATAGGGGCAGGAGGTACGGGATGAGGGCAGGAAAGTTGCCAAACGAAGATTTCAACCTTGGAGAGCTCCTAAATTATATCCCCCCCCCCCCCAGTTTTAGATGTAACTCCATCCTCTGCGTTTGGGGACACACCTGAACATGGAAACCCAATTTCAGTTTCCATGTTCCCTGGAAGATGGACAGCCAGTGGGGCAAGAGACAAATATGATTACTATGGTTTTTCAGGAAGGAACTGAGCTGAAGCGGCAAAGACATCCAGTTTCATTTGATGTAGACAGAAAGAAACAGGAAGTCCAATGCTCCATGAATCATAACTGGGTCATGGGATGTGAGAAGCATAGATCACAGTAAGCTTGAAGCTGTAAATCAACAAATGGATTGTTGAAACTTGAACTAAAGTGAAATAAGATTCAATCAGATAATTACAAAGTGTTTTGCTCTGGAAACAAACGCAGAAAAAAATGAGGTGGTTCTAATTCTACCTGTAAAACATTACACAAGTAGTTATGGGCTGTAACGCAAATTGTGACTGAATAATATTAATCAAAATATTCCCTGAAAGCTGAAAGCATAAGCATCATCCTGGTTATCAGCCAGGTGTTCCAAATATAGATGCTCAAGAAGAATAAGACATTGAAAACTTTGATTAAGGTGTACAGAAGGAAACTGGTCACATGTTGTGAAGCAAGACTCATGGGACAGATGGAGATGATTTATGAGCCGTCCCATTCCTCAGCTGCACAGGCGTTGGTGCCTGCTGTAAGGGCACTGTGCGTAGAGGAAAAGAGCAGACAAGGGAAAAGAGTGCATGAGGGAAAAGAACACAGTGTGATGGGGAGCTCCTGGTGTTGAGGGTTCTGGCTGACAGAGGAAGAGGAGGGGGAAGGGTGAAATGAAGGGAAGTATAAAGGGACAGAATGGGCCGGAAGGAGGAGTGTGGTTCCGGTGGTGGAGTGGGCTGTATATGTGTTCCCAAGCGGCAAAGGTCCATGGAGAGCAGGACCAACTGGGTGCAACAAGGGGAGGAGAAGCAAATGGGCCAGACACTTGTGCTGTGGGACTAGATACAATAGGACCCAGGTATCCACTGGGGATTGATTCCAGGCCTTCCTGTGGATAATGAAAACCATGGATAAGAGAGAGCGCCCTCCAAAATCCCCAAAACTGTTTTATGACAGTAGCTTGCTTTACAGATGCTGCTTGTGACAGTAGCTGCTTTGTGGCTACTGATTTTTTTATTTATTTTTTCCTCTGACACAGGTGGATAACTAAATCAGGGGATAATGAATCAGTGGATACAGGGGTCATACTGTACTCTGGATGGGGGACACTGGAGAGGAGGTTGATGGCTTGCCAGAGATTTGGGATCCATCCTTATGGAGAGGAATGTTAGAGGAAGTTAAATCACTGTAACAATTGCCAGGTTTAATGGACAATTCTGACCGTTGTGGTCCCACTGACATTATTGTTCATAAGCCAGATGTTCAATAAAAGTTTGTTTTTGAATAATCCTAATCAGTCTCTGATAGGGTCTCAGGGAAAGGAACTGCCCATGGATAAATGAAAACCCAGTCACACACATCCAACAGAATATGCTGAAAATCATAAATGAGTAGAATGGAAATATAGAAAATAAAGGAGAACCAATCATACAGCAAATGGATAACTGGGTCTGGGAATCAAAAATGAAGCAAGAGAGCCATTCAGAGAATTTTGTGAAGCCAGCAATGTTTATTGTAAATATATGCTTTAAACAACCTAACATTTCATTAAACACAAGGACGTTACAGTTCAAAAGCATGTAAATGCAAGTAGATAAATAGGTACTGCCATAAAAAGGGGGAAGGTAAAACAGTGTTTCCTTGCAGCCATGCTGGCCACATGGCCACGGACTTGCACAACACTGGGCTCTTCAGCTTGAATACGGAGATGGACACTGCCCCTAGAGTCAGACACGACTAACATGCATGTGCAGGGGGAACCATTACCTTTACCTTTTAGTACAGAAATAAAAAAGAATAGCATGTGATAATTGTTTTATCTTTGCAAAAACAAGACCAAGAGCAGGCTATGGCACAGTTGCAGTGGAGATACTGAAACTGATCAAAAGTTTGGCCAAAATCATTTCAAGTCATACCTACATAACACAAAGGGCATAACTTTTGGGGGTGAGTTGCCTCAGTTGATGTGCATTGTGTCCTTGGTCATCCAACTCAATTGACAACAGTTTTCTTAACTTAAAACAAGTCACCTCCTAAAATTATGCTGTTTGCATAACTACACAGGGAGATGTTGACCGATGCCTGTAATCGTGTCTATACTTTGGTTCAGTCATGTAGCCATGACACTGGAAAACTTGGAAAGAAAGCTATGAAGGAACTAGAATATGTCCTAAGGTGCAAGACTGTGCCACTGGAGGCCAAGGACTAAACTGAAATACAGTGGTACCTTGTATAAAGGAATTAATTCGTTCCAAATGAAATTATGTTAAGCAAATTTTCCTTTATACAAATTTCCCATAGGAATGCATTGAAAACAGAGTAATCCCTAATTGTAACCATTTTTATGTTGTACAGATTTGCCCTATAGGCAATTCTGTTAAGCAAATTTCCTCTATCTCCGGAATTTTTTATGTTGTACAGATGTTATGTTATACAAACCATTTGTTATACAAGGGTCCACTGTACTGCATTAAGGCCATCAGTTTATGTAATAAATGAGTTATATGTACACAGTGAAGCAGACCAACATAGCTGCCTCTTCGAAAAATGCCAAAAAGAAGGCAATTTTGAATGATTATTTTCAAAAAAGTATCCACCATTTTATTTATTTATTTATTTATTTATTTATTATATTTCTAGACAGCCCATCTTCCGAACGGAACTCTGGGCGGTTTACAATTAAAACAAGGCAACGGAGATACAAAAGGGCAAAAAAAAAAATAGTAATAAAATAAGGAGGGACAAGACCCTCCACAAATGATGGCATGGGCGGCAAGAAAAAAAATTAAGTAAAAAGGTCGCCATATGCCTTTCAGGCAGGGGAGGCTGTTTCTCCCTCATCACCACCGTCACATTACCAACAGTGGTTTCCAACTTTGTGTTCTTGGACTACACCTCCCAGAAATCTTGGCCAGCACAGTTGGTATTGAAGGATTCTGGGAACTGCAGTCCCCCACACCAAAAAAAAAACAACAACCTGAGTTATCCCAGTTTGGGAACCACTGCTCTAGAACGACATGAGGTAGCAGGAAATGTAGAGAAGACAAAAAGGTGACCATGGTGTGTTTTGTTGTTGCCTTTTGCATTGGCAATACAAAAAGAAAAAAAAGCTTTGCTACAACCATTGCTAATGAGTCTCACCTCTAAGCAATTACAGGAGCATCTCTTTGTCCCCTGAAGAAATTCCATGAAATTATCCCTCAATTTCTCTGTCCACAAATAAACTGGAGAATTTCAGAAGGCTATTTCTTACATGCTGGAGTATTATTATTCAGCAACTCCAATTTTTACAGAAGAAGTTGTTTGTCTCTTGCGATAAAATGAGTTTCATGTGACACCTTAACAGGACCAGTCAGAAGATATTTTATTGGTGGAGGCAGAGCAGCGAGGGTGTCCTCAGTTCACCTGAGTCTAGAAGTCTAGCAGCTAAAACCAGATGAGTTGTTTTGATGTGTGAAGCAGCAATATTCACCAGTACCTCTGTCTCCCAGTGGCAGCACAAAAATGAAAACATAACTGTTTTGCTGCTTTTTCGTGACACCAAATCTGCTGCTTCTGATTGCCACTGCACTGATGAGGCTGATTTACACTTTTAAAAGACTTAACACATTCATTATGACCCAAGGTTAGTGCCACAACTCAACGTCTGTGCTTTCAGTAAGGCAATTGTTCGAAAATAGAAGCCCTCTTGTTACTCCTTAGAAACACAGTACATCAATACTACAGTAACATGATTAGCATGAAAAATGCATGCAGCTTGCTTATCACTATTTCTGCCAGTAGATGATGCTATAATAAAACACCTCCCATTCTGTCTTCTGATATATCTTTTCTTTTGCACTCTTTCTTCTGCTAAGACTACCACCTACAGATCAAATGAAATATGTGTGTTCAAGGGGAGACAATTTTAGAACAGTTAAATGAATAATTTCCTGCCAAACAGTGACCAATTAGCAGGAGCAAGGGTTGACAGTTGCTATCCTGTAGGGACCATTTATCATTAAAATTTAAATTTCGCTAAAATAGGCGACTGTCATTTTCTATGGTTCAATTCATCTCTAGTGCTCTCAGCCAGAATTGTGTGGGTATTTATACGGACCCAAGAGGAAGTGTGGAATTTGCTGCAGTTCAGGTGCCATCTGCATGTTTGTCATGTACCTAATTGTATGATCAATCACACATGTGACATGTGGACAGCACTTTATCAATTAGCCACAGTAACCCTCTGCAGCTACTGTGGTCCCTCTTGTCTGTACATAAATATCAAAAAAGAGCTGGGCTATAACCATCTCTTTCTGGTATATATAGCTACTGTTTCTAGCAAATGTATCATGGATTCAGCAAAGTCATATTTCCCTATTGTTGTCCTTCCATACTAAAGGTGGCAATTGCAACTTTTTTTGCATCTTCTTCCCATTTCACAATTTTTATTATTAAATTGAGGCAAACATACAGTAAGCTGCTGTGTCCATATTACAATAGCCTTGTCAAGTCTTTTGTGGGCAAACAGGTCATGGGATCATATGCAAACGGTTATACATCATGCACACACAACATCCAGATGTTCCCTAAACCATCCTTGTCACACTGGGCAAAGAGGTATGTAGGTGACCTCTGATCATCTTTCATTGTACATATATAAATATCTCCCTGTGACCAGCAGTACTGCCTTATCTCTTGTATGTAAAGGGGAAAAAGGAGTAGAAACCACTGAAGACTTCCATGTCTGAGACAAGGAGGCTAGGGACTTAAAAGCTAGGGCAGCATTTATGAGACCTTGTTCAATCAAAATTGGGTGGTTAAATGTTCTAAATGTGCTTGATGTCAACATGAATATGTGAAGGCTGACAATTCCAAATGAATATCATCAGTGCCCCCAAAATAGCATATTTTACTCTTGTTTGCTGATATACCCCTTGAGATTCTGGACATTCCTAAAACTTGTCAATTAGGAATATATAATATATATGTAAACCTGAGGGGGGGGTCTGGCAGATGGCAAAAATGGCCTCCAGGACCTTGGAAGTTGATGAACCCTAGCTTATTGTCACCATGGGCTGTCCATAAAAGGTCCCTGGAGACTGGAGGGTTCAGCCTTGAGTGGTGGCAACACTGGGATGGAAGACATTTTCCCCTATAGGTTCTATTTGGGTAAATTTGAAATTTGGGAAGTACAAATGGGAAAGGAAGGGATTTACCCAGGATATTGGGGCTTAGAAATATGAAATTTGTTCCTTGGCAGTGTTCACTATCTTGGCTTTATTCTGCAGCACTGCCAATCCATTTCACTGTGATAACTCAGAGGATATCAGCACCCAGGGCCTAAGTGCTTTGATACCTACTGTGTCTCCTAGGAGTGGGGCCACCCAAGACCATCAAGAATATGTGTGGCTGAGGGGGCTATGAGGCCTGACATCAGGGCCACATTGGGCAAACTGCACAGTTCCCCCACACACACACCACCACCATCTGGCAAACCGGTATCTCGAAAACCCTTGGGAGGGTCACCATAAATAGGAATGGATGGCTCATTGTTATTATTTATTATGAAACTGATCCATTGTGCCTCTGACTTTCCATGTCTCCATCCAGTGGGATCTTTAGAAAGGATTTGAACTCTAAATGAAGCAAGGGCATTTTATTTTTCTGCATATTGATATTTTGTAGAATTCTCACAACCTTTACCAGGAAGGATGACATAGCAGAGAAGGGGAGTAGTTGCTGGAATTACCCACATTCATGATAACAAGATTTATGGGTCAAGCCTATGTATGATGAAGAAACATGGAGGAAAACTGTAAAAATGCTGTGTTTTTGTTCCTCTTTGCCCCCGACCCCAATAAAAGAGTTTGTGAATTGCTCCAGAGAGCAAGCAGGACAGTAAGTAAGTAAGTAAGTAAGTAAGTAAGTAAGTAAGTAAGTAAGTAAGTAAGTAAGTAAGTAAGTAAGTAAGTAAGTAAGTAAGTAAGTAGTGAAAGATTCTTCCATATTCTCTGCTGTAGGGACTGGAAAGGTAGGTTACTTCATTTAAGGGCAGATGGGGAGAGTATGGCTTTCCAGATGTTAATGGGCTATGATTTCTATCACTTTCACCCAATGGTGATCTATGATCTGACATAGGTGTTGCTTCAACCTGGAAGAGCAGGACAAGTTGCTCTCCTATCTTCAGCCTAGTCAACTTGTGAATTAAGGACTGGGACTGGTGGAAGTGTCACCTATGCCCCACTTCTGCTCTAGGTAGTCTTACTTTTATTAACAGAAAATGCTTAAAAAGAATGTTCAGAGGTTCTTGAAATGTCAAGGGTAAGGTGGCTCCTCACTGAAGAGAACTACTGGATGTTAGTTCTTTGTTATGCCATTATTTAAAATTAAGTTACATTATTTCTATTGATTTGTTGTTTTTGTACACCTGGTAGTGTATTATTGTTCTGTATGGTTGTAAACCACCTACAGTGGCCTTGGTGGCCAGATGGGCAGTATATAAACCAAATACTGTAAATAAA
>JAHTLZ010000016.1:80578027-80593919 GCA_023846285.1 Phrynocephalus versicolor
AAATAAATAAATAAATAAATAAATAAATAAATAAATAAATAAATAAATGTTTACTGAATCACAAAGTGCTTACTGCTTTGAATCCTAATTACCTGATGTATGAAAAAGGGTTACAAAGCTACAAATATTATATTTATACGAAAGCACATACACATACTATTTTCCCCATAAAAGAGATGTATGTGTTCCATATGCTACACACTGCAGAAACAGGTTTCCTTCTTCTTGGCAAGTGGTTAAGCTTCTGTTTCCAGATGGACTTTTCAGACAAAACTTATGTTGAAGTCTGAAACTTGATGCTGTAAAGCCATGGATGATATTTCCCCAAACAATCCATCCATGCCAAAATATAAGTGAGATGCCAGACACTAGTTTGATTGTTTTGTGGGCTTGGGGGCAGCAATTTTATTTTTTATAAATGCAATACAACGGCCACATAACAGCCTCCTCTGTTAATAATAATGTGCAAGAACGTGAGATGTATGCCAAGACCGGGGGTGCCCCATACCAAGAAGGTCAAACTGAAGCAGAAAACTTGCTTTTCTCTCCACTGACTCCAACTCACATTCTGTGTTGGTGATGATGGAAGAAAACAGGGCGCCCTTTGCAACCTAGCCTGAAGGAAACAAAGAGCTGTAACTCTTTAGAATGGCCGTACCCAGTGCGTGGTGCAGTAGTGATTCAAGTCATACACCAGAGATGCTGGAGACGATGGTTTGTGTCCCCACTTGGCCATGGAAACTCACTGGAGGAGTGGAACTGTCACTTACCTTGAAAGCCCTATTAGGGTTATTAGAAGTCAGTTCTGACTTGATGGGACATAACTGTAGAGAAGAAGAAAGGATTAAAACTTTTTCTTTTTACTATCCCTCAGTTTGTATTTGGGCCACCAGGATGTAGCACAATGAGAACCCAAGCAGAATAACTGCATTAACGGATCCTATCAAATCCTATACATTGGGATGAAAAAGTTGCCATCACATTGTGTTGGTGTATTTTTAAAAGCAAGCAAGCAAGCAAAGAAAGACAAAAACAGCCACTTAAAGGCCCCGGTCACACAACTGTGTTTGCTGCAAATGACTGCACAGCAAAAGATCATGCCTCCACTCGAAGGCACAACATTTTGGCACCCCAGTCGACCACACCCCCTGAAGCACATTTTAACCACATCATCCTATACCACCACCAGGGGTTCGATCAAATTACTCCTCTTAATGATGCACAGTTTTTATCACAGCAATTGCAGTGCGACCGCTGAAAATTCACACCATTTCAGTCCCCCCCTTTCTGCCTCTTTCTGCTGTCCCACTTTAATAATCAATCGTGAAACTGAATTGCTGGTACACCGGCATGCCTCCATCACTTTGGCAGCAGGTGGTTAGTGACAATGTTCGTTCGTGTAAACCTGCCCATAGGAAACACATTACACACAGGAAAAAATATCTCAAACTTTCGCATGAACTCTTGCAGTAATACTAGAAAGCCGACATTCCAGTAATCAGCAAGCAAATCACTTTATATATATCAGGAGAAAGGCAGGGAAATAAACAGGGAAAAGATGTGCATTTGGCAAGACGGGATGCAGAGAAAGAAGTATAATACACCCCTGCCGCCGGGGCGTTAACTGTGCACCAAACATCACGTGATCACCCGCGATTTTAGTACGCATCAAAATATGATGCAGTTAATAGCTGTGTGACCGAGGCCTTAGAAGAACCTGCAGTTAACAGAGTCCAGATAGGGTATTAAAAGGCCAGGTGTGCAACAGAAAGATGCTTGAATAAAGGCACCTGGATCGGTAGTACGGTAGCCTCGTTTGTATGGCTCGTATTTAAGAACCAGTGTGTGACAGCAGTTAAACGTGTTGGACTGTGATGCAAGAGATCCAGGGGGATTGTCTCTGCTGACTCATGAAACCATGTGAGTGGCTTTGGGCCAATCATTTTATCTCAGCCCAGCATGCCTCACAGGACTGTTGTGTGAATGAAACTGAGAGATGGAGCATATTACACTGCACATTGGCAGAATGGAAGGAGGTAAATTTCATTTTAAAAATTGCATGCCATCAGGGCTGGAATAGTGACAGGACATGTGATGCCGGGATATATAAGTATAGGGGGTTCTATTTCATTCTTAAATGATGGAGGCACCACACATTTATTGCATTACACCACCGGGATATGTGAAAACATCTCCACTGGATTTCTTTCTGGGCATTGCAACATTAAGGGATTCCATCAAATTCCTGCTGAGAAGGGTTTGGATGCATTAACCTTTTTAGACCAAAACTTCTCTCTTCTCCTGGGCAACATAGCCACTGGTCTTTTTGTCAGGAAATTCTGGAAGCTGTATAGTGCCAAAGCCATAACATCTGATCTGCAGCACATTTTATATTAACAATCCCAATTTCTTCAAGTTCACGGAGAAAATCTGAAGGACTTGTGATATTTTCCACTTGCACATGAGTTTGGATACATCCCCTAAAAACATGATATGGAAAGGCATCAGGTCTTGCAATAGCAGATCCCCACACACACACACACACGGAGAAACCAGCTTTCATATCACATCTGTCAAAGATCATCATAAAACTCTGCTAGGCCCATTTTATCCAGCAGCTTGTACCTTACAATGCTAGCCAGATACCCCTGGTAATTATCCTATTCCACTGTTGCTTCAGCTGTTGCTCAGAAAGCACTTCAAAAGTTGGAAGTGACTTAGCAGCGCATAACAACAAGGGAAGTAAATAGTCAGTCAATATAGAAATGATAGTCAGAATTCATTATGTCCTCAAGAAACCACCCATACCTACATGTAGCTGTAAGGAAAAATAGGCAGTGATGCACATTCCTTGCAGTGCCGGCTCTACCATTAGGAAGGGTGAAGCAGTTGCCGCAGTTGGCTGATACAGAACAGCAGCATGATACTGAAAGGCTGAACAGAGCCTGCTATATGAGGCCCCATTTACCATCTAATCCAACTAGCTGTATTCAGATTTGGAGGATGATGTTCTCCCATGACCCATGTTCAGCTGCTAGCCCAGTTCACTGCTTAATTTTCGCAGGGCCATGTTTTAATCCAGTCTTGTTTTATAAAACCATCAGCTAAGAAAGATCTCAAATCTCCAAGTGCTAATTATTTTGCCATTCCATTCTAATCTCTGAGTAGAAACGTGAGTTAGCCAAGCTGGTGTTACTTTATATGCTGTTATTCATCTGTATTGAATCTGTATTTCATATACTGTACATACGAGAAAATTATCACTAGAAAACGATAATGTGTATTCCTTAAAAATATTAGAAAAGTAGTTCGAAAACGATGTTTCAGCCACATTCTAAAATCTGTTAAACATATATCATAGCCTTATGCAGTTGCTACATTGTTATGTTTACACACATTAGAAATTCTAAAAAGTAAATTGTTTATCCAAGCCAACATAAAAGTAATAACTTATACACTATGTCAACTTCTCCTCTTCCTTCTCCTCCCACTTCTCGCTGAGATTGAACATTGTCAGTGAGTGTATATTACTTGTTTGTAGGCATTAACTGAAGCAGGTACATTATTTTCCCCATAGGCTGGAGTTCAGCACCAATTAGTGTTAGTAATGATTAATAATTAATAATGATTAATTCACATTTCATCCCATTGTTTTGGATTCTTAAAAGACAACTGTACATTCCGTCCTTTACTTTGCAGACATGGCTAATATCAACAAAGACACTCGGCAAGGGGAAATTCCATGCTTTCATTTTTTCATGTACTGGGAAAGTAAGTCTGAAACTGTACTGGCAAGCCCAACTGGAGGGATTTGGCTTTGCTGCACCTAGATTTGCAGCTGTTTTTACGGTGTCGACATCCACATTCCTCAATCTGAAGCAGTTCAACCCATGCCAAAGCCCACCATTCCTCTTCGTGTGATCCCACACGCTGCCAATCCCTGGCTCTCCTTTTACAGTTCATCATAGAGCTGGTGGGCGATTTAAATGCTGCACAGCACTGGGGAAAACGGACAGTTTTCCATAATGGAAACATTGGAAAGCACAGACACGTATACGGTGGAAACATGATGGTCTGCTGTAGTTCACTTGAGCTGTTATTATTTCGTATAAATTGTTTTGTCTGTGCAGAGGTGTTTTAGTACTAAACTTCTGGTATAAAATGATGTAGTGCTAAGCTCAGTGCTTTGTCCTTTAAAACTTTTCTCCCAATAAGATGGTGTCATCTGCATATCTTAAATGACTGATGTTTCTTCTACCAATTATCACTTCTCCTTCATCTGAATCTAGTCCAGCTTTCCATATAACATGTTCTGCACATGGACTGAACATGTAGGGAGATAAAAGGCACCCATCTTATACCTTTGCCTAAAGAAAGCCAATTCTGTCTCCCCATATTCTGCCCTCTTCAAAGTTTGCAGTCAAACCCACCACCATGCATTCAACTGTGGGTGGTTTTTCAACTGGCCGTTTAAGGTGAGGCAAAGAAAATATTTTCAACTTTTTTTTATAAATAATGTAGTGCAGGGATCCTCAACCTAAGGCCCTGGGGCCGGATGCGCCCCCCCCCAAGGTCCTGAATCCGCCCCCGGGACTAATTGCAACCCCCCCCACATAACCCCTGTTTTGTGAGCAAGCCAGCCTCCGCAGCTGCTGTTGGACTGTGATCTGGCGCCCAGTGGTGTCTGGGTGGTGGTGGACCGGCCCGCTGTTTGAAAACTGAGGATCCCTGATGTAGTGCATCAGTGATAATCTTCCTAGTGTTTTTTTAAAACTTTTCAAATGGCCTTTAATTAGCAGGACAAGCAACCAGTTTTCCATGTCCTGAACTGGCTTGCTTATTAAGCAATTTCACAATACTGTATTGTCAAACTGAAAGAGGAAGTTTGCTTTCCTGCCCACACCAGAAAACCCTCATGAGTGTGGCCAGAAAGGCGACACTCTAGGGGCAGGCTGGTACGCTCTAGCAGTGATATCCTCTGATCCCCATCTTCAAGAAGGCACCAGCCCCTCCCTGCAGCACTCCAAACAGAAGGCTAAACAGCTTCTGCAGTCAGCCTCTGAGTCAGATGTCATCACATGCCAGTTTAGGGACAAGAGGGCCAGATCCTCTCCTGCCTCTAGTAGCTGCTGTGGCTGACATTTCTACTCCAGACAAGGCACCCATGGTCTTTTTTTTCAAGGCAATGTTGCAGTCACAAAGGCCTTTCCTCTTACCAATACGGTAACCTTGGTCATCCTTTACTTTGGTTATCTATTCTAGCCTATAGCTAGCATATAGTGACTCATGTATTGATGGCACTGATAGACCAGTCCTCCCACCAGCCCAACACACCATAAGCTCAAGGGAAGGCATGTGCAAGGCTGAGCATGATTTGTCTAGCAACACCTGATGGGTTTCATGGCTTACTGGGAAACGGCATCAGGAAACCCAGTGTCCCAGGAACATAATACTCAAACTGAACCAGCTCTTCAATTCTTGGATGTACAAAGTAGAACGTGGAGTATACAAATTGCTTTATAGATTGTGGATAGATAATGAAAATGTGAGTCTTGCTGGGACAGATAAAGGTCTACCTGGTGGTGCTTCTGATACTTGGAGCCAGTTTAACTAGTAGCTATTGAAGCCCCTACTGTTCATGAATTGCTCTAAACTCCTTTTAAAGCCATCCAAGTTGATAGCCATCATCACATCTCCCGGCAGTGAGTTCCACAGTTGAATTGCTCCTTGTTACAAAAAGGTACTTCTTTTTACCTCTCTTGAATCTCCCATCATGCCATTTCAGTGAATGGCCCCTAAGTCCAGTATTCCAGAAGCATCTCCCTATTCACCTTCTCAAACCATCATTTTATAGACTTCTGTATACCAAGACTCCACACTTCTTTTCCTTCTTGCTCCTCCACTAAGCTAACCCCCCTGCAAGGGAGTCAGTCTGGTGTAGCAGACTGTCTAGTTTGGAGAACCGGGTTCAAATTCCTCTCTTTGACCATGGAAACTCACTGGGAGAGTGCCAGTAAACATCTCACAACACACCCGGAAAACCCTATTAGGGCTGCCACAAGGCAGATGCCAGCACACGGCAAAATTTTATACCCATATGTGGTGTCTTCAGTCCCCCTCTCTTTTTGTCACCTCAAGCTGCTCCCCACCTTTTTGTTGTTGTTGTTGTTGTTGTTTTGTTACAGTTGTGGCCAACTCTTCATGAACCCATGTCCATGGAGTTTTCTTGGCAGGAATACTGGAGTGGCTTGCCAGTTCCTACTCCAGGCCAGCCTACCGCACCTGGTATTCCCTGGTGGTCTCCCATCCAAGTACTAGCCAGGTCCGACCCAGCTTAGCTTCCGAAAACAGGCCAGATCGGATGTGCTCAGTAGTACCCTAATAGGGCCTTCAAGGGAGGGAGAAGTTAACGATTTCCCCCACACCGTCTCCTTTTGAGAAGCAAAAGGGTTCCAAGGATTTGCAAGGCAGGATCCGCACAGCGCCCATCTAGGCTAGGAATTCCCCACGTCTCCCTCCCTCCTTCCCAGGCAAGCTCGTGAGTATCCTTGTCCTCCCCTTTCGTTTTCGTTTTCTGCACGCCAGGGTTATCCCGAAAGGCAGGGGAACCGATTTCCGTGCAAACTTGAGGGAGGAGAGTCAGCTCAAGTCCCTAAAGGAGACGATGCAGAAGAAGGGATTTTTCGGGGCAGGTGGCTTTCCCCCCTTTTTTTAACGGCAGCAAAGAGAAAGAAAAAGAAAAAGAAAAAGAGAGAGTCTCATGACCTGTGATTCATCTCACGGTCCCCGAGGGCCCGGCGGCAACACCCTTGTGTGACTGAAGACCTACGAAACGATTGGCCCGTCGAGGTTCCTCTTTCTCTGCCCCGTCGCTTGCTCCGTTTTCAAAAATCAGTGACTTCCCGTAGCCACTGCGAATTAATTTTGAACCAGTGGGTTGCGAGTGAGCTTGAGGGAAGAGAGATCACCTGTCTGTCGTCGGTGGTGGAAGGAAGCCAGCGAGCAAGAAACCTGTCAGGTAAAAAGAAAATCTGCCCGTCCCACGTTCACTCCACCACCCCCAAACCTCCCCACAGAGGGGAGAGAGAGAGGGAGTCCACTTTGAGCCAGGGCCTCGGCGCCTGGCCCCCGTTTGATTTTGGAAGAATCCGGGTCAAGGGTGTATAAATTCTTTGCTGAAAACGTTGAGAAATAGGACGCTGTCGAATACCTTGGAGAAGTTACTTTTCTCCACTACAAATCCTAAAATCCCCTACTGAAGGCGGCCATGTGTAGCCTCCCCAAAAATCCTCTTTCCAGTTTCCGTTTGGGCGCCTGCATTGACCCTTTTAAAACCGTTTGAGCAAAGATAGTGCTTTTTTCTGTGGTGTCTCAACCAACCGGCATTGTTGGACACTGTGTGATCAAGTAGTAATCTCCGTTGTGCCTGGCCTTTACTGCTTATGTTGAATACATTTGAACTTTAATTGTATTGTAACAGATTCTGCTTCTGTGCAGATCTTGACCATTTTACAATATCCACTTGGTTTCATTTTTTGCCTTCTTTCTGCACCAGTTTGCCAGTCGAGCCCACTGAGAACAATACATACACTCTATGAGTTTCCCCCAGAAACAGTCATGCCATATAATGAGAGATTAGAAAAGTTACTTCTTTGGATTGCAACTATCAGGGAACCACAGCCTTTTTGACTGGAATATTTGGGAAGATGTAATAATAGTTTTTTTAAAAAAAATAACTGTTCCTTCCTCTGGCAGGTATAAACCTGTTGATCTTTTGACTAATAGGGTTCCCTATATTTTCGGTTCTGTGCAGGTGAGCTGCCTCTCCTTTCCCCCAGCATGGCTTTTTGGCTTTGGCTTCTCTTGGTTTTCCTGAGAGCAGGGGATGCCGGCGCTCAAGAAGACATAGGGTTCAAAGCTTGTAGGCTTCAAGGCTTCAAGGAAAAAGTGCTGGAAGTGTTGCCTGGAGGTGGCTGGGACAACCTGCGCAACGTGGACATGGGCATGGTGATGAGCCTCAACTATTCCCAGTGCAGGGTCACAGAAGACGGTGAATACCTCATTCCCAACGAGGTCTTTGCGGTGCCTCTAAAGCAGAGCACTGTTGAAGTGCACTCGGAGCTGATTGAGGACTGGTTGTCCTACACGGATGCCTTTGCGAAATCCATCAATGATGAGGCTTCCTTCCTCTCCATCCTCAATGGGAAATTCTCGGCCGGTTCCCAGGAGACCAAGATGCACAACGTCTACGATGAGACGGTCACCACACGAGTGCAAGCACGCTATCACATCTACTCAGTGAAAACCCACCCTTCCTTCACCTTGCACAAGGACTTTCGGCGTCAGCTCGTGGACATAGGCAACCACCTGGAGAACAACCAAAGCCGCAGAGCCGAGTATCTGGCGGAGATGCTGGTTCTCAACTATGGCACCCATGTCCTCACGGTTGTGGAGGCTGGAGCCAGCCTCCTCCAAGAGGACCAGGTGAAGCGCAGCTTTGTGTTGGACAAGGAGTCCCAGAAAGCAGGCATCACTGCCTCGGCGTCAGCCACCTTTTTCAGCAAAGTGAATGTAGGAATCAATTTCTCTTTGGAGGCCTGGGATGATCTGACCAAGAGTTACTTGGAGAACACAGTGGATTCCAAGGTCGAGAGCAGGGGCAGTGTGCCTTTCTACCCGGGCATCACCCTCCAGAAGTGGCAAGAGGGCATCCCCAATGGCTTGGTGGCCATAGGCAAGTCTGGGTTGCCTCTGCCTTTTCTCATCACTGCCGAGGCCTTGCCAGAGCTGCCTGAGCCTACCGTTCAACGGGTGGCTGCTGCAGTGGAAAAGGCAATCCGCCTTTATTATGCTGTGAACACCCACCCTGGCTGCGTCAAGCCTGATTCTAGTAATTTCAACTTCCAGGCCAACGTGGATGATGGGTCATGCCAAAAACCCAACACGAACTTCACTTTTGGTGGAGTCTTCCAGGAGTGCCATGGCATATCTGGTGAAGGGACGGAGGAGGCATGCCAGCCCTACCGGATCAAGAACCCACTGACTGGTGACTACTCTTGCCCAGCCAACTTTTCCGCTGTCCCTCTTCATGGAGAGCAACGCATCACCAGCAAACCCAAGACAGAATGCCACAAGCAGTGCCACTCCTGTTGGCTCGTGCTGAGCTGCTGTAAGACGGTTTGTGGCATCCACTACTACTCCACCACGGTGAAGTTCAATGCCTACTGGTGTGCAGCTACAGGCCCAGTGCTCCAAAACTCAGGCTTCCTTTTTGGAGGACTGTATAGTACCGGAAATGAGAATCCTGTCACCAGCACTTATGCCTGCCCAGCCTTCTTCTTCCCATTGGTCCTGTTTGATCATCTAAAGGTGTGCGTCAGCAGTGACTATGAGATGGGAACCCGCTTTTCAGTACCCTTTGGTGGCTTCTTCAGCTGTCAGTCTGGGAACCCTTTGGCTGGCTTACTAAAGGGACAAAGCCCTGGGATCCTCCAAGACTTTTTTTACCAGGACTCTTCTACCCAATATCCCATGAAGTGTCCGAGAGGACATAGCCAACACAAAGCCTACATTAGTGATGGCTGTGAAATCCTCTATTGCCTGCAGGCTGGGACACTTTTTGCCCAGCAGTTAGCCCCCATCAAACTCCCACCCTTCTTGCGTGTGCCATCCACCAATGCTGACCTTCCGGAGACCATCATGGTGCGCTCTGGCGGTAGTTTGGCCTGGGTGAAAATGCACTCCAGTGGGAGCTGGAGGGTGGCCAACGCCACGGATGAGAAACAGATGGCTTTTCTTTTTGAGGGACGAGATCGCTCAGGACTGCCAGGAGGTGCCATTGCGGGAATCTCCATGTCCGTGATTGCAGTCTTGGCTGTAGCTGTGGCTCTCCTCGTTTACAAAATCCGGCAAAAAAGGAGCAGAGGGTACCGGGAGGTGTCAAACAGACATCTAATAGAAGA
Organism: Phrynocephalus versicolor; assembly: GCA_023846285.1. Taxonomy (NCBI): domain Eukaryota; kingdom Metazoa; phylum Chordata; class Lepidosauria; order Squamata; family Agamidae; genus Phrynocephalus; species Phrynocephalus versicolor. The sequence goes on from JAHTLZ010000016.1 coordinate 80,587,990, forward strand.
CCAAGGAAGTTATGGAACCACTGAAGTTCCTCCAGAACTTAATGCAGCTTGAGAGATCTTCCGACGTACGTCTGTGAAGATTCTCAGTCATCCAGGTGCGTTTATCTGGGAGTTGAGTCATGGCTACTGGACTTCTTTTTTGAGACCGATGAAGCTGTTTGGATGAACAGCGAAACGTTTCTATCTCTCAAAAAAGAAGTCCAGTAGCCATGACTCAACTCCCAGATCTTCCGGCGTATTCCATGGATTGAAAATATATAATTTAGGCGAGGAGGCACTGATTCCAAGATGAGTTACAGAGAAGGAGGACAATTATCATTAATGGTTTGCAGGAAAGCAAACATAAACTCTGATTTTCCATAGTACAAATGTTGGTTTTATGTGATTATATTTTTTACCAGGATGATAATCAACTTTATGAGAAAAAAGTTTGTTCAAAATTGAGTAAAAATGGCTAAAATTTGAAGTTACCAAGGAAGCCAAAAGCTCTATCCTAAAGGTAAAGAGACTTATATGGGAGCCAAGAGGAAGAAGGGCAAAATATAGCAGTAAGATGATATACCTCTTGAAAGACATTATCTTTTGTTTGATAATTGAAAGGGAACAAATATTGATGGGGAAGGAGACTAGAGATGTCAGGTTTCTGTAAACTTTTTTTGGGGGGGGGATTGGGAGAAACCTGTTCTTTGACTGCAACCCCCAGAAACCCCAGCCAGCACAGCTGGTAGTGAAGGCTTCTGGGAACTGTAGTCCAACAACATCTGGATTACCAAAGCCTCTAGAAATTTTACATCTCTAAAGGGGGTCGGGACAGAGAGGGGGAGAAAGCAAAGGTATGCAATGCAGTGACTGAAATCCAGGAGTAAGTTGCAGCTGCTAGAGCAAATACAGTACCTTGAATCAGTAGGGATTTGGTGAGTCAACTCCTTGAAATCGATTGCATTGATTTGAATCGGGTTACTCAGGTTGTGACTTACGATGAGATTTTAGTCATGGAAAGTAAATTATTTGGATCCATGAATTGAGATCTTGCTTTTTAAAAATTGCCTCTTCTACCATGAGTAAAGGAAGGAGAGGAACCCGCCTCCTCCCTGCATGGCATCCGCCCTACCCTGGAAAAGGGAGGGCCACACAGTGAAACAGGAATTGGGAAACACTAGTCTGGAAAGGAATGACACCCCAGAAGGAGTGGACAGTTCAAGTGTGAAATAAAAGGAAGGATAGGAGGGGAAGGTGGAGATGTAGGAGGAAGGATAGAAAGATGGGACAAGGGGGGTGGAAGGGGCAGATGAATCAGGGCGGACGGAAAGTAAAAAGAAGGGAGGGCCCTGCCAGAAGGGTGGGGATGGACACAATTGGAGACCCAGTGGACTGGGGGATAGGAAAAACACATCGTCCCCAGGGGAAAACTGGAGACGAGGAGGGGAGGAAAAGGACCATGAAAGCCCTCATATTGGGGTGGGAGGGAGAGGTGAAAGACGAACAAGCTCTGGCCCAAGAGAAGGCAATGAGGGTCAAAGGGAAGAAAGGTGGCAAGGGGACCCCCTCAGCTAGAGACCAGTTCCAGGCCAAACCCTGGTGCTCTCAGAGAGCGAAGAAAGGTGGAGGCAGGAAACAGTACTGCTGCTGCTGCTGTTGTTGCCACCAGGGTCACCCGTGGGGTGAAAGAGACCAAAGCTTTGTGGGACCCATTCCTCTCCCCATTGGAAGGGAAAGAAACCTTACCTGAAAGTTGCCTCCGTTGGGCCTCCTGTTAATAAAAGTTGATTGTTTGAAGCAAGAAGATCGTTCCTGAGTAAATCTGTTTGAGGGGGAAACTAGGCAGAGGTTCTGCCCAAGAACCTTCACAGCTACCTTGATTGTGATATACTCTTATTTGCTACTGTAAAAACAAACGAGCAAACAAAATAAGCAAAAAAACCCACCATTAAATAATATATTCAACACAGTAAAATATCACTATTGTGTTAAACAGAAAGACAAGCCAATCTGCACGTACAGGGAGCAGCATTTTAATGTAACATTTTTAAAGCTAACGGCTGCTTCCAAAATACTATTCTCCCAACTTTAAGTGAATACATCCTGTTGAATGTGAAAGTAGCAATTTTACCATTTACCTGGCAAATTGAAGGTGTTACTTCCAAGTCCTGCTTTTTAAAAAATGGAAAATAATAAACAACCATTCTCTCCTGCCTCTGAATTCAAAGAGAACACTGCCTCTCTGCTCAGCTCTCCCTCCCATCTCAGTCTGTTGAAAACCATGAATCAGATAAAGCCTGTGGCTGAAGCTTTTTCCTCACTTTTTGTTTCGAATTGTAAGTTTTAAAAAAAGCTTTTATGATTTGTTGCTTTTCTATCTTACCATGAGTGAGCAAACTCATCGGGTGTGTCACTCATTATACCACCATTACACATACAGTTTTATACTGGGAAGTAATTATTTTCCCAGTTATTTGTGTGCAATTCCATAGTCTTGCGGATGATTCGAAACCAGAGCACTTTGGTCAAAGTCCAGTGTCCTGTTTGCTCCCGCACAGTATCTCCCCTTGTTAAACCTGTTTTCTGACAAGGGACAAGCAGAACGAAAGGCTGCAATCCTATGCACGCTTACCTAGGATCAAAATATATGGGGCGCGGTGAGACATACTTCTGAATATAGATGCAAAGGACCCAAAGCCTGAAGAAGTAATGTTACTTTTTAGGATGATAGTTCTCAATCCTCTGGCTGAAATTTTGGCCATGTTGGCACAGGGGCTCTGGATATCATAACCCACCCACCCCCGAAAGAAAATGGCAGACTATTACAAGCTTTGAAAAACAGTATATAAACCTGCCTTAGACTTGCTGGTGTACCCTGCCCAGTATCGTTTGCAATAACTATTCATTCAGAGGCAGACACCTTTCCCACCAGCCTCACTTGGAAATACCCAGGGACTCACCCCGGGCCTTCTACACGTGAACAAAGCCCTTCCTCTTCCGTGTTGGTTTGTGTTTCAACTCTCATCTCTACAAATTCTAGCTTCCAAAAGGTGGTTTTTTATTTGGATTTCTGAAAGTTTGGTATGTTGGTGAAAGAAAGCCAAATAAAACCAGATTTTAAAAGGGTGGGATGTTTTGATGTAATCCCTCAGTTTCAGTGAAGAAGCCAATGCTATGCTTATATCAGGAAGGAGAGCCCACCAGATTTGATCTGGAGCATCTGTTTGTTAGAAACAGGGAAACTTTTAATGAACAGCACTGCTTATTTTAATTCCATGTTTATGTTGATGCCTAGGGCCAGCAGCTCACTCAAGGTTTTTACCCCTCATTTTCCTCCTGCAAAAATTCAGCTGGACTGCAGGCACAGAAATCTTTATTGGTTCTGTGTCACTGCCATGTTGTCTCTTAGCTTTACTCTTATATTACATCAAGACGTTTCACGTGTTAATTTTTATGTGCATGAGCAGATCATGGCTTTTGTCACCTCTCGCTCTCTAGAAATACAACTGCCAACATTTCCAAGCCATGTTGGAGGAGGAAACCTACTGCCAGCTGTGAAACCCATTTAGATGGATGCCATTCTTGCTTTTCCTACTGATAACCCCAGGGTAAAGATTTATGAGTTGCTATCTCAGTTCATTCAAAAAAACAAACAAAAAAACAGAAAAATTGCAAAACTTTGCCAGACATCATGTGGACACATTCTTTTTAGCAAGTCAGCAATTGGAGTAATGACTCACTTCTTGCTGCACTTTCTTGTCTCAAGCTGTTCTTCACACGCATGGCTCAAAGATGTGGAAGTCACAGATGGACAAGGCTCAGCGATGAGAGCTTGCTGTGAAACACAAGACTACCATCATGCCACCAAAAGATAGCAGTTTCCTCCAATCTCTTTGGGGCAGAGATCTCCCTGTTTTGTTTTCCTCCCAATAGATATTCACTGCATAGTTTGAACGGGAGTTTCACCTCAACTTGGCAATCAGCCACTTGAGAGATGGTGTCTTAATGTGGGAATAGTATGCTTGATCTTAAAGTAACGTGTATTTTTCAACTGTCTCCAAACATTAGCAGCTTGCTTTTTGTTTTTAAAGAAATAACTGCTAAAGCTGCCAAGCCAGTTTATGCATACTAGATTTCTAACAAAGATGATCTGTGGGGACCTAAGGCAGGCACAGTGCTGATACAACACCATTATTCTTATAACAAGAACAGGTTTAGGGTTGAATAGAAGATGAAAGACCCCTGCCTCATAGGCATGGGGCCAAACAGTCCAAAATCTTAACTTGACTGTTTACATATTCTTACATTATGAGTGAAAACAAAAATGGAGAGAGAGAGAGAATATGGTGGCACAATTTTTCCTGAGCTTTTGTGGACAAGTCCATTTCATCAGACATAAGAGATGAAGTAGACTTGTCCGTGAAAGCTCAGATTCAAAAAATTAGACACTAGTCTTTAAGGTGCTACCATTTTTGTCTTTTGTCTTTTTTACTTTTATTTTATTTCACCTGTAGCACTTTCACAGACTGACATGACTGCCCTTTCAACAAATACTACATATTCTTACATGTTACTCAGAGCTTGGGGAGAAGGTGGTGATTGTTTTTGACTACAACTCTCATAATTCTGCAGCGGGATTGTGCACAATGCAGTCCAATACCTGTTCTAAATCCTGATTTTGTGATATTAGAATGGGTGTTGGTGTTTAGCCAACCTTGCCATAGGTAGATCTCATAGGGCTGATGAGAGAGTGGAACTGGTAGCATCCCTCTTCATGCCACAGCTACCGAAATGTTTCAGTGGCCAGGCCGCTTAGATTTTTCAAATGGAACGGGAGGTGGATCCTTTCTTGTCCTCATTCCAGGCAGCAAGGTGCTCCTTATACTTCTATTTCAGAAGATGACATTGTGGTTAGTGATGAGTTCTTTCACAAAAACAGACATCACACCACTGGAATCATCTGACGTCCTTTCACTTAACACTGCAGTGGCGAAGAAGGTCAATATTAAAGGAATAGTAAAACAATTAATTCCAAATTGTGCAACCTTTTCTTTTTTATTTCAACATTAAATAGTCATTTGTGGGATTTTATTCAGTGGAATTTTTAAGGATTGTACATAGGTTTTGTTTCTTCGGTTTTTATTTCTGTCATAAACATGTAGGCCTGAAGCAAAGAGAGTAGACCAAAAACGGGAACTAGAGTTACTGTAGATCAAATGTCAAGTCCGCCATGGAAAACATTTGCAAGGCTTTTCGCCATGTTGCAACACACTGAAGACTGAAACTGTCACATCCAATCAGAATATAAAAATGCTGCGCACTCAGCAGCTCAATTAATTACGGAAGTTCCCCTGCTGCAATGTTTAACCACTTGGTCAACAAAAACAACATGTTATAGATCAGACACAATGTGTTGATTGCTAGTCTCAGTGACAATGTAATGCTAATCCCTCAGTTGTCCTGACTGTGGAAACCATAAAACAAGCTGAACTCACAAATGGGGAAATTTTGATTTGAGCACTTTAAAAAATCAAATTGAAAAGGGTTTAATGGCCCTGTGCCTGGTCACACTGAATTAAGTGGTTGTGACAACTTCTTTTTATAATAAAAACCCAACACTTGGCCACAAGTCTAGTCTGAAGAAGCAGGTTAATGATACAGAAAAGACTGGGATGCGAACTTTAGAGAACAAGAGGAGAATCTCCCGTAAAAAGTCAGCAATTCACGAAGGAAAATGTTAGCGTGGAGGCAATCTGAGGTAAAAGGCCACTCTGGTGAGGCTGGGCTCCCATGCAGTTCGTACATATGGAGGGACAAGGAGGGATGTTGGATCTGATCCCTCTGTGGTCAAATCAGCTTTGGGCAGAACCCACCTGTTTCCTGTGCTTCTGCCTGGTGAAGAGCAGATAGATAGATAGATAGATAGATAGATAGATAGATAGATAGATAGA
>JAHTLZ010000016.1:80599052-80625638 GCA_023846285.1 Phrynocephalus versicolor
AGAGAGAGAGAGAGAGAGAGAGAGAGAGAGAGAAGCTGCCTCAGAACCAGAGAAAAATGTATGAATGGCTGAGGGCAACTTCAGGCTGATCTGCATTTATTTTTACATTGTGTAGTCAACAGAAAACAATATGAATCTGCTTATCCCAAGCTCAGAGGATTTCACTATTATTTGTCGGTATAGCCAATGCCTAAGCATTGACAGAATCCTGTGATGAGATTCTTGAGACTATGTCTGGCTCACAGTACGTGAAATTCTGGCATTATGACTGCTTTGGAAGGATGAAATTCAACAAATAGGAGATTTGAGCATTTCTATAATCACTGCCTTCTGCTTTTAGCCAAAAGGTCTGCACTCCCCATTTGTTATCCCAATGCTCACAGAGGGCTGAAGCTCAAAAACTCTGCATTTCAAAAATAAAATAATATAAAATAAAAAATTTCCTTTCAAATAATAATTAATTACCAAGGTACAGGGCAATGTTTTGTTAAAAACAGAACATAGTTTATTTCATAAAATCACTTTTAACACACTTATATTTAATTAGATCAATAAATAGAATTCTTAGCTGTTTGAGGATTACGTAATCAGTTCAATGATTAAATCAGCATGTGAGGCAAACAACCATTCTGATGCAGAGAAGGCCACTTCATTTTTAGATGGTGAATGCATGTGTTACAGTAGCAGGCAAAGCCTTAGAAGATGCATTCCCTCCTGTGTGTGAAAAAGGAGAATACAGTACCTTGTTAAAAATGACACTTGCTGCCTCCCATCTTCGTCATTACATATATTAGAATAAATATGTAGGACAAAATCCATTTTCCTTCACTGTAGTCCTCCGACAGTCCCCGAGTCCCCCAACAACAGAGGCATTCCATCTATTAGGGCAAATGTATGCTGCTTTATCTCCACTCCAGGCCGTGACTAGTCAGCCAAGTCTGGCCTTGTTTCCTTAACCAGAGTCTGGAGGGTCTCCAAAGCAGATGAACTGGCTGTTGTATGATATATCAGAGTGAGGAGGCCAGAGGGAAGCTCCAGGCAGTCCCTTTGGCACCATCCACAACCAACTGCTGTACCTTCTCCCCATAGACCTCAGTGGGCACCAGCCACCACTGCTCAACTCTATGGACCAGGTTTAGGAAAGGGCTTTGGAGCTGTGAGGAAAGAGAGAGACCATTCCACTGGTAGGTGCCATTTTGCTTGTAGATGAACACAGCCAATTTTACCCACTGTTTTAACCCTACTGCCTGCCAAAGTATGAGACACTTGGGGATTTTAATCCACTGCTATGCCCGCATCCCTTGTACTAGTGTCATGTCCTCTTTTGCTGGAACCAAGAAATGGTCTGGAACTAAGAGAAATCATAACCACGGAGCAACTTGAACGTTGTCACAGGACCTCAATCAGGAGAACTCAAAACTCATTGGCTGTAATTTCTCCCATCAGTTTTTAAATCACAATATAAAAATAGGAAAACACTTATTACCTTTAGATTTGACACTTTTCATAAGGTATAAAGCCTTGGTAGACGAGACACTAAATTAAAAACAACCCAGAATAAATAGGAACATTCAAGCAAGAAACAGCATAAGGCATATATTGGCCACTCTGAAAAGAGAAAGCACAGAACTCTGTTAATTGGCTGCTCCTCTGGGCAGGGAACTTGGGGGGGGGGAACCCATCAATGCTCTTCCCATTATAGCCCACCATGCCCTCTGAAAATCTATTTGCGGGACCCTTCTCCACAAGATGGCATGGGTGGCTTGGGTGGCTACCAAAGGGAAGGAAAAATCAACTCCCTGACCATCGCCTTCTCTTCATTCATCCAGCGGGATATTGGCCAACAAGCATCCCCATGTTTGGAACAGCAAGTTTGGACTGAACCCAGTGATACATCTCTGCTCAATATTACATGTGGTAGGTAATGATGTTTGGAGGAGCTTCTTGGGGATTCAAGCACAGGCCAGTGGAAAAAGTTGTCTCATTATCTGCTGCTTGTGAGAAGGAGTGTCTTGGTTTTGCAGAAAGCTTTCCAACAGCAGCAATCCCCAGTAGCTACACAATACTGTAATAGCTATTGAAGTCTCAGCCTCCCACTGGGCCCTTCAGATGTGCTGGTCTACACCTCTGACCTTGGTAATGGTCACTGTAGTGGAAAACATCTGGAAGTTATGAGTTTAGGGGAGGATGGTCTATTCTCTCCATGGACATCAACAGCCTCCTTGTGAAACCTGGCAGAAACAAAAGCTCATTCTTTGCCTTAATTTCTCCTCATGATGAGAGAGAGAGAGAGTTTTCTGCATGCACAGAATTTTGCACGGAAACTGAATGACATCAGAACTAAAGAATTTTACCTCCTTGACTTTGGAGTGACAATAATATATTCAGAGGAACGAGTCGTTGCAACCACGTCCAGTGCTAGCTCTCCCTTCAGAACCATCCCTAGACCTCTATTTTACTCAGAAGTCAATCCCTCTGCTTTGAATTCAGGCTTAACCATAATTAGAACAGAGTCATTGTAATCATCTCAGTCATGGGTTTTGTGGGTCTACGCTAAGTATAACAATGCTGGGACCCAGCTCAATTATCCCATGGGAATCTCCCTAAACTCCAAGGACAAATGCAAATAATTCCTATTACAGACCCCCTACCCCATCCTGATCACATTCTCCTACCAAGATACCTTTGGTTGCTTTGCCATGTGCTTGCCTTTTCCTTTGGCACTAATAGAGATCAAATTCAGAGGTTCCGTCAGTTCACTTGGTTTTGAATTGTTTATTAAAAGCAATAAGCTTGAATGGAAAAAAAAATAATTGCACCTGCTTTGTTTTTACCAGCTTCTAAAGCTGTACAGCCCATAAACTCAAAGTGGGTTAAGAGTTCTAAGAGACCATTATAAGCCTTCCCACACCTCCTCAAACAGCATGATAATTCCAATGTTTGGAGAGTGGGGAGAGACATCCTATATCCTTTCCCTATTACCTTTGCACACTGAGTGTGTTTCCAAATGGTAGGCTCCTTGATCTTGGAGACCAGGGGCACCCCAGGATATTTTGCTCCCTGAGGCAAACAGCAAAATCCTGAATCCCTTCCTCCCAACCAGAACCAACATCAAAGTACACAGCATTTTAAGCTGATCTGGTTGTTTTGGCCACTGAGGCAGAAACTCTCTCACACATGTACACCTATCCCCAATTCTTGACAGGAAAAGGACAACCACAATACGTTCAACAACTGTTCATTGGTTGTCTTTTCACAGAGCCAAACGCCTCTGCCTGAGGCAGCCAGGTCACTTTGCCCGACACTTGGATTTGCTCTGCTAACAATGAGAAGATATATACGGCTGTTCTGCCCATTTCTCCTGAACAGCTTTCCTGTGGCAAGGAACAGAGAGAGAGAACTGCTGGATAACTCAGTGGTTTAGGCCTCAGCCTGCAGAGCCAGAGGTTGGGAATTTGATTCCGCACTATGCCTGTGTGAGGGAGTTAGACTCAGTGAGACATAGGGTAACGTCCAGCTTTTCTATTCTAAGATTATGATGATGACTAAGGCAGCAAAGGGAAAACTAAGGCAAAATGCCTTCAGTTCCACTAGCAGTGGAAGATGAGGTTTCTAAAGTGACAGTAAAACTTCAGGGACTCGGCCTGAGCGGTGGCATGACAGGAGCCTCATCAGAAATTGCTCTAAATAAAGTCTCCATTCTTTTCTGCTTTCCTAAGGCCATCCTGCAGAACCTGTATCAGTGATGGCGAACCTTTTAGAGACTGAGTGCACAAACTGCAATTCAGAACCCACTAATTTTTCGCAAAGTGCCAAAACAGCAATTTAACCTGAATACAGGTGGCTGTGAAGGGGTGATGTCGGGTGCCCAGAGAAAGGGCTCCGAGTGCCACCTTTGGCACCCGTGCCATAGGTTCGCCAACACTGCCCTACATCCTCTAGAATGATAAAATGTCCACCCTGAAATCCAAATAATAATACTGTACTGTACACTGAGGAGCGTGAAAGCACTCTCCCCCTCTGATTCTGCAAGCTTATGTAGACTAAGCTGTAAACGAGTCAAAATCCTCTTGGTTTATTAATGGCCAATTGTTCAGTAACTGTTAAACCCAAATATACAGGGGTGATTTCGTGGGTTAGTTTATTCATACTAAATATCCTAAAGCAGAGAATCAATGCAGATTAACACAAACAAAACCCCTTCTCCATTGTAGCTTTCTTAATCAGGATTGGCATAGTTCAAAGGAAGATCCACAAAAAGTAAAGAAAATAGCAAATATAGTTTGTTTGTTTGTTTTAAAAAAAACCCTTTTAGATTGAGACTTGCCCCTGCCCTAGATAAAAAACTCCCTCATCCCACTCCAGATCAGTTAATCAGTTAATGACTAATCAGTACTATAGCCAGGTTTACCGAGAAATATTTCCTACTGAGTTCAACAACTGAATTTTCTCCCAAGAAAGTGTGAGAGCCAGTGTGGTACATTAGATGAAAAGCATGATTCAGATTCACCAAAACTGGACTTAGATTTCCGCTGGGACCTGGAGACTCAGTTGGGACAGCAATAACTGTCCTCAAACATCTCACATCCCTTAAAAAAACCTGTATTAAGAGTCACCATTAACTGAAAATGACTTCCTAGATAGCAGGTGGGGAAGGACTGTAATTCTAGTACTTCAGATTGGAATGCAGTAAGTAATCCTATACACATTTACTGAGAGGTAAACAATTTTGCATTAAACCAACCAGCAAGAGAAGGTAAGTTTCCTTTCTGCTGGCAGCTGTTACTGCTCACAGAGAATGAATCACAGCTTTGATCCGGAATCCCTGGCTTTTCAGAGGTTTCAAATCTCAGTTTTTTTGATTTTATTATTACCACTGGTAATTTTTATTATTACCACTGGGCCCTGCTGGTGGGGGCTCCTGAAGATAGGCATCCAAAACAACTGTGAAAGGTTAAAGATGCAACAGTCCTTGCATTAGAAAGGTGGAGGCAATTTAAGGATTCCATTTTGGAGAAGAAATACCACAGAAGCACCCTTCCTGTAATACACTTGGGCAGAGTGGCTATTTAGGCATGGCTCCAGGCCTGGCTGAACAGTCAACTCACCCAGAGCTCTGAAACATGTCTTGTTCACAGTTTTTTGTTCGATGCCTTTCACGGGACATGCCTATTCCATGTGGCGATCTGTCACAACTCCAAGCTGACTTGCCATTTTTCTCAATGCTTCGCAGGATATCTGTCACCAGTCTGAGCAGATTTCTGCTGTACACCCTGTACCACAGAGTCAGATCCAGCCCATATGCTACTGCACATCCCAATGTTTGAGTAGGAGCTCATAGATGTAGTCTACTGTGGTTGAAGCTTTGGTGCCTCTGTCCTCAAATCGCTGCTAGTTTGCAGCTCTGACATATTTCCAGGAACACCTTCACAGGACTTCTGTCAAGTGACTTCCTATGCCTCAAACTTCCCCCCCCCACACACACACACTGGTTGCAACAAGAAGCATACAGCTTTTAAAACTACAGCAATGGTTTGCTGAAAATGTGAATGAGAACGTGAAAAACAAACCAAGAAATCTTGGTTCAGCAAAGTGGTTATTGAGTTTAGATTAGTCCAATCTCTATAGCGGATCATAACATTTCCAACCTTCTGCAGCTTACACATAGACAAGGGTGTTAGGCTGTACTGTGTAATCTACCATGGCTTCTTGGGACAAAGTGAAGGCTTTCCTCATAGCACTAGTGGTTAAATGGCAGAACTGCAGCTAAACCCCTGCTCGTGACCCAGGTTAAATCCCAAGTAGCCAGCTCTAGGTTCACTCAGCCTTTCAAACTTCCAAGGTCAATTAATTGAGTAGCTTGCTTGCTGGAGATGCAATGGGTAGCCTGCCTAATTAAATTGTAAACCACCCAGAGAGTGCTTTAAGTACTCGGGGGAGGTATATAAGCAGCACACTTTACTTTTGCTTGGGTAGATGTGAATGTTGAATCAGTAACAACCATCATGGGATCGGTAAAGTCACTACATTAAAACAAATATGGTTGTATTAATGTCCCTTAGGCTTGTGTTAAATCTAAGGGTTTCTAAATAGCTAATAAATACAAACATCTGGAAACACTGGGCAATCCAGCCCTCTCAGAAGGGTTGATCGCATATCACACTGGATCAGTGCAATGCACTACAGGTGAGGGTGATGTGTAATCTTGGAAAATATGTCTTCTCATTTTTCGGGGGCCTGCGTCACCTGCTGACTCGCACACGGGATGTTGGCTGCCTGAAGAGACTTGGAGACTTGGTGTAGGTCCCGGATAGATCTGACTGTCCACTGAGCCAGTTCCTGCAACACCTTCATGCCTCTTATTTTTTTCTCAAACAAGCCCTTTCCGTTGCTGACTGTGGTGCTTTCCAACTCTTTGGCTGGCGTCTTGTGCTTCAGCATGCCCATGAGCTCCTCCAGTTGGTACACCAGTGCGGAGACCTGGAGTATAACCGACTGGATAGCTTCGTGGAAAGCGACATCGGTCGGTGTCAGATTAGACCTCTGTTCTTCCAAGATTTCCTCCAGTAAATCCCGAAAGGCCCAGTAGGCCTTCAAGTTGTCTCCCAGCCTCTCTGCCTCGGAACGATCACTCCAGGGTTCAGTGTCAGCCGCAGGCACGCCGTCAATGGAGTCAAGGTTGAAGTTGGCATCCAGCCCTTGCTTCTCGATCTGAAAGGATGGAGGTTGGAAAGTAGGGTGAGGGGAAGCAGCAGTTCTGAGATAAACTTTACATGTATGGTAGTTGTTTTAACTCTCTTCCCTTCGGATATGACATGAGCTGAAACCTCCCTGCCCACAGACACACTAGGCCCACCTGTAGAAGAAATCAATGAGCACAAGTCCTGGTTCTAGGCACCCTTGAGGAAAATAAACCACAATTCAAGCAGACTCTGAAAGAACCCACTGACTCACCGGATGACATAAATCTCTTTGATTAGTAGAAGACTAGAGGCTGTTCAGCAAGAGGTAGAAAAAGATTATTAGGACCAAAGAACAAGGGTCACTCACTGGCATAGCTAAGTAAGACCCAGTACTGCTTGCCAAATGGCATTATTTCTATACCTTCATTTATCCATCCAAGGTATTTCATTCAAGAACACTCCATAGGAAGCTGATTTATTCCAGGCCAAATACTGTATTGGGTTTTGTGGCAATTTGCTTGCTTGGGGTCCTTAGAAGAAGCACTGTTAATTTTGTTTCTGGAAATGAGGACGTGTTGGGCTCAGACCCTATTGCTGGATAAGAAGATTCATGCAGGCAGGAAGCAGTCTTCCATGTGCAGATCTTCACAGATCTGTTGTCTGTTCTATATCAAGTTTAGCAGCTAAAATGATTAACAGAATCATATAATACAGTGGTACCCCAACTTAAGAGCAGCTCGACTTAAGAGCAATCCGACTTAAGAGCGGAAAACTGTTGCCATTTAAAGTGCCACCTTACAAATTTTAGATATGGTCTGCTCGACTTACATTTTTTTCCATTTTTTATTTTTAACTTATTTTTTTCAAATTTTTAGATAGGTAACCTGACTTAAGAGTAGTTTGACTTAAGACCATGCATTCGGAATGGATTAAATTCATAAATTGAGGTACCACTGTAGAATTGTGTGTGTGTGTGTGTGTGTGTGTGTGAGAGAGAGAGAGAGAGAGAGAGAGAAAGAGGAGAGAGAGAGAGTACACACACACACACACACACACACACAAAGAGCGAGAGAAAGAGAGGTACCTTGTATAAAGAAATATTCGCTCTAAATGAAATTCAGTTAAGCAAATTCTCCTTTGTACAAATTTCCCATAGGGATGCATTAATCCCTAACTGTGACTGTTTTTCTGTTGTACAGATTTGCCCCATAAGTAATTCTATTAAGCGATTTCCCCCTATCTCTGGAAATTTTTTCCTTTAAGCAGATTTTCTGTTAAACAAACCGCTTGTTATACGAGGGTCCACAAACCTTAGTGTCTGCTTTATCTCTTTCATATTTACGAGTTATTCCAGGCTAAATATAAAAAACAGCATAACTTCTATGAGAGCTGAATCTGAATGTCTGCAGACCCTCCTCTTTCTCAAGACATTACAAAGATAGTACAACTTTAACACGGCCATTAATCAGCAGGAAGTCAGATCTACTTTTTCTTTCCATGCCTTTCACCTTGCTTTTTGTGATCAGTAAAGTTATACAGTTTTCATCATTTTGAAAACTTGCAAGCATTTGTTGTGTCTATTACATTATACCTCATTAATGGGATTTTAAAATTTCATTTAGGTAGATGTTCTGATGCAATGCGCATTGGCCTGAACAGATCTGATTGCAGTCAATATACTGGATAGCATTGAATATACAACAAATAAAAACAAAATACAGTGGACCCTTGTATAACAAATGGTTTGTATAACGTGAAATCTGTACAACATAAAAAAATTCCAGAGATAGGGGAAATTTGCTTAACAGAATTGTCTTTGGGGTGAATCCGTACAACATAAAAATGGTCGCAATTAGGGATGACTCTGTTTTCAATGCATTCCTATGGGAAATTTGTATAAAGGAAAATTTGCTTAACATAATTTTATTTGGAACAAATTAATTCCTTTATACAAGGTATCACTGTAAAATTATGTGGACATAAATCTTTCCAGATGCAGACCTGAACCCTAGAAATGACTTTTTTTTTTAAAGAGTGAGATAATTAAGTCCTTACATAGTCCAAAGACAAGCATAGTTACCTGATGCGGACTTACATGGGCAGAAAGTTTGTGTGTGTTGCGGGGGTGGGGATGTTCACACTGGCATTTTTGTAGTTGCTTGGTTTGCTGATGTGTCAGATTGGTTCACTGGATGTCACTGGAAAAGCCTCGCCTTTTTGAATTCTTGTCAGGGGGTTCTACTATTTTAGTATCAATCAGAGGGCCCCAGTTGGAGGGACCACAAGCCCAAAACAGAGCCTATCTTCATAGAGAGGGAAACTGAAGAATTAAGCCAGATAGAAATAACTAGGGAGGAGGTTCTTGTATGTCTTGTTAAACTAAATGCTAACAAATCACCAGGACCAGATGGCATCCATCCACGAGTTCTCAAGGAACTTAAAAGATGAAATTGCTGAGGTCCTAGGCAAAAAATATAATCTTTCCCTCAAATCAGGCATTGTGCCTGATGACTGCAAAGTAGCAAATGTAACACCAATCTTCAAAAAAAAGGGATCCAAAGGTGATCCAGGAAATTACCGACCAGTCAGTTTGACATGTGTCCCAGGTAAAGTGATGAAAACCACCCTAAAAGATAAAATTAATAGGCACATAGAAGAGAAGGTGCTGCTGAAGGAGAGCCAACATGGCTTCTGCAAGGGCAAATCATGCCTCACTAATCTGCTGGAATTCTATGAGCGTGTCAAGAAGCATGTGGATAAGGGAGATCCAGTTGGCATTGTTTATCTGGACTTTCAGAAGGCCTTTGGCAAGGTCTCACACCAAAGGCTCTTGAATAAACTTGCCAGTCATGGAATCAAGGGGCAGGTCTTGTCCTGGATCAGCAACTGGCTAAGGGACAAGAAACAGAGGGTAGCACTAAATGGACACTTCTCCAAGTGGACAGAGGTAAAGAGTGGGGTTCCCCAAGGTTCAGTACTGGGACCTCTGCTTTTCAATCTCTTCATAATTGATCTAGAAGTAGAAGTAAATAGCAAGGTAGACAAATTTGCCAACGACACTAAATTATACAGGGTAGTAAAAACGGAGAGAGATTGTGAGGATCTCCAGAGCGATCTCTTGATACTGGGGGAGTGGGCAAACCACTAGCATATGAGCTTCAACATTAGTAAGTGCAGAGTGATGCACGTTGGGGCAACCCCCCCACCCAATTACATTTATAAATTGATGGGATCTGAACTCTACGCGAGAAACCAGAAAAGGGACCTTGGTGTCCTGGTGGACAGCTCAATGAAGGCGTTAAACCAGTGTGCTGCAGCAGTCATAAAAGCAAACTCAATGCTAGGGATCATTAGGAGGGGTATAGAAAATAAGTCAGCAAGTGTCATTTTGCCTCTTTATAAATCTATAGTGAGGCCCCATCTGGTGTATTGTGTACAGTTCTGGTCACCATACCTTCAGAACGATATTATGGAATGGAGAAAGTGCAGAGGAGGGCAACCAGAATGATTTGGGGATTGGAACACCTTCCTTACCATCTGAAGCTGCAACAGCTGGGCCTCTTCACTCTTGAACAACGGCACCTAATATGTGACCTGACTGAAGTCTATAAAGTCATACACAGTGTGGACAAAGCAGATAAAGAAAACTGTTTTTCCTATCACACAACACTAGAATTAGGGGGCACTCCATGAAATTTTTGGGTGCTGGATCTCAAACAAATAAGAGAAATTAAGTACTTTTTCACCCAGAGGATCACTGGTCTGTTGGACTCCCTGCCAGAAGTGGTGACAGCTGTCAGCCTTGACAGCTTTAAGAAAGGATTGGACAAGTTTATGAAGAACAAGGATATCATTGTCTATCATTATGGATGCCTGAGGGAAACCTCTGGGTTGGCGAGATAGGCAGGATATCTATCAATGCCATTTGCAAGGAATCTTAAGCAGGTGAAGACATCTGCTTGGTAATACCCTGAAGCAAATGGTGAGCCACTGAGTGAGACAGAATGCTGGACTGGATGGGCTGTGGCCTGTTCCAGCAAGGCTGTTCTTATGTTCTAGCAGATGTAAAAAGATAATAATTTCACTTCTCCTGACCCTCTGAAGACGATCAGGCGAAGCACTTAATTGTCAGTGTCAGTTCAAGAGGTAGAAGCACAACAAATGGCACATCACTACTCACCCTGACCTCAGTTGGTCCTTTGTAACTTGATCCATCTAACACCAAAATGGACAGGATCAGAAAGATGTTTTATTGCCTGCTCCTGCTTCCAAGGTAAAGTTAAAGGTTTTCCCTGCACATGCGTGCTAGTCGTGTCCAACTCTAGGGGCAGTGCTCATCTCCATTTTCAAGCCAAAGAGCCAGTGTTGTGCAAGTCTGTGGCCATGTGGCCGGCATGGGTGCATGGAACACTGTTTACCTTCCCACTTTTCTATGGCAGTACCTATTTATCTACTTGCATTTACATGCTTTTGAATTCCTAGGTTGGGAGGAGCTGGGGTTAACAGCGGGAGCTGACTCCCCTCCATGGCACCTGGGATTCGAACCACTGAGCTGCTGACTTTGCAGCCAACCGTTTCAGCACTCTAGTCTGCTGAGCCACCACTCCAGCTGCTTCCAAAGACAAGTTAAATTGAGAGAGATTACTTGACATCGCCACAAGATGGCACTGTATCAAAGGAATCTAATATATGGAACAAGAGGAGTATTTTTACAGATCAAGTCTTACTTCTTATCTTGCTTTATCTCTGGTCCACAATATGCAGCCTGACAGGATTCCTGGAGGCATCTGAAGCTCTTTGCTCTACTCTGCACCTTCCTACTCTGAAGTCCTAACTGGAGCTGTGGGTGGGAGGGAGGGTGGTTCTGCCTTTGTGCAAGGAAGGGGCTCATGGCAGAGGTGACCTTTTCCCCATGCCAGTGATTCATCCCCCTAAATCATTAGAAAGAACACTGGAAGATTGTTTTGAGAAAGCAGGGTGAGGGGAGAAAGAGCTGGCAGCGGTTTTCAGAGCAAGACTAGATGCCCTCCTCAGTAAATGAGATCTAGCTAAAAACAAGATCAGTGACAGGGTTTAGGGCTTTTATGTGAAGTAGTCCATGATGTGTGCAAAGATCTGGCCAACCCTTTAATAGAAATCATTGCAGTTCTTTATAAGTATAAATAAGCCTATTATTTCACTCCTCGGGAAATACTCTTTGCTCAGTTACCTAAAGGTCATACCATCAGACAAAAATGTTTTACTGGCACTTAGGACATCAAGGATCTAGCCCCCACAGAGCTATGAAACCCACTGGGCAACCTTAGGATGGACACACAATCAGTTGCAGGGTTGTTGTTTTGGAGATAAAGTGGAGGGGAGAGGGGGAAAGAGAGAGAGAGAGAGAGAGAGAGAGAGAGAGAGAGAGAAGGAGGGGAAGAGGCAGGCACCATGGGCTTATTGGTGGGATGCCAAGTTACAAAAACTACCCAACAAGATCTCCCTTGAAGCATAACAAATGTCTCTACCCTTTAGAAGGCTGACATCAAAAGTCATCTCCTTCTCCTCCCATTCATCCCAACAGAGTGAAGTACCTAGAATGTTGTCACTGTTAAGTGACGAGGTGGGCAAAGCCACACAGGGAGGACACCCCAAAGAAGAAGAGACTTACATAGGACTCCAGGAGGCTGCAGACATCCGAGCGCATCTTCCTCAGGAGATAGATGGTGGGGTGGCAGAGACCATGGTACTGGAAGGCCACAGGGGGCTTCTCTGTGGAAGCCATCCAGCTGCTGGCAGGCTCACAGCTGGAACGGAAGCTCACACAACTTGCACCAAGCTCTGTAACTAAAACAACTGCTCGCTCAGCTCATGCATTCCAGACCAGGAGAGAATTCCCTTCTTGTGCACTCTCTCCCGCTCTTCTGTCCTCTGCAGTCTGGGGAGAAATGGTAAATTCCTGCCAGTGGAGCTGAAGTCTCTGAGATTAACACAGGCACTCCTTCCCCCTACTCTCCAACCAGTGCTTTACAAACTGTGTAGACTCAAAGTTGCTTGCCCCCCATACACTCTTCTCTCTCTCTCTCTCTCTCTCTCTCTCTCTCTCTCTTTCATGGTGGTATTTGCTTGTCACCTCCCCTTCTCTTTATTGCTCTTCCCTGTTTTTATTTTGATTTGCTAGTAGACAGGTCAGCACCCTGCTAATCCCTGTGATTCCAACGCTGCAAAGCCCCACCATCCATGATGAAAGCAGAAAATAAAACTGAGTCACACCACTAACCCACCTTCTGCTGATGACTTTCTCTTTTTTTGAACTGCGAAATTGTTCTGCACCATTGGTCCAAAGCCATTCAGCACTCATTGTTTTGGGATAGTGTTGGCAATACAAATCCTTTTCGCGAGCCCGGGCTTAACTGGTGTCACGGCATTGTCAAAATGTCCACTGCTGCTACAGAAAAATGTAGCACAAACAGCCCTTCTAGGTTCATAATAGCCTCAATATACTAAGCTTCTTCAACTCTTCCTTCCCCTGAAAGGCCACCAAAGGAATGTGGTGGATGGAAGGTAAGTTTCATGGCCCAATGAACTTGAACATGGAACAGTATCTCAAGTCTCAGCCCTGCACTCGAACCAGTACATCATTTTGACTCATGCTGATTAAGAAGTCCATGGTCAAGTCCATCATACAGAGCGGTGGACTTGTGGACCTTGAGCTAGGAATTGGAAAACTGCAATTTTCACTAGCCGTTGCTTGCATAACCCACAACATGGGATGGTGGCACTTGTAGTCGCCATGTTACTCTTCATTGCTTTTACTGGGTTTTGAAAACAAGACCTTGCTCCAGGTTCCTCTGTACATCCAAAGGATATTGCGGGTGCCAGTTTGATAACTTCTGCCACTTAGGATCCCCTCATTAACACAGAGTGGCAGACAAATAATGTCTGCATCGCTTTCAGTTCACAGCACCCGTGGAAAGTAACTGCTTCTGTATGGTATTGGCATGGGACACAATGGCCATAGGCCAAAGATGGCTAAAACAGGGAGCAGTGCATTAAAGACAAGGTAACCTGAAGGAGCTGCGTAGAAACTCTGTGCTCTCTGAAAGCAAGATGTGAGTAGCCATTTATTTTCTTGCTCAGCTGTAGAGGTGGCCTGCTCCATATTTATTCAGTTGCATCTATTGCAGGGAATTCTCAAGCATGCTTTAAAAGAACGGCCCTGTTCAGGAGTCTAAAAACAGTGTACAGCCATACCTCGATTTACAAACACCTCAGTTAACATATTTTTCAGTGTACAAATGAAAATCCATTGAAAATAATGCCTCGGTTTATGATTCCCATGCACCCGAGCAGTGCCTCAGTTTACAAAAAGACTCCATGTATGCTGGAGTCTGTGTTTCGGTTTAAGAATTTTTCACAATACAAAACGTCCCTGGCATAGGGTATGAAAAGGTAAGTTTTTCTTTCCACTTAATCTCAAGGCCTTTAGAGTATTAGAAGAATCACATTGAGGGTCAGTAATTGTGCACCTAAAGTCGTAATTTTGGAGCATGGGAAAAACTGCCTTTCATTTTATGTTTTCTGGGGAAACAACTGTAGGGCACCTGGACAGAAATTAAAGATTCATTCATTCCATGGCTTGAATTCTTTCCAATTCCAGGACATTTTCTATAGGATTTTAAGCAAGTCTGTTCCCTCCACTGCCCTGCATGCACACTTATCTCTCAGCTGTCTAGCTGATTGATGGACTTCCACCATCTGCTTAAAATATTATTCCTTTCTATCTTCTTTTCATTTTAGCAGCCCAAGTGGAAAGTACAGGAAATGAATCTAAAATTGTAGTATTGCAGTTATTTAAACACCAGTGTATCCTCTCCATCAATACTGTAGCATCTATCCACAGGGAAATGTTTATGTTGTATTATTAAGGGGCACATCCGATCTCGCCTGATTTCGGAAGCTAAGCAGGGTTGGCCCTGGTTAGTACTTGGATGGGTGAACACCAGGGAATACCAGGTGCTGTAGGTGCCTGGAGTAGGAACTGGCAAACCACTCCAGTATTCCTGCCAAGAAAACTCCATGGACATGGGGTCACAGAGAGTCGGTCACGACTGTAATGACACAACACACACACACACATTAAGGGAAAGGGGCGTTTTTGTCCCTCCAGACATTGTGAATTTCACTCCATGAAAGCCACCAGCAGCACATTTCCAGGTCAATTTCATTCAATGAAATTGACCTGGAAAATGTTATTTGGGAGCAGAATTAAAATTGCAAAACAAAAACTCAACACAAGCTTCTCCAGTGTATGACAAAGAGCAATACTAATAGCAGGCGGAACTGTGTACCACAAAGACAGTGTCTTTCTGGCCAACTCTCTAACATTCTACAGAGCTATGCATGGTTTTGAAGGCTTCAGCAGGAGTTCTGTATGTGTATGTGTGGAAGGTGGGGGGAATATATTAATCCAATGCCCAGGTTTCTCTATCTGAATTGATAAGAGGTGATATTAAGATTAAAGTATACAAGATGATTTGCTTTAACTCCAGTTTGTATCTTGCATGTCAGTGAGCTTCACTTTCATGATCCACCTATAAATCTGATTGCTTTAATCTTCTGCCTCCTCAGAAATCTTGCTGTGGGAGGAAAAGAGAAAACATAGGTAAGATACATTCTCCTAAATGTCTATTGTGGCTGTCACTGTGGAAGATATGGAGACTTGGGGTATTTACTCTAAAGACCTTTGGGTAGTGGGCAGCATATAAGTTAAATAAATAAATAAATAAATAAAGTCAGAGCACTTCAGATTCCATGGCAAACAGGGATTTTCCCCATATAATATTGACCCAATATACTCAAGGATCTGATGTTCCACAAGCTGAGAGTGATCTGTGCCTACAAGAGCTGACTGACTCCATTGCCACTGGCAGAACTCTTATCTGCTGAGATTTGGGCTGTATGTTGCCTTCAGCGTCTATGGGGCTGGCTTTGATGGTCCACTCCTCGACACTTTATAGATCAGATCTCTTTATGAAGTCTGAGATTTTCTCAAAGGTTCTGTGAAGATCCAAACAGAACACTGGAATGAGCCGATTTTGTTATTTTATCTCTTGAATGCACATCTCACCTTTTATCCAAAAAGTCTGAAATCGCATATGTGGTTCTTATTTTTATCCTCATATTCATTGAGGTAGGTTATACTGAGGCACAGTGACCGGTCCAAACTCATTTAGTGACTTACTTCAAATCTGAGTGGGAATATGAAAGTTTCCCCACTTGTCCAATAGTGTAACCATGCATCATGTTTGCTGTGGACATACTTTATGGCAGTAGTAATGAGGGGCTAATCTTATACTGTCCACCAGAACCAGGGCTGTGGAGTCAGAGTTGGAGTCGAGGAGTCGGAGTCAGAGGAAATTTTGGGTACCTGGAGTCGGAGTCAGAGTCGGCAAACAATGCACCGACTCCGACTCCTACTAAATTTAGATTGGCATTTTTTTAAAAAAGCAAGTTTAAGTGTCCCAATCCACAAAAAGTTATAATTAATGACTTCTCTACTGTAAGAATAAAGACCAATGCATGCAGTGCCTCATGTAACCGCAAAACGAACACGTTAAGTGACCGTGAAGAAGCATGCTTTTCATGTGCTTCACTATATGGCACGCAACACACAATTAGGAGCGGCAATACTTATATTTTCCATAGTGTTGTGTTCTGCTGTTATGCAGCATCCATGGGTAACCTAGCCTCTCACTGATAAGAGATTAAGTAAATACTGTATGTTTTTTGCAGGACTAGAGACACTTGTATAAGTGAAGGGAATGGAGGGTTAATAGTTCAAGGAATGTATAAAATACATTTGCATATTAATACAGAGGAGTCGGAGTCGGAAGTACAAAAAACTTAGGAGTCGGAGTCGGAACATTTATCTACCGACTCCACAGCCCTGACCAGAACATCAGGGAAAATAAGTGAAAGCCCCACGGTAGGTAAAATGCTCACATCAGGTCCAATATAAAGACCATTAAGTCACGGAGGTCACCAGCATGTGGCTACTTGTACAATTGAGACCCTTCATTTCTTCCTTGTGTCCTTGTCCATTTTTGTTTCTGAAACTTGTTCAGGTCTCTGAAGCAAAAAAAAAACTTTACTTCAAGTGGGTGGAGGGTTTTTTCTTTGTGTATTTTTACACAGTAAAAAAAATCAATTATGAAGACTGCATTGGGAAAACAGGAGGGCATCATAGCTAGATGACATGATCATCAGAAACTAACCCTGCCCCTGTAAAATTCTGTGAGAGAGGAAACATGGCACAATATGCCTCATCAAAAAGCACACCCGGCCTGCCTTTAAGATCATCAGGAAATCCTAAATCAAACAGCTTGATCCATTGCTACACACACCATTCAATACAATACCGAGCACTAAAACATAGGGCAAGGCCACAGAAGAATGTTGAAGGTGAGAGTAATGGCATTTACATAAGGGAAAATATTAAAACAGATGGAGTTTCTGCTCTACACCAGTCACTACATAGGTTATACAGGATATGCCATGGCCTTGTGGGTGTAAATTCTTCCATTGCTATACCTTGTCTTCGACAGACACAAATGTGCCAATAGCACTGGCGATGCACAAGTGGTATAACATTTTTCAGTTGGCTGTGGTCACCATTTGTATGCCATTATAATGTGCTATGTTACTTGTGTAAGACAAGTAATATGTACCTTGTCAACATAGCAACATAACAGTGATAAACAGTTGGTTCTTGCCACTGAAAAATGAAGCAGATGCCTGTATTATGTTGCTATGTTTACAATGCCTTGGGAATATTATTTCAAAGGTCATATCTTGGCACTTCCTTCTAGCCCACTCCTCTTAGATGCACTGACTCATCCCCACCCCAAGCCCCGTTCATAGGCAAACTCTAAAGATACACTTTCCCGTGCCTGTGTAATTGTGCAGTGGTTCAGGAGTCATGGGAATGAACCGTGTTCATTTATTACCCATTCCATGGCTTCCCCACCCCACCATAGGACTTCCTTTCAGCAGAGGCATCCCCAAGGGTACTGTATGTAGCCCACTTGCTTGTTTGCTTCATTCACAGGCCGTCTCCGGCGTTATGGGTGGGACTTTTCCACAAAGATACTACGCCAGGGATGCACTGACAGCATTTTCCTGCACGTTTGCACATTCCGCATCTAGTCAGCATGCAAGAAGACACAAATAACATTTTTCCTGTTTATTTTAATTATTGTTTACTCAACTGAAAGATAAGAGATGAAAAACAGTGTCCCTTTTTATTGTTTTATTTACTTTTGTATACACAACCTTTTTTTTAATCAATATGGATCACTGCCCCTTCCCCTGAAACCCCCACCCTAATCTCCACCATCACTTTGTGGAAATTTTTATACGCAACAAGGCTTTTAAGCAATCAAAGACTTGTCAACTCAACCATCCCTCCACTTAACACTTAAAAAATAGGGGTGTGCCACAATGCAACACAGCTCTGTTGCCACCCAGTGGCTACTACTTCAGGTAGTTCTGCTAAGTACTGCAAATCCTACCCCTTGTCTGGTAGGATTCACAATGTTAGAAGAGTTTCCCCAGTTCTTCACTATCATCCTGGAAAGCTTATCCATGGATTTAGCAGATCTCCCCCTTGTCTCCCACCAAGGCCCCAGTATGCTGCCATTATTCAGTAACTATTTGAAGTAGATGGACCATTTATCACACACTAAAGATTAATCCTTAAACAACTCCTGAGCTTTCTATACTCATCAATTCTATTCTGTTGCTGTTCTGAAAAAAATGCTGAAAGGAAAATATATGTTCATCTAGGAAACAAGCTTATTTCAGCCACTGAAGGGGGGGTTTCAGATCATCCCTTACACTAATAAGGAGGGGATCCAAGGCTAACAGAGCCAGAATGAAGTTACAAATACACCAAGACTATGGGACTGCATCTGGAGTGGGTCTATGTCAAATTAGTTACTGTAAACTACCCCATATTACAGAGAAGAGATTATACAGCTTCAGCTCCCAGCACCATGCTTCTTTCCCATGGGAAAAGAGCTTATTAGAAAAAAAATATAAATAGTTTATTGCAACTGCTATAATAATTGAGTGAAGCAAAACTGCATGCGTATGGTGGGAGAGACATTAAAGGGAAGCAGCAGGACTATTTTATGTCAGGACAAATGATTTCATCTCATACATCTATAACAGAAACTATCCACCCTAGAGTGCAAGGGACTGTCCTGGATAAACACAAGACAATGTTACTTTTAACAAAACCACATACAAACTTAACCCAATGAGTTAGAGAGAGGGAGAGGGAGACCAACAGAGATGTCTAGGAAAAGTAGACACAGGCTGACAGTAATTCAAGCTGGAAAAAACTTCAAGTAAATTGCCAGCTACCTACATACCTACAGCCTTTCCCCCCCCTAAATAATAATTAGAAGCCACTTCTGTACTCAAAGAGAATCTGCAGTATGTTTGATCTTACTGGCAGAGCAGCAAAATACTGTACACTTCAGCCATGATAGATGGCAGTTTCCTCAGCCCTAAACAAAATAAGCTTTTTACCGACTTGCTCATTCTAGTGCCAATCTCGATCACTAAGTCACTCCTATCAGGCCTCTACAAGAGGAAGCTCCTAGCATGCATACAACACACCAGTTATGTACTGCAGCCCAACTGGTTGCTGACAAACCTACAGGCAGACTGCAGCATGTCAAGTACGACATTGCAACTTACCGCTTCTTATAGCCTATTAATGTTGAGCTTCCTCAGCTATAAAAACAAACCATTAGCCAAACAATCAGAACTGTTACAAAAATGTGGCCGGATATATATTAATGTTGACCAATGCAACACAAGAGGATTCAGTTCAGACCTATAGGAGGTAAGCAGAATAGACAAAAAGCATCAGTCCTTAACCATGATTAATCTCGAGAGAACTCCTCAACTGAATTCTTCGCTATAAGAATACAAGCCACTAGGGAGAAGACTAATCGCCACCATGAGCTGGAAATAATAGCTAAAACTCTGTGCAAATTACAAGCTGGTAAGTTGAGCTGAGCAAGTTATGAGCGGATTAGATGTGTCACACCATTTTCTAAGCCTCCCACTAAATTCCAGGCGTGTTTCACCCTCTGTTAGTACCCAAGCCACCAATGTTCGCAGAAAAGAGGATATGTGCCGATGTGAGGACACTGGATATACAGCTGATTAAGATCTGCAGTAACTCCTCCCAATGCCAGTGTTGTCTGTATCTCTTAAGAGGCAGACTGTCTTAGAGAATAAGTGGCCAGAAATTAACAGAACAGATGCTGCTCTTAGTAGCATTTAGCCCGTCAAAACTAGAGAGAAATGCAAATCTAACAACGAAATATACATGAGCAAAATGTTAGGACAACTGGATGAGTGACTGCAGAAGGTCAAATCTGAGATGCGGTTGCAGCACCTCCACAAACATTTTTTCCCCTCTGCAAACAACAAATGCTGAAGCAAACAAGAATTTTGCCGATAACCAGAAAGGGCATCACAACACTCTGCTCCAGAAGTGCTTCCTTCACTTTGGGTGAGGAACAGTTCTTTTAAACCCAATTCGCTGAAGAGGCTGCCTCTGCAAGGGATTTTCAGTTTTGAAATTAAAAGATCCTTCCTAGACAGAAACTAAAACAGATCTTTAAAAAAAAACCACAAATAAATAAAATTTCGTTATCACAACTTAAAACAAGACACATGTTCAAAGTGCAAGTTTTCTTTTACAAAGCCTAGCACCCATTCTCACTGCCTCTCCCACAAAGCACTTTTTGCAGCCAGAGCAATGGTACAACAGGATGGCACTCCTCTTTGAAGAAGGGAGCACCTGAGTGCCAGTATTATCCCCACTCTTATTATCCCCAAATTTCTCTGGGGGAGAGGGGCAAGAGATGCTGTTTTACAGCTCATTCTGCTGTGGGGTTCTAAAGTGCCAAGCTATATTCCCAAACCCTAGAAGGAAAGGCAAGAGCCTGCAAGGGTCAGGATTAAACAATGCATAGAACAGGATGATGCAACTTGAGGAGCAGTGGAGGGCTCCAAAAATGAAATACTGGTCCAGAGTACAAACACCTCTGATCTTGCAACATGGTCAAGAAGCAGGAAGTTTGCTTACTTTGGAGGGCAGGGAGAGGGAGAGGCTCGGGCTGCTTCCCTTTACTGCATTGCAAAAATTCCTTTGCTTTGTCAGTCTGCATAAAGGCAACATTCCTCTTCAAGAAGGGAATTGAGAAAGAATGTGTAGTGATCCGTGGGGTGGGGCGGGGCGGGGCAAGGAAGAGCAGAGGGGGGGAACAGGCCCTTTAGTTATTTGACTAGTAGTTTAATGTTACGGTTTCTCTATGTCGAACAGGTCCCCCCCCCCGTTTACCCTTTTAAATACAAGTTCATCATGTGCTCCTTTCCCACTAAGGTCCTGCAGAATCAGAATCTTCAATTAGAACTTCAGTGGTCGCTCCAAGCAGCTCTGTGTTCATGACTAGCCCTTCGGTGCTCTCCCCACCATCACTGCCAATGAAGATCTTCCCATCGTCCATAAGATTGACCCGGTCACTCTCACTGCAGTAGGCCTTAGTCATGCCATCAGGGTTCAGCAGTAGACACTCTCCAGGAGTAGCATTTCCAATGGGGTCTTGAAGAAGGGGAAGACCCTGGCTGTCCGTGGGCTGAACAAGAGATTCTGGGTTGGTACCAAGGATGTCTGTGCTGGTGATGAGGGCGCCCGCATTGGCTGCCAGTGCTTCAGCAATCAGCACTTCCGGGTGGCTCTTGGCCTTATGTGCTACAACACTGTCCTTCTTTTCAAACTTCTTTCCACAGATATTGCAAGAAAACTGATAAAACGTATCTGCATCATGTTTTTTCATGTGCCAGTTCAAGGAGGCCTTTTGCCGGCAGGTGAAGCCACAGATCTCACATCTAAAGGGGGGAAAATGGGGTGGGGGAAAAGGATAGAAGAATAATGAAGTTGACGATTTGCAAAGGGAACATGAGTAGAATACAGAGAGGTAGCTTTTTTAAAAGCCAAAGACCTCTAATGAAAAGTGTTAAGAAAAAAAAGAGAACATGACATTACTCACTGCAATGGCTTTTCGCCTGTATGGATCATTCGGTGGACTGCCAAATTGTGAGAACTCTTGAAAGCTCGAGCACAGTATTCACAGATATAATCCCTTTGATCTGTAAGACAGCATTTTATAGTGACATCTTAGTCCAAAATTAGACCAAAAGCTGCACCTCCATTCCCAGTACTAACCAGAAAAATATTTTAAAACTTCAAAAAAATAGGTGGCTTTTTCCATGATTGTGACAAATAATGGCTGAAATCTTGTTCCATATGTTAAACTGCATAAACCTGATGACATCACTAGTTGCAGTGGTTTTTCGATAATAAAACACTTATAAGCCCGCCCACCCTTATAAGCTCCCACAGAACCCCTTCTCATAACTGTGAAGCCACTGAGGGCCATAATACAAGGGAAATTTTTCAATTACCAAAAATTGCTGCCACTGGGATAATTTTATCAGTGGCAGTAATTTCTGGTAATTAAAAGCTTCCCTAAGCCCATGACCCCCAACAGCTTTTGAACTCATTCAATGGCAGCCTTTGGACCTTGTAGGACAGAACTGCATATGTGTTATAGCTGAAAAAAATTCCATGATTGCTATCATCAGCCTGATGTAGCATAACCTGTTTTCAGTCAAATGTTAAACCATCTATACTCACTCCCAAGCCATTCCTGAGAAATGGATTCATACAGATGGTTAAAAAGCCTAATCAGATGTGTAAGCTCTATTCTATTTAAATAATTGATAACCATGTGCCTTCAGGTGAGTTTTGACTTTTGGTTACATTTTTCAGGATTTTCTGGGTAGAGAGTGGTTTGCCATTCCCTTCTTCTGTGAAGATCTGAGGACTATACTGCTTGCCCAAAGCCACAAAACACAGGCTGGCTCTTCTGGGATGCACAATGAGGAATTGGACACCCAACCTCAGCTACATACTTAACTCACTGAGCGGTCCAGCCCGCCCTCTCTCTATGCTATTTATCCTGTACTGATGACAAAGTACATTCTGGATGTTTTCTTCTCTAAGGAGGAAAACAGTATTAAAGTGCCAATAGTGGTACACCCTGAATGTATACAATATATGTTAAAGTAAACAGATCCATAAACTGATAAGTGCTAATGGAAGCAACTGCATAGTACTACTGCCAAGTTCCTAAAGTTAGTTGCTTTCCTTGCCCTTAGCTGCTTCTGCTCATCCGCTGTTTCCGTTATTTAACCAATTTTAACAATTTTAACATTCTTTATTATATAAATACAGTGGTACCCCGACTTATGAGCCACCCGACATATAAAAATCCTGACTTACGAGTGCTCTTCAGCGCTTCCCCTCTCCTCCAGCTGCTTACGAGCAAGATTGGGATTCCCCGTCTTGCGAGCAGCGGTGTGTGTGTGTGTGTTGCGATTTGAATTGCCTTCCAGTCACTGAGGCAAACGCTGCCTCCGTGACTGGAAGGGATTTCAGAAGCGGTGCGCTGCTTCTCTGGAGCCCCTGTATGTGGGGGGTAGCGGCGTGCCAATTATTAAATCCCTTCCAGTCACCGAGGCAAGTCTGCGTCCATGACTGGAAGGCATTTCAAATCTCACGCGCAGCTTCTCGGGGGTCAGGAGAAGCTGCGTGGACCTCCCCCAGCCAGCGCCAATCATTTCTCCCTTGAAATGCATTGAGCATTTCTACATCTCAACCCTAAAATCTACTACTCGTTAAGATTATATCTTAAGGCTGCACTCTTTAAAGCCAGGTCTCAGGCTGCATTATACGGCTCCCTGGAACACAGAGCACTGCATCTAATTCATTGACCCACCCGCACCCCCCCAAAATCTCTTGGCTAAAAAATACAGTAATACAGTCACCACCACCACCGCCATTTCGCAGTTCAGGTACTGTGATCCCAGTACATTGCGGGATCGCAGTACCTGCACCTCGGAGCCGCGGGGGGCGGGGTGGGGGGATGACCGGGTCGCTCCACGCCGCCTCCCTGCGCTCCTCCGAGAAGCCTTGGACAGGCGCGTGATCGCGCCCCCGCCCCAGGCCCCACCCGCTTCCGCATATTGCGGATTTTTATGCATTGCGGGTGGGGTGGGTCCCTAACCCCCGTGATCGGCAGGGGGTGACTGTACCTTGGTTTAGAAGTACAGTGGTACCTTGTATAACAGACAGCTTGTATAACAGAAAATTTGTACAACATAAAAAATTCCAGAGATAGGGGAAATTTGCTTAACATAATTGCCTATGGGGAAAATCCGTACAACATAAAAATGGGATTACTCTGCTTTCAATGCATTCCTATGGGAATTTGTATAAAGGAAAATTTGCTTAACATAATTTCATTTGGAACGAATTAATTCCTTTATACAAGGTACCACTGTACTTTATTTTAAGAGTGTTTTATATAAGCAAACATTTATTCTAAATGTTGCCTTGATCAATGAGCAATGTCTTGCAATACAAGCACTGGAGCAGGTCACATGATTGCAAGTGAGCCGATGGTGTGACATGCTCTCTCTCTCTCCTAATTCTTGCTGGACTATGGAGCGTTGCCTAGAACATTCCATCTCAGGCAAGCCTCAAAAGTGGAGGGAGAAGAGATGGAGGGAGTTCTCCCCTGCACCACCCACAGAGGTTTTCAAAGATGAGTAACAGTTATGAGCTTGTTTTATTTTTCTTTATATTTTTATTTAATTTGTTTTCATTAATCATTTATTTTTCAAATAATTTATAGTCATGGTTAGTAGACTGTGTATATGGCTACAAATTGTATTTTATTATTGTCACATGACAAACACAGAGTAAAATCCAGTTGTTAGTTCCAAACAGAGCAGATTCCACAGCTAGATACTTAAACCATGGTGCAGACGTGGACTTCTAGCTGACTTTTGTGACTTTTGGCATTTTGTATGTACAGTATGTGGTCTATGGGGCCCCAGAACAAATCATTTGAGTTTCCATTATCTCCTAATGAGAAATTTGCTTTGATGTAAGTGTTTTGGTTTACAAGCATGTTTCCGGAACGGAGTATCTCGTAAACCAAGATATTACTGTATTCTTAAAATATGTTTTGAAATTTTGTTAATGTCAGTTAGGGTGTTAATTAGGGGGAATTTTTTAAATGTAGCAGAATTAGTTGTATATCCTGGAGAGTTACAAAGGTACTAAGACAAATGTTTTCAATATTTAACTTGGAGGAGCTGGAGGGTCACAGAAGTGGTTGTAGTACATGTTTCCACCTTCTGCCTTAAAATGTTTTAGGATGCATCTTTGTTCAGTGGTGACTAATCCATGATACTGCCTTTTGAACACAATGAAGTGGCACCCACAAATGTTAAGCAATGCACTAGTTCTATCATTCAAAGTTCGTTGGCAGATCTTAACAAGCAAAGTGGAAGAAACAGGGTGAGCCCATTAACGTCCAATTAGACAAACAGAATTCCATCTCAATATTAAACAGTTCATTTCTGCTCTTTAATTCTCCTAAAATTGCAATAATATCAAGAGCCTTCCAACCACTATGCACTTCACTCCTGGATTATGCAGCAGCTCACATAACTGAGGGGAAAAAATATTCATTTTTCTCTAGAAAGTGTTATATTACCTGTGTGATGTTTAGCATGCCGCATAAGTTGCTTTTGGAGCCGGAAGAGTCGCCCACAAGAGGGATGAGGACATACATATTTCTTTTTCAGCAGATGCTGATATTTGATGTGATGCTGAAAACAACATAATTTAGATTTATAGATAGTAAAAGAAAACAAAAAAGTTTTCTGTTACAGTTTAAGGTACCATTCTGCAAAATAGCAGCCAGTCTTGACGCTTCAATTCAAGTACTGTATAATAGAGACAACAACAGAGTACCTAATGTAGTTTAAGATTTTAAAAAAACAGCATTGTGATTGCAACAAGCCTTAGTTTGAGAGAAGACTCAGATAAATGTCTGTCAGAATTCTATTCTTTGCAAAAAAATATCTGCAATTTCACTTGAAATAAAAGTCATTTTAAGCAGGGCTCAAAAATCTTCCTGAGCCCTTCTTGTATCTGCACAAAATACATTTACATATGTTACTTTTCCCTGGCACATTTTCAAAAAAAATGTAGCAACTACAGGAGAATATGGAAAGCAACAAAAAGATAACAGCCACGACACTGTCCCACATCTATTTGTACATCTTCCAAGTGCTCCAGCTGGAAGGACAGTTCAAGATATGCCAGCTGGTATGAGGACGTGTAACAAGTAAGTCATCTACTTCTGCATTCTGAGTTTTCTTCTGACTACGTGGCTTTATTCTGAACTCCCATTACTGATTTTGTTGATAATGTGCAACGGGACCTAAAGTAGGAACAAAATATTAGGGGATGCTAAAATTCCACTATCAAAGTCATATATTGCATATGTTGAGCAAAATATTTATTTATTTATTATTTTATTTATTTATACAGCTTATATACCGCCCGTCTTCCTGAAAGGAACTCCGGGCGGTTTACAATAAATGTACAGACAACAAATTAAAACAACTGAAATAAACAATAAAACAAAACAGCTGCAGCAGATGGCGGGACTAAAAAAAAAAAAAAATGTCACCCAAACGCCTCCCGGAAGAGAAGGGTTTTCAGCGCCTTCCGGAAGGCAGGCAGGGACTCTGCAAGGCGCACTTCTGCTGGTAGGTGATTCCATAGGGTTGGGCCAGCCACAGAGAAGGCTCGGGACCGAGTGGAGGTCCTCCGAGCCTCCCTGGGCGTGGCCACACGCAGCATGTGCGCCCGCGACAACCTAGTCGGACGGGCCGAAGTTGACCGCTGGTCGAT
>JAHTLZ010000016.1:80625678-80653415 GCA_023846285.1 Phrynocephalus versicolor
GAAGAAGAAGAAGAAGAAGAAGAAGAAGAAGAAGAAGAAGAAGAAGATTTAAAGAGATTAAAGGTTCAGAAGTAAAATAAGTGAGAATTGGAGAAGGAAGGTGGAACAAAAGCCTCTCTCAAAAAGGAAAAACAGTAGAAAAGACAGAATGGAAAGACTGAGAATACTGTTGAAACCATGTGTAAGGGCAGTGAAGACAGAATTAGAATGAATCCAGATGGCAGCAGAATTGAGGCTATGGAAGACTATAGATGAGTTTAAGAAGATAATCAGTGCAAACATACCAATAAAAAAATAAGAGAGAGGTGCCGGAAGGTGAAGAGGCAGAAGTCTGGAAGTTGAGTCAGGGCAACTGGACTTCTTTTCTTGTGAGATCAAAATGTTTTGCAACACATCCAAGCAGCTTTGTCAGTCTGAAGCTGCCATTTCAATCTCTCAAGAAAAGAAGTCCAGTTGCCATGACTCAACTTCCAGATAACCTCACCTGAATGACTGAGAATCTTCACAGACAAGAGGCAGAAATGTGGAAGAGAAGCTGGCAGATTAAAATGAATAAATTCAGTTTTCACATTGCAAGAGCTAAGATCTTACAACAGACTAAGGAACAGAAGGTGGGACAGTAGACTTTAGTAAAGTATCAGAAGTAGGGAAAAAACACAGCTTGGATGGACAAAATGGAAGAGCAATGCTGATTTGTAGCCTATAAATTCAACATATCCAAAGGCAATAATTAAACCGATTGTTATTCCTACCTGAAGATAGCGAGGGTGTGCAAGGACAGTGCCACATCCTTCCATTTCACAGCGTACATATTGTATTGGTGGCTTCTTCCTAACACACATACATACACAAAGGGAAATAGAAGAAATAGTATACCACTCACTATTGTTCCTAATCTAGTATAATATAATTTTAATTGATACACTAGTGAGAACTTGTCTACTACAAAAAGTGAGATTTTAAGAAGCCACCTGCATTTGATCACTCCTGTGACCAAATATTTTAAAGCATGGCTTAATAAACCATAGAAGAAAAGAACAATCAGTGATGCTCATAAAGCCAATTGCACAAAAAGTGTTACATTGTTTTGCCCAACACAACTCTTTTATAGAAGACTTCTAAGGGGTAGTTTAAAATATAAACTGTCAGCTAGGCAAATAAAGAGCTGTAAGGCATACCAAATATTTTGAATTTAAGACTGCATGGAAGTTGTAAATACTGGATTTAAATCAGTGCTTTACAGCTGATTTTATGACACTTTTGATTGGCTGCTTGTAACTATTCAGTGTTTATAATACTGGTGTAGACTGTACACATTTCTTCCCTGACCCTGGGAGGATGTACTTGAATACTAACTTTTGATGACTAGTATTTAGTTGGAGACTGTATTGTTTCGCAGTGTTAAATGAGAAGAAAAAGTGCAACTCACCTCCTTTTAGGAAGCCGGGGGCTTTTGTCATCTTTTCTTCTTCGTCCTCTTCTGGGACAAGAACATCAAATTAAAATATAGTGCAAAAGTCAAAAGTATAGTAGCAGAACAAATTTTCAGACAAGACAGAAAAATGAAGAGCACTTGAGTGCGTATGGTGATTGAGGAGGAAGACCACTGTTAAACTAATGATCACTTAGGCCAAAATATTAGTGTTGCAATCTAATTTCACAAAATACACCCCACAAATGTGACCAGTGTAGAGCCCATTTCAACATAACCAACATCCAAACAAAAAATGCTGTTCTCAGGAAATGGCATCAATTCTAGCACTGCAACAATATTTTTCTCAGAAGTACAATTCAATTAATTAAGGCAGATTTCCTGAGTACAAAATTTGGTGCAGCTCATTTGGCTGATATGTGGCTATGCTGATCTGTTCCTTGTATTGGATACACATCTGGTACTAAAGGAAAAAAAATCTTGCACGGGGGCTTTGCAGAAAGCGCAGTCCTGCCTCCTACCATTACAGGCTAGTAAAACATGAGATATCACTACCTGCCTTCCTGAAGAGAATGTTTCTCTTTTATAAACACTTGTCAAAGAAGACTATGAAAGTTGTTTAAGATATAGGAGGTAGGTAGATGCTTGAAAGTTTCACAAAATCTGCTACACTTTTTTCAAATAAAGTCAAATATATACTAAAGCACAGAAGATGTACTTAGTAGGAGAGCAGTAGCCAAAACCAGGACCCTACTTCATTCACATGCCTTCACAAATGTGTCCAGTGCTATCAAAGCTGACAAGGCAAACCACCTATTTAGTACCAACCATGAAGCTCCCAATTCAGTGATGAAACTACTTACATGGTTTCCAATTCTTTGTTATGGCTTAAGTGCAAAGATCTGAATACTCAATATAGAGATAAAGTTCAAAAATACTCAACGTGGCTAGACACACTCTTTCTTTTTTTCTTTCTTTAAAAAAAAAAACCCTTCTGAACTTTCCAGGTCTCATTTCCACAAATCAAGATTTGAAAATCTAACCAAGGATTATTTCTTATAAATTGTTGGAATCACAGGATCTTCAGAATCAACATACGAACACTGGAGCCCTGCACACCATATTTTGTGCAACTCAAATGTATGCTTTTACTCTTCCAGCCATCAGGGAGCACTGTTGTCTTTTTAACATGACCTTTCAAGTATTTATCCAAGTGGGAACAAAGCTGCGACAAAATTTTTCAATAGAAAACAGTAATAGTGCTTTGTGAATTGCCTTTCCTATTTGATAGTCTGCGTCTTCCCATATTAATCCTAATTAGCACAGTAGAATCTTTATTTGCACCTGTTTCACCCTTCATTAGTTTCCATTCTCTTCCACATTACCACAACTCAACAGAGTGTTTACAGAGCTTATAATCATTTCAGAATTACAGAGCTGGACAGGACCCTATGGATCACTGGGCTCAGCTTGGCCAATAGCATTTCTGCGTTCTGTCTAAAAAAGGTTGACTTAACTTAGAAACTGAAAAAACAGCAAGCTCTCACCTCCCCAACATATCTCATGAGCCTCAATACTAAAAAAAGTGGAGAAATCAACAAAGAAAGATTGCAAGATCTTTTTAAGGTGATTTGACTTTACATCCTCCACAGAGCAACTTAACTGTCCACATATTGGTGATATACATACGAACTTTCAACTTCCAGATTCAGTATGAATCACCAGAACAGCCTTTAGTGGGGATTTGGAATTCTGATTATGCTTAGAATAACAGACATACACAAAACCAGATAACATTACTTACTTCCTAGGTGGATCCTCATCTTCCCGAAATTCATTTTCTTCTTTTACTTCCACTTCCACTTTAATCTCTTTCTGTTTTTCCTTTTCTTCTTTACCTTTCGCAGTTTTTTTCTTTTGCTTTGGAGCTTCCCTGTATGTACAGACAGACACTTACATACCTTAAAATGTTTCTTGTGTATATGTCCTCTACAGTTCAATCTCATGTTGATGCTCTCAGATAATTTTTCTACATCTGTTTTTAAGCCGGAATTCCATTATGTTATTAGACTATGAATTGCTACAAGAATACAGCAAAGCCATTTGCTGTTGTTTCCTGATTTGTTCAATTTAATAAGTAACTAGGCCGACTTCTTAATTTGCAGCAATTTGTGCTGAATGCATTATACCAAAAGATAGGACTTGTCTTCAGATACTTAAGCCTTTCATGCTTCCCACGATTGCAGTTACTGAAGAGAGACACACCAGTACCTCATAAGACAAATGCCCCTTAATAGGAAAACCTAAGACAAATGAAATTTCCAGGAATAGAAAAACCTCACAAGATGAATTTTTCCTATGGGATGCCTCACAAGACAAATTCAATACATTCCCATGGGACCCACGTTAAATTGCGTTTCGTAGGACCAATTTTCCGTAAAACGAATTGACTCATAGAATGAATTTAGCCATTTTTATAAACAGTCTAGTTGCTCATGACTGGAAAAAAAACATAATATACTGTCTAGAATATGTTCTGACTCCTAAAATGGAAACATGAGGCCAGCTTTCAACATGTAAAAACTCCTGTAAAATAGAACAGAGCACCTGTCTATGTGGGGTTTATAGGTTTCATCTCTCGGATCATCTTTGAAAGGAACCTCTTCTTCACTGATAAGCATTTCTTCTTCATCGCTATTAATGCAGGATAAGAGAAACAGAATGTATTCAAGAATCAACATATTGCTGCACAAGGAACATAATACAGACATCATACTCTTAGCCTATGTTGTATACTGAATTATAATCATCACATACACTGAGCAAAAGACAGTATTGCAGTGGTCTCAGACTCTCCACTGAGGACAGAATAGGCTTAAGAACATCAAACAGAGAGGGCACACTAGCCACTCAGTTACTAAAGGGCTATGTCCAGCTCTGTGATATAGATTCCATTAATCCAATTTCTAAAAAAAAATTACAATTCTGCTAAAAAAGGAATTGCTATACAGCACAGCAGAATTAATTCATCTAAAAAAGGGGCGGGCAGGGGGGAACAACCTATAAAGCTGCAGTGTTTCTCTCCAACTGTCCAAAAGAAATCAGCAACAAAATAGAAAACCTCATCAATAATTTTAAAGTGATCTGATGGGTTGCTGATGAAATTCCATGGCAAACAGTAAACGTCCCTTTTAAGTAAGCATTTCCTGCTTGATTAAAAGGAACGTTGCCTGTCTGATACTGAATTACTATGGTACAACTTTGAGGAGGCAGCAAGTTTCTGTGAAAGAAAGTGGGTCCTGCAAATGTTGCCACTTCAATTACCATTTTCTTATGTTTTCTCATCATTTCTTTGGTATGACATAATTTCTATTTCCTTCTTACAAGTAAATAAGCCTTCTGAAAGATAGCAGTTCAAACTCTGAAGACAAAAGTGAATCAGTAAGTTTAAAAAAGAGCAAGCAGCAGAAATAATTACTGTTGTTATAGCCATCACATCAGTGTTTCAAACTACGATCCTCTATCAAACAATCCAAGTATAGCCAGATCAGGAAGAACCTGGATAAATAATTCTAAACTCGATGCACTAAAACAGATTGCTCACCTAAAGAGCAGCAGAAAGGAGTTCTGGCTTTGAACATAAGATCTGCTAGCCATTACACAAAGATCTCTGGCTGTTCTGTTGTCTAGAATGCCTCTCCAGTAAAATCTTACAGGAGTGACCATATAACTATTGGAAAAGTGAGGTTCAACAACGCTGTGCTTATTTTATTTATGAGGAAGCCATAGTATGCACGTAAATTGTACCCATTTCATCTTACCTAATTCCAGCTGGGGATGAGTGCTCTTCAGTGATCTCTGAAAAAGGAACATTTTTAGATATACATAAAAGTCTGGACATCAAATGGTCTGTAACTCAGTACTTAAAGAATTTAACAGTATGGTGGTATATGAAAACAATCTAAGAGTCTGAAATGCTATATACCACGGAAACAAATGGAGCAGCCATTTCCAATTTTACACTAAAGGGACAAAAGATGTAGAAATGACATCCCAAAGGATCTAAAGCTTGGGTCACCCAGGTGTTCTTGGATGATACCGGCAGAAGCCTTCACCACCAGCTGTGCTATCCGGGCTTTCTGGGAACTGCAGTCCAACAATACCTGGGTTACCCAAGGTTGGGAACCACTGATCTACAGTAATGAAAAGAGGCATTTGTTACCCCATGGAGCAATTCCCATTTTAATTACAGAACAATTGTGATACTACTATATGATCATTATACCCTACCACAACTGCATACTTATATTAAGAAGCAATTTTAGAAGGACCTACTGAGGATACAACATTTGCAACAATAATATCTCACTCCTATACATTGTAAAACTTATGCTACCCACTAGGAGGCCCAATATTTTGATTTTCCAACAAATGAAAGCAACCATACCAAATTCTAGCTGGTCTGTGTTCGGTTCCGACTTGCAGATGAGCTGCAGGGACCCCGTTTTTGATCTATAGCTCCGTGAATTCTCTGCATCACCTTGAACAGCAGCAGCTGACCTGCTGCTACGCCAGCCCCGACTAGGTCTGGCTGCACTGACTGAGGTTCCAGTAGTAATAGTAATACTGGAGACATCTTCCTCTTCTGCCTCTTCTTTGGGATCTACAATGTAATGGAAGACCTGATTGAAAAGGGACAGCCCCCCTTGTGCTTTTTAAAACCATAGAGCTGGAATTGCCCATGGACAACTTTACATTTCTTGTAAAAGAAGAGAATATAGATCAGCCTGTGCTTGAACTTACCAGAAATTGGTACACTATAAAAAAGAAGTCACAGAACAAATAATTCTCATAACTGGATAGCTTACATAACTTTGTTCACTAGCCCGAGTTATTTTAATTTGACAGTTATAAACTACACAGTGGAAAAGACAATGAAGCTCAGAAAGTTAAAGGAAATTGGGACAAAGAGTGTATATAATGCTCAATTAAAGCTGCAAAGGGTTAGTTGCAAGATCTGATCAGGGCAATTAATGGGAGTCATTAATTCATAGGGTAGTCATAAATCAAAAAGGACTTAATGGTCTATTAACAAAAAGC
Organism: Phrynocephalus versicolor; assembly: GCA_023846285.1. Classification (NCBI taxonomy): domain Eukaryota; kingdom Metazoa; phylum Chordata; class Lepidosauria; order Squamata; family Agamidae; genus Phrynocephalus; species Phrynocephalus versicolor. Next base: position 80,632,211 of record JAHTLZ010000016.1, read on the forward strand.
TGTCTAGTCTATCAAAGGGCAGAAAACATGTGTCTTAAACAAAGCAAAAGGAGTACTTTCTGCTTATTAACGTTAAGTCTACATTTGTCCTAGAAGTTTTCTCCCCAAATGCTGACTTTCTAATACAACTCTAAATGGCTATGAACATTTAAATAAAATGAAACTACACTGAAGTCAGATGTTTTGGAAAGGAACATGAGTGTCAAACCAGTAGTTACAACTTCCTTGGTGATGAACTAAAAGACTACTACAGAAACATTTAGTTTTGAATAAATCTTCCACAAATAGGAAAAAGACAAAAGGTAAGTTACGTTTTAAAAATATAAATTATTTAGTTAGTAGAATCCATTCTTTTAAATGCCAAGGAAAAATACATATGCAGGAATTGGACCTGAAGCCCACATTAAGGTCTGCAGAATGGTGTTATCAAGCTATGCTGTAGATATTCCAATTTCAAATAGTACTGACCATCTTTGGCCATTACAGAAATCCAGGAGACACACATACCCAAAACAGGTGGCACCCTAACTATAATGACTATATTTTCATGTGAGCTTTCATGAATTATGTCCACTGCTTCAGATATATGGAATAAAATGAAATATAGAATGAAATACCATATTCACAAATAAAACATTCAAAACACCCCGTGGCTTTAAGAATTTCCGGTGCATGTAGTTACATCTCACGTGCAGCAATCTATTACCCATGTTTGATGTTAAGCTCTATTGTAAGCTGATTGCCAGGCAAGAGCAAAGAAAGAAGGTTGATGAAAGATAAGGATATCACAAACAGGTATATCAGTTAAAAACCCGAGAAGAGCAAAAAATGAGGAGACAAGAAATATATATTGTAATCACCCATCCAAAACTCTTAAAGCCAATGAGTTTGGAATGTTTTACTTATGAATTTGGTATTTCGTTTTGTGTTTCATTTTATTCCAAATATCCAAAGCACTGGACATAATCCATGAATTTTTTATTTTATTTTTAAAAAATGGCCAACCACGCTTTTTTTTTTCCTGCTGGCCTGTAGGCTGGTTCAGCGAGCTGTGGGTTGGGTCCGGTGCTCATGGGCTGGTTCCGTGGCCCGCAGGCCAGATCGGGTCTATTTTATTTTATTTTAATTAAACTGGCCAATTACGTGGCCTGCCTACCAGCAGTAGCACAGGCCGGTGGGCTTTTTTAAAAAAAATAAATAAATCTGGAAGCCCCCTTCCTGGGGGCTGGGGGCGGCAGCAGCAGGTAGGAGACACCGGTGGGGAACGAAAAACGAACAGAATGAAACAGAAATTTCTGTTTCTTTTCATTTTTCTTAGAGGCAGTTTGTTATGTTTCGTTACATAATGAAACGAATAACGAATAACAAAACGAATCAAAAGTTCATTTCCTGCCCATCTCTACCTACCATCTTCTAGAAAGAATATAAAAGATAAAATAAAAGGGGAGAATTGTGAGACATTTTAAAATGCAATTAGCAACCTAGCTACTAAGAAACACCCAGATGACACTTGCACACTTCCTTGAGGGGTTATAATTTCAAGACTTCAAGTGCTTCACACAATAATTAATTAACTCATAGAATTCATTGTCATGTGATAATCTGGTAGTCATTCAAGTACAGACAACTTTTAAAAGCAGGTTCATGCTGTCAATTACTTCTACCCATGACATCTAACAATGATATTATGCCCTGAAGTGATACATCTTGATGATCAAATGTTGGAAACAAGAGCTGTCATTAGGAACATTCTAACCTTTATTCAGAAAAATGTGGATAGTTACTAGGTGCTTATAGAGTGCTTTGGTAATCAGACACTTTTCTTCTAGGCTTTTTTCACTCTATGGATATTCAAACCTTACCTTTTACTGCAGCTTTGTCAGAGTACCTGAAAAAGATATTAAACAAAAGATGTTAACACAACATCATGAAAGTGTCAATTAAAACAATATACCATATATACTTGAATATGTCAAGTTTTTCAGCCCTTATTTTAAACTGAAAAAAGGGCCCGCGACTTATATTCGGGTGAATATGGTAGCTCGATTGGGGGGGGAGAGAAGTGGCAGGTTTTTTTTACACTTTTTTCCCTCTCCTGAAGCAAGCACCGATGGCGGAGATCAGCACTTGCTTCTGGAGAGAGAAAAAAGTGTAAAAAAAACCCAGGTGCCTTCCGAAGGTGCCTGGTGGCAGCAGCAGCAACCAGGGATGAGGCCATGTGGAGCCTCAGCAGAAGGCCCCAGACTTGGAGCACAGCCAGCACTTCACAGCTGATCACCGGCTGGCTCCCAATGCTTACAACCCCTTTGCAGCCAATCACAGGCAGTTGGGGAAGGAGTGCTTGGAGGCAACTGGAAGAGGAATGGAAAAGGTGGGCACATTGGCGCTCCACAGGCAACCACAGCACGAGTGGCAAAGCAGGTTATCCGCAGGGAAGGGGGAGCCAATTTATACTGGGGGAACTGAAGCTCCTTCCATTCCCCTGGCTGGGCAGTCAGGCAGCGAGCAGCTCGGTTTGGCTGGCAAGCGCAGGGAATGGCCCAGGTGGCCAAGGAGTCATGCGGCCACATCTCTGGCTGGCTCTCCCTCGCCACTCTCTTGTCTTGGGGGGGGTACATTAGGGGCCTTGACTTATACTCAGGTTGACTTATACTCGAGTATATGCAGGTAAGTTCATCTGCAAATGTGTTTTACTTGTAGTTTCAATGTAAGCAAGAAATACCAGGATATTTCAATGTTTATACTTCTGATTCTGAACTTGGAGGATAATGGCTGAAGTCCCCACTCAGCCATAAAACTTGTTTTGAGCCACTCATCATCTCCAAGACTAATCTTTCTATAAAGTTTGATATGAGGATAACACTGGGACTATTATATGTATCACTTCAACTTCTTATGCTATGATCATAGTAACAGCAGCAAAAATGATAATATAAGCACACAGAAAGTAAATGCTGCCAATGGATGAATTTTTGTGGCGATAACTGTTTGTGAAGCATTTTAGACATAAAACAGCTTTTCCAAATCTCTCTACACAGCCTCTTCATTCCATGTTCTAGCCTCGTGGTGCAGTGGTTAGGGCAACTAACTGTGCTCACGACCTGCAGTTCAATTTTAAGTAGCAAGCTCAAGGTTCACTCAGCCTTCTATCCTTTCAAAGTTGGTAAAATGAGTACCAGTTTATGGGAGGGTGGGGACAATGTGTAGTCTGCATAATTACTTGTAAGCAGCATGTTTTCTAAATTGGGTTGTTTTTGGTCAAGACATGGAATAGAGCTGCAAGAATTCCATTCCCAAATTTTACACCACAGCCAGTAGCACAACATAGCCACTTGTACCTGCTTTCATCCAAACAAAACTGACTTTACTCCCAATCTATAATAATCCTAAAAATATTTCAGAGAGTAACTGAAATCTAAATAAACATGCAATATTTTGATGCATAATGGGCATTATTTGACATTTTCAGCTACCTATTTGCCACCAAACAAACCATCCTGTTAGTAAATAACAGTCATTTGGCTAAGAATGAGGAAGTAAGCCTGTATCCTAATACTGTGCTGTACTAAATAATTTTTGAGTGGTTTTAGTAGCCGAGTACAGCAACGCAGAGAACAGCTACTAAAAAGCTAAAGCAATTTTAACAGAATGTCTAATGTACAAGCACAGAACCACAGCTGCTGGGTGAGAAAAAACAAGGTACAGTAAAGACAATTTAGCTGAATACCAAGGTCAGGCTAGTTGAACATGGTATATACAGTGAAATACGTTTCCAAATCCCTGTTGCCTTGTCTTCCCTTCCGGCACTGGCTTTGTTGAGGCGAATTACACAATATGGAGCGTAAGGGGCTTATTCAACTTCGGGAGCAATGCATTTTAAGGAAGTCCCTGGGCGTTTTGGGGTCCGCGGCCAAGAAGAGGGAAAAGCCTTCCTCCTCCTCCTCCTCCTCCCTCCTCCCGCCTGGAGAGTGAGTAAACGGCACAGGTACTCACGCGCCGCGCGGGGTGGCCGTTGGTGGCGGTTCCTCCTCCTCCTCCTCCTCCTCAGGCCCGGCGGCAGAGGCGGGCTCCTCAGGCTCCTGGCTCTGTCGGCCGCCAGGGCTGGTGCGGCGCCGTCGCGGGTATTCTGCCTTCCTTCGGCGGGAGGCGGCGGCGGCGGCGGCAGCAGCAGCAGCGGCCCGGCCGCGGTCCCGGCCTCCCCGGAGCACTCGGCTGCCGCTGCTGGACTCCTCCCCTGGCTCGACCGGGACGCTGGGAGGGGGCGGGGGACGCCGGCGCCCGGCGGGAGGCGGCGCCCGCTCCTCTTCTCTCTCGGGCAGCGGCGGCGGCGGCTCTTCCTGCTGGGTCTCCGCCTGCTCGGACGCCCCCGGCATCAGAGCAGTTGGCGGAGGGGACCCCAGCCGCGTCCCTCCTCCTCCTCCTCGGGCTCCTGTCAGCCGCGCACGACGCTCACCCCCCCTCTCACCCCCCTCCTTCGCCCTCGAGCGAACCCAATCGAGTCCCAGTTCAAAGTTGAAGCGGCACGTAAGAGCCCTCTCCGCCGGCCAATCAGAAGGCAAGGGGTGGGACACACCTCACCCGCCCCCCCCGCCCCACCCGAGCTAGAGCCCACCAATTAGAGGCGGCAAAGCCGGGCGGGCCAATCCACGGGCGAGTCTCGTCGGGGGGGGGGGACCAGCGCGTGCACGCGCTGTCTCAAATTCTGGCCGTGGCGCGCGCGCGCTCCGGAAAAAAAACTGACCCGTTTTAACAGTTCCCTTTCACGCGCCAAGGGAAACCGTCCTTTCGCCGCTCCCTGGCTCGCTCGCAGATATACCCTTCTGGAGGCTCCACGCGCCCTTTCGTGAGGAGGAGGAAGAGGGGGGAGTCGAAAATGTGGGGCTACGCAAGGGATACAGTTCCTAAAAAGCCGTTCGTCCTGTAATAATCGCCCCCTTTCGTAGTTTGGGCCACAGAGCTCTCCCTGAGCCTCTCCTTTCAAGAATAAAACGAAAAAAAAAAGCCGGTACCTTCCCCAGATCTGTTCCCTCGTCTTCACATCTTCCTCGAATTCCGAAGTTTCATGCTCTGGAGGAATATTTTTAAAAAACAAAACACTGTCGCTTCTCCTTTAAGAAAAAAAAAAGCATCGCCGAGCGGCGGGCGAAAGTCAACGACAAAATGGCGTCCGAAATCGGAGAGGCGGGGCTTGCGTAGTACCCACGCATTTCCGTTATGGCTTTCAGAATTGCGCAGGCGCAGACCTGCCTAGCTTGGCGGGGCTTGTAGTTTTTAATAGGCAGAGGCGCGTATAGAAGGTCAACGCGGCCATCGTTCGTCCGGCCTCTCGTGGCAGGAGTTGTGTACTTGAGGTGCGCGAAAGGTGGAATTGTGTCAAAAACTGAACCAGACTTTTAAACAATGCAAGCTGTATTTCATGTTCTGTTCTTCTTCAGGGCCTTGACATTACTTTAACAGTTCAGAAGAAAAGTAAAAGGAATTGACTCGCCAAATCCCGACTGATTCAATGAGCCTACTCCAGTTGTATAGAACTGCTGGATTTCAGCTGCTCTGCTGCACTTTCCCACTTAAATGGACAAGAGTTGTTGTTTTTTGCCAGATTCCCCCTTCCCCCGTCACCCCAGTTGTCTGAAATTGCTCAGCAGCCCTCTTGATAATTGGGGATGGTGATGCTCTGGATTGCAGAGGGGGAGGAAATTACTGAAAATCACCTTCTACCACTTCCAACAGAAAGATTGTTCTCAGTGGAGCTCAACTCACAGAAGTGTCAATAACCATTGTGTCCAGTGTGCCGGGCAGAGTAATCATGGGTCCACATTTACCAGTGTATGAGAGATCTCCAGCCAACAGTGGCAAAAGCCATCAGTTGTCACATTGCCAGGGTAGGATAAAAAGTCAGTTTTTTTCTTTCCCTTTTAAAAATTTGTTGAACTCCCTGCCACAGGATGTGGTGATGACATCTGGCCTGGATGCCTTCAAAAGAGGATTGGACAGATTCCTGGAGGAAAAGTCCATCACAGGTTACAAACCATGATGGAGATGTGTAATCTCCAAGCTTAAAACCGGGGTCCCTCAAGGACCAGATGCAGGGGAGTGGTATCAGGAGGCAGATATCTAGTCTCGTGCACTCCCAGACGCATCTGGTGGGGCCACTGTGAGATACAGGGAGCTGGACTAGATGGGCCTTTGGCCTGATCCAGCATGGCTTATGTTCTCAAGTTGGAACCAACTTGTAGTGACGCTCATAGGGCTTTCAAGGTAAGTGAGATGGTTAAGGAGTGGTTTTACCAGATCCCCTCCCCCAGTGAGTTTCATGGCCAAGTTGAGATATGAACCCTTTTCTCCAGAATCTCAGCCCATTGCTCGGTCCACTACACTATACTGGAAATGCAGATAAACAGAAATAAATAATATTCTGGCAAATAGTGCTTCAAGAAGTTGTGGAAGGAATTGAAATTTTAAGTCTATCCCACTCTCCCCTGACCTGTTTCTGGCTCAAAATAGCAATTGAAATGATCTTCCAGTCTTTCAAAAGTCTATTTTGGGACAGAAACAGGTCAGGGGAAAGTGAAGTAGATTTTAAATAGCTGATATGCACAGGCCTACTGCCTTTGATAACAGCCTCCATGATGATATAACTTTTATGGAACTATTTTGTCTGTTTTGTACTTTCAAAGCTTACATGCCAATAACTCCCCTACCCCAAACTGAATTGTCACAGTTCTGTGAGATTTTAGATCTTGTACAAAAGTGAGCATTTAATTCTCTCCTAATTTCAGTTGCAATACTGTACTAAGGCCTTTGTGTTTCCACTACATGTGCCCACACATATGAAGGACTGCCCGATATCCTTGCATTTTTCCTATCTGTTTCGTAAATATGTGACACAGTATGTGTTTGAAAGTATGCCTTAATTCACAGTCTGGTGTTCACTTTGACAATGACAGATTTATTGTGTTTATTGTGCTTTTGACTTTTTAATCCCACAGCAGACGTCTGAGACTGAGTCACAAGAGTTTTCCAGAACTCAAAAGCCTATCTAGCACTTATAAATCACAGGATCTTCAGAATCAACATACAAACATCTCATAATAAACACAGAAACATTTGAGTCCTGTACATTGTATTTTGTATAACTCTAAAGGATGAAGATGCTCTTTAGTCTGTTGAGGCCTGTTGCTGAAAGCAGTCATGTTTGTTAGTTTACTGTTGATCTGCTTACAACTGTAATAAAACATTTTATTCTTTGTCCTGCTAATGTCTCAGAGTGAGTAAGTACCAGATAATGCTAAAGGGGTGATCTACTCTGGGGAACCTAAAGCTAGTCTGCTCTGTGAATCCCTGCATTTCTCTTACACAGCTAGAGGAATTTAATACAAATTCAAAACTGCACCTTTTACTGTAGGTTATCTACAAACGAGCAAAACAATGTGAAATGCATATTTGTTTAAATGCTTGTGTTTCACATGACTGGATGGCCGTGGCAGTGGCTAAGGAGTGTTTTTGCCATGCCACTGGAAGGATCTTTCTAGACATCAAAGATGCTGCTGCTCTCCCAGCCATTGAACAAGCTTTCTTGCCCAGATGATTCCTGGAATTTGGTGGCAGTGGTCAGGGAGCCCATTGCTAGTGGTGGCAGCAGCAGTATTGTGTGTGTGGTTTCTCCCTGGCCATAAAAGATACCAAAGACGGAACAGTTCTTGCCATTACGCTCCCACCTGTTGCCTTCCAGCCACCCACGGGATGGGCCTGTCTGACAGTAGAGTAAGCACTAATACTGTTGAAGTGGTTTACCTTGAGTGTCCCTTTAAAGAACAGAAAGTCTTGTGTCTTCTGAAGTGGGAGAAGTTGCTTCGGTTCCACCCATTTTTCCAGGTGTATAGTTGTGGCCACAGAAAGATATAAAACATAGTGGATGAGAAGTTCTCTTCTACTGCAGCAGCAGTAAATTAAAGTGGTATGAGAATCTATGTTTGTTTCTAAAACATTACAGGTATTCAGGTTGTTACCAAATTTGAAAATACTGTTGGAGGAATGGATTGAATGACCATGTACAATAATGTGCTCAGGTCAAGGAGGAATCCCGCAGGTGGAGGGTCTCTTCTGTGTGCTGTAAGCCTGACATCCAGTGGCCAGTTTAAACAACGCAGGTTGTTTGATCTATTATGTGCCTTCTGACTTTTATGGCAATCATATAAACCAGTTACCTCCAAAAAGTCCCGAGATTAACCATCCTGCTCAGTTCTTTCAAACGAAGGACCCTGGATTCCTTGACTAAACCAGTCCATCTCCTGCCCAGTCTTTCCTTTTTTCTACTGTCTTCGGCTTTTTCTAGCCCTAGTGTTCTTTCCAGGAGTCATGTCTTGGTGATATTTATTTATTTATTATTTCTGTTTATATACCGTCTGGCTTTTCCAAAGGAACTCTGGCCTTTGAACAGCCAGGAAAATAATACAAGTAGTTATAATAAATAAAAGAATAAGACCGGCGAAAAACAAGATGGCAGTGGCAAACAGTAAACTGACATATGGACAAAACAATAATCTCAGCAGTCACTGTAGGCAGCTTTAAATAGCCCAAGTTTTAAGATGTTTTTAAACACTGGAAGAGACTCCGCAAGCCTTATCTCACTTAGGAGATGCTTCCAAAGAGTCGGGCCAGCCACCGAGAAGGCCTGACTTGAAGTGGAGGATTTTCGGGCCTCCCTCAAAGTGGCGACCCAAAGCGAGAAGGCCTGCAATGCTCTGGTGAGCCGGGCCAAAACTGATCTTTGGGAGATATGCTCCACCAGATACTCTGGTCCCAAGCAATGGAGGGTTTTATGAATCAAAACCAATACCTTGAACCTTATTCAGGTGGCAACGGATAGCCAATGCAGGCGAGCCAGAATTGGGGTGATGTGGTCATACCTGCTCATGCCAACCACCAATCTGACTGCCGCATTCTGCACCCTCTGCAACCGCCGAACAAGGGTCAAGGGAAGAGCGTTACAACAATCTATCCTTGATATAACCAACGCTTGCACAACTGTCCTCAGAGAGTCACCGTCAAGGTATGGGCAAATTTGGGCAATAAGCCCTAGAAACTGCTGCCACCTGGGATTCCAGGCACAAAGCTGGATTGAGGAGGACGCCTAGAATCTTCACTCTATCTAGCAGCTGGAGGGCGGACCCACACAGACTGGGAAGAGCGCCACTGTACCCATTTGCCCACCCCACCCCCCAAAGGAACAGAACCTTGGTCTTTTCCGGGTTGAGTCTGAGCCTGTTAGTCCTGGTCCATTCCATGACTGCAACCAGGCAGTGATCAAGGGTCTGTACAACCTCCAATGTATGTCCCAGTTTAACCATTTTAGTAGGTATCTGAGTGTTTATTAAAGAAAATGTTGGTTACATTCCACACATACCAACTGCTAGGATTGCCTTGAGAGATCTGTTGAGAAATGAAGTGAAAAGAAGCAGACCAGACCCTTGTCAAAGGAGTCTAAGAGATATTCTCCTCGGACTAGATTAGAGGTAAAGAATCCTGATCACTCCATAAAAGCTTATGCCATAGTTTTAAAAGAGATAACCATGCTACGGGGCAAGTACACTGACAAATAATATGGGAGATGCTTAGGGACTGGGATGGTCAGATTCATGTTATTTTTATTGACTACATGGTGTACGGGTTAGTGTCAGCCTGGAGTTCCTTCCCATTTGTAGTTTGTTCCTCCAGTGCTAGGGCTTTTTCTGAATGAATGCATTCATGTTGGTTACTCTGTAATCACCTGTGACAAAGCAGGTTCATGGCTGAATGAGCAGCCAGAAGCTGCCTCTCCGAGCTTCCCTGTTCAAGTTGGAGTGAAATGATGCAAAAAAGTTCCCTTCGACTGAGCATCCTTTGCTTTAAAATGTTTATTTTTTAAAAGCCTTGTGCAAAGACACCTAAGAGACCAGAAAGAAGAGGAGGAGAAAGAGAAGAAAAACTGTTACCATCCTCCCCAACACAAGTGACATGTAAGGGGAAGTCTTGTTTGGTCTGTAGGTTTTATCTGTTGCTCAGTAGTCCAGTTTTGCAATATTGAGATGCCGGTTCTAAATCCATGAGCTTTGGACCCATTTGTTTTTTGATCCAAACAATCCAGTCATATTGGCTGAAGTTGGAGGTATATAAGTATGCATAGCTTACTATAATTCACGATTCCATAGTAAATCTGTTAACTTATAGAATGCCTTGAGGTTCTTTGCTCTTTTGGCTGCATCAAAGTAAAATGGTAGTCCCATTAAAAGTGAGGCTGCTATCTCACCTGGGTTTTGATCCTGATCTTCTGAAGGTCTGGCTTTTCCTCTTCATCCCATCTCACGATTGAATAAGTGGGACAGGAGTTCCCACATCCAAAGCTGGTGTTTTATTTTAAAGTGCAGTTCAGCCCCCTTGGCCAGCTGGTGGCGCTAGCATTTGAAAAAAATGGACCACTTGGCTGGGGGAAATTAAACCTTAGGGAACCACATGGAGCTTCCTGTTTCCCGAAGGTGAAAAGAAATTTAAAAAAACAGTGCCGATCAGCCCCAGGAACAGCCGGTCGGTGCTATGAGCTTAAAAAACGAAGAAACCCAGATCATCTACGTGGTCCCACTGTGTCTGCTTCCTTAAAAGGTGGATTATCAAAGCGAGGCAAAAAATTTCCTACCTCTTGGGTGAGTCACAGAAATCTTGCTTAAAGGGGCATTACCGGGTTTTCTTTTTTCTTTTTTCTTTTTTCAAAAAGCCTGGTGGCCGTGGGGACAGCATTTTTAGACACGGTTTATCTACTAATTTAAACTGCTTTTAAAGGGACGTGAGACCGAGCCCCTAGTCACTTTAAATGAGATTGTACCCAATGAAACAAACCTTTTCGGTAGGATGCAGTGCAATACTGTTTCCTTGTCTGAGCATGTCCTAAATGAAAAAAATTAAAATGTTAGCATAGAACTGACACTTTTGGTTTTTCAATAGCTATCAGTGTCAAGTGGCAACCCCAGTGCTTTACTGCGTCCCTAGTCTGCTGTGATCCCAGCTGAACACAATTCAAAGAGTGTTTTATTAGCCTCTATCAGTAAAACACCACCGCTTGATGCAACAGAATAGAGGCCCTGACTAAAAGAAATGTGGCACAACAGTCCCCCTCAGAAAAAAACCACATATCTGAAAGTACTGGATTGCAATCTCTTCCTGTTCAACAGATTTGCTTGCATTTTTAGCTCCTTAAAAGGTGACTCACTGGGGGAGGGGGTTAGAAATATTCTGCCTCTAAAGAAAGGAAGTCCTATGAAAGGCAGAGGAACTACACAAGTCTGCACAAACCACTGCCCCACAGATTCACCATCTTGCTTGCTTCTCCTTCAGTTCCTTCAACAGAACAGCCTTCGATCTGTGGGAGAGAAGGCTTTATTGAACTAGCAATGGATGACTTAGGTAAGTGTCTGTAGCCAACAAGTCAAGACTGACAGAATGCACATTTAATTCTAGTGCAGTCTATGAAAGGCAATCTTCCTGTTTCATGGAGGTGCAGAGTGGCACAGATAATGGTGGAGGCGAAAATATCACACACCAGTTGCAGCCATGTTTTCTGACAGAGGCTGCATGTCTTTAACAGTTAGAACTGTTAAAGTAAAACATCCGTGAGGCAGAAGCTGTCACCATAATAAGGGGAAAAAACTCCAAAAGCCTAGCCTTCTCCTCTGGGGCAGCTGTTAAAGGACAAGGTTTTGTGGAGGGAAAGGTCACAACCTTATTTGGATCAGGTGTTTGGGAAGGATGGATTCAAGCTGGAACAGAGCAGCTGAAATAATGACAAGGAATGGAGACCTCACAACAGAATCAAGAATATGGGAAGGTTCAGAAAAGATGATATGGTGTCAAAGGCAATCCGGCCGATAGAGGAGCATTTGTTAGAGAAGCTGATAGTTGCAGAAAGTAACAGCGGCAAATTAGACAAGCTAGAAAGAGGGCTGGGGAACACAAGAAAGGAACTCACTCAGTTATTAGAAGCTGCAAAACTTTGAGTAATAGAGAAGAAACAAGACAGTTCCAGAAAGATATCTTGCAATTTGTATGGACTTTTGATTCTATAGTTTTTGAGCTCTACTTCCTTCAACAGAGCAGTTAATGCCATAAATGGGCAAGCAAATGCAACAGAGATCAAAGTTCCTCTCTTTTAACTAGGCCTGAGCATGGATTTCCTGATTTGGTGTAGAGGTTTATTAGAGGCTTATTAGAACCATTTACAGTAATGTGGGCCTTAACTGAATCAATTCAGAAATTCAGATTGCAAAAACTCCCATTGACTTGCCCTAAAAAACCAAAATGGCAGTAACTTGTTTATTTTGTTTTGTTTTATTTCAATGAGGAACTGGACATGGGAGTCGGGACAGATGAAAGATAATATTTTTAGGTGGCCAGAGTCCCCTTGCCTGGAAGAGGCACCATTTCAGAGTCTTAAAGAACTTCTCTAAGGTCCAGGCTTCAGACTTAATATACTGCTGCACTGGAAAACACCACAAAGGCTACATGTGCTGATGAGAGTATTTTACTGCCAAGGCAGCTTGGGTGTGGGTGGGTGTTAGATGGACACTAGGGAGGCACAGCGGTTGTCAAAGGCTGGCAGGCAAAGAGGTGGGGCAGTGTAAAACAAGAAACAGCAAAACACATCTAACCAGACACCCTTTTCTTAGTTTTGGAGACACCATTATAGACTGCCTAGGCTAGGAGCATGCCCAACTTTTGCGGCCAAAGCACTGCACTTGAAAGGGCAATCAAATCATCAAGTACCAGCATTTCGCTGAGTCGTTCAATGACCAGGGCTGGCACTGGAAACCTCTATGTTGTGGCTGAACATTTCACCGATTGCACCTCCTCCATCACTGTCTACTATCCCTCTTGCAAACTGAGAACAACTGCCACTGGATTCAGCACTGATGCTGCTGCCTCCTAAGGAGGTACTCAGGATGCTACTGTTGTCATGCTCTGTCAGTTTACCCCTAGTTGTTTGATGTTCACAGTGAAAGTAATTTCCTCTCCCACCTTTAACTAGTCCCAAATAATGCCCTGCCTTGTTTTTAGGAGTGCTGACCCAGGCTACCTAACCTGTTTCAGGATGTCCATCTGTCAAGGTGGTACTACTGACTCCTGCTCTTGGTTGGAGGCTCAGAGAGAGTCATCCAGTCAGGAAAACGGGCTTACTCCAAGTACCACCCTGGGAGTAAAGACAAACAAAATATTTTCTGTCTTGGCCAGGTGTAGTTGTATTATGACTATGGAGATGCCTAACCACTGATTGTTAAACTAATGCTCAGATATACAATTTAATAGTAACTGTTGAACTTAAAATATAATGATTTATTTAAGATGAAGTAACATATATGATGAATTCAAAAATAAATGTAGTTATTTTGTGCACCCAAATATGAATGGAGCAGGCAATTAAAATAATAGTGCTTTTCATTCGTATTCACTTATAAATTGAAAGTGTAATATGATCATAAGGCACATGTTTTGTGAATGAAATAAATATTCCTCTTGGAAAAATTCATATGAAGACATATTTGTATGTGCAGGCCCAAAAATAAGTAAAAAGAGATAGAGAGCTTTTTTAAAAACAAACCAAGAGGTTTAGACACTTAATAATAAGTACAGCCAAAAAAACAGAGGCAAGAGTAGAATAATTTTCACTACCAAAAACATTAACAGATTTGGACAAATCTCAGGTTGCCTTGCAAGTGAGAGCCTGATCACACCTGTCCAAAAAACCCAAGTTATAGTAATATGGCTGGGTTTTTAAAAAATTGTTTCATAAATTCCCGAAGACATGACACACGGCCATCATCAATTCATTTTCCTGGCCAACGGTTTGTTTCCAGTTTATTTTCCCCTCACTGAGAGGGTTGTTTAAAGCTGTACCAATGGTGCATTGATTCATTCCTTACTGGTTCAACACGTGTACACGCTCCTATCAATTTATTTACTTTGAAAAAAAAAAGTCAGGTTTCTGAGTGCTATGACCACTTAATGGCCACTTCGTTTATACCCTTTAAAAATATTTGACAGGTATATTGACAAATTGGCAGCTTCTGTCATGCTGTGTTTAAGGACTGGAAAGAAACGGGGTAACATACGGATTTCACATTGAAAAATATATACCTTGCACCATTACATTCTAAGTAAAATCTCATAGAAAAGAACAAGAGAAATTGCCATGAAGACATCCAAGAATGAAACTATGTAGAAGTCAAAAGCAAAAGTCAAGAGGTTCCAGAAAAGTTACACATGAGTGCATCATCTTACATCCGTTGTTACACACATGGGCAGTGATGCATTCATGTGTTACATTTCTGGAGCCTTTTGACATTTGCTTTTGACTTCTGCATTGTTTCATTCTTGGATATGTCCTTATGTTGCAATGGGAATTTTGACACATTTCTCTTGTTTTCTATGGGATTTTGCTTAGAATGTAATGCTGGGAGGTACAGTCGATATCTTTCACTAGTAGCTCAGAGGAGAATGGTCTCCCAACCACTGCCTTTGAATGAGGGCTTGAGCCCATTTCCTGCTTTGAATTGTAAAGAAAAGAGTGTGCCATCTCTGCTGTCTTCTTTTTAGCCTTTTGCTCTTGCAAAAGGAAGAGAGAAGGCTCAGACCTCTCTATTCCACCACAGATCACACGATTATGAACAAGATTCCCTTTCCCCCATATTGATGTATCAATTAGGATTTTAAAAAGGAAATAATTAAAAAAATTAAGTAAGGGGCAACACTGCTCCAGAAAACAAAAGAAAATAAATAAATTCGATGGTGTAGCTGGCAATAACATTCCACATTGGAAGAATTGAACTGGTGTTGTTAAAACCAATGGGATCATGTGATCATGAAAATAAATGTATCAATACAACAGAGGTTTTGGTAAAAACGTGATATGATAAATATATATTTTTCACCATTTAAGAGAGCACCTCTTCTAAAAACATGCTAAATCATCCAGCTGAACTGTCAAATGGGAAGCAAACCACAGAGGAAACAAACGAATATAGGAAAAAAATGAAAGGAACACCATGATTCAAACAGTAATTTTGTTGTTGTTGTTCAGATGCTTTGTTGGCAGAACTGGAGCAAACTTCTGAGAGCTTGAATGTGAATGACCCAGGACCTTCAAAATCTTGCTTTCTTCTTCATCGTGACAATAAACTGAAAGCAGGAACAACAGCAGGGGAGACAGATACCACCCAGCACAAAAAATTAGCTACTCCAGAACCAAAGAAGGTATTTTCCTTATACTGTACATGTATTGCTATCTCCTTAGATAGCAGAAGCCTGAACTTGTCTCATGGAAGGGGAGGGGGGACCAATTCTGGTCCCTGCCCTCTTCATTCCAGGGGTCAATTGATGACATAACATTTAATCTATTAAATATTGTGGATGAAACAGATTTCTATTATTACTGTCCACAATGTGGCTCAGATATGAAAAACTCTATGGCAAAGTCAAGATTAAACATTTGCTACATGATAATTCAGAAGTAGAACTACTACTAGGATCTTTCCTAGCATTTCTTATACATCTGCCAGTCTTTATGTAGGGGTGATACCCATGGCCCACTTTCAGGCTTCATTGGCATCTCTGGCTAAAGGTTGGTAGACAGCAGCAGGCTGAGAAGCTGTACCTCAGATGAGGTTGCTGGAGACATCAAGCTGAGTGTCCAGTCGTTGCTCTGTCTCTCACTTTGCATGGAATCTGGCCGGATGGAAGGAGAGGCTATCTCAATGAAAGGGAATTAGTTAAGGAAATTGGTTGTACATCTGTCTGTATCGAGGCTTTCTAGTTACATCTACAAGACTAAGACGGAAAAGGAGCTTGGTTGGTGGAAGGGATGATGGACTTTTCCTCATGGAACTTGTGTTTGAATTACCACTTGGCCACGGAAACCCAATGAGGGTGGTGTTGAAACCCCCGTTAGGGTTGCTACAAGAAAAATGAGACCTGGCAGCGCATCACACACACACGTGTACACACACACACACACACACACAGAGAGAGAGAGAGAGAGAGAGAGAGAGAGAAGACTAACAGATCTAATTGCCTAGAAGATAAATAACAGGTTTTTAAAGGGGGCAGTATATGTTTTGGTGGCTCGGTGGGGAGCGAAGCAGCTTTTTCTTGAATACTCGTCTGCTCTATGTGTATTCCTAGGTACAACCAGCACACAGCATTCAACATAATGAAGAAGGTGGTGATGATATTTACAGGTAAATGCAACAAGCAAAAAAATCAAAGTAGTCTTCCAGTTACATTGTCACCCGTGCTTTGAATTTTCTGATGGGAGCCCTCTGTGGATTACTGTCAAAACTGTATGGTTTCTAAACTGCTGCTCTCCTGTGATGTACTTGGCAGAACCCTTAAGTCTGCAGTGGATGGTTGCTAAAGCACAATCCTACACATGCCCTGTTTTGAGTCAAAGGGACTTTATTTAAGGCGAATCTCTATATAATTGCAGGCTTCTGTATGTGAGCATGCATCATACATGATGGGCAGTGCGAACACTCTTAAGAATTGTCTTGCTTTCCTGAAGTTATGAATGCCACTTTTGTTTCTTCTGCAGCAAGCTGATGACTCCACAGCCATTGCCTTCTTCATCATCTTCCACCTCTGCAGCTCAACAGCTGGATGACCTTTTGGCTTCCTTGGGAACACTCCCGTCCAAGGTGAATCTTAGATAACCTCGCCCTAATGATCTCTGCAGAAGGATGAGAAGGAGTTTTATGCACCATATAATAACATGGCCAGGCTATGCCAACATTCCCTGACCTGGTGCCACACAGATGTTTCAACTCCCATCATCCCAAGACAGACATCAGGATCAGTGATCAAGAGGGATTTTGCTTCAAAACATCTGACGGGCACCAGGCTGAGAAGACTGACCAACACCCTTATTGCAAAGCACAATAGGAGTGCCGCTAATAATAAACCAGCAGCTGAGGGACAGAAATAAAATGCCGTTATTCAGTGCATACACATGCTGGAATGTAGCCTGTATAGAAGAAATATGAAAGGAGAGGCTGCTAATGGCTAAAAAGACAGATACGGCGATGGGGCAAGAAATAACACTTAGGCTTGTCAACTCTGGAAATTGTTTTGGGAGGGTAATGGATCAGGTAATAGATATGACCTGCAAGCAAGTTGGGGAGATAGAAAACTACAGGGGAACTAGATACCATATTACATTATGTCTGTCGTGTCTGTAAGTACGGTATATATGCAAAAGAAGGATAGATGTTGTTCTTCCCAGCATCCCCCATATTCTCAAAGGGGTTCTTTCAGGCCAGAAACTGTACAACACAGAACAGGTCTTGAGGGCCCAGAAAAGGCTTTGCACAGTTTTTGAGGACAGCTATAAATGAAAATAAAATGGAAGCACAACCAGCATAAGCACAGAGGGCCTGCTAAGGAGAGAGGAAGAAAGGTTTTTGTTCCCGTTTGATTTCACCTTATGGAACATGTATGTTTATCTCTCCTTGTGGCTGCAGGTCTTTGACTTTCTTATGGTGCTTTCAGCTACTGTTTCAAAAATTCCCGTTTTAGCCAGTTGGAGCTTTTGTTATGAGAAATTTCAACTGTACAGTATTAAAAATAAATGAAAAACACACAAATCCATAAGTGAAAGGTGGGGGCCTGTAACAGGACTGCTCTACAAGGCTGTTCAAGCAATGCCAATAAAAGGAAAGAGAAGAAAAAGATTAAATAAGGGAAGAGGGGCAAGTGGGCTAAATAACCAGAGCAGCTAAAAGCAGAAAGATGTGTTGCACAATTCCAATTTCAGGACAGAAAACAGTAGTTTGTTTATTGGCAGCAGCACTGCTTTGCTCCCACCCACCCATCCTTCTTCTCTGTGTATCAGTAGCTGGACTTCCTATTGGAAAGAAGAAAATGAGATAGAGAGAAAGGGAGAGAGAGCATGTGTATGTGCACACACACACACACTGTTTGTTGGTACAATAGACTGTATGTGCTCATGCCCCGATCATTTGCTTGGTTTGCAGAGCTCCGATGAGCAGGAACAACCATTATCAACGGGAAAGAACACCACAAATAAACTAGACAACATGTTGAAGGATCTGACTCATGACATGCAAGGCCTTGGGGTTGCCACTGTGCCAAAAGGCAACTGTGCTTCCTGCAACAAACCAATTGCTGGAAAGGTGAGGGTGGATTATATGAATCCAGGAATCTGAGTTTCGGAACCATCCCAAGGGGGTTGTTGTTAGGGCACCAGTTCATCATAGATCAAAATCAAACCCCTGCTGTTCAGGATGACTCTTCAGGTTCTCTTCAGGAAGAAGGAAGGGGTCTGGCCTAAACTGTCCCTATAAGGTTTGTCACTTTTAGAAAGCCTGCATGCAGCCATTTTGAAACAACATTAACTTGCCACTGCAACTCTTTGAGGCTCAGAATGAATGACTGAGCACATTTCTCCTTTGTAAAGGAATCACATCCATGCTTCTTTAAAAGAACCATAGAATGATGAAGTGGGACTCAATGGCCTACAAGGGCACTATGCCCAAACCCTGCTCAAGGCAGGAATGCAAATCATAGGATATCTGCCAAATGGTTGTCTAGATTTCTCTTGAATGCCTCTAGCATTGGAGCACTTGCCACTTCTTGAGGTAATTGGTTCCACTGCTTTACTGCTCTAACAGTTCAGGAAGTTTTTCCTGATAGTCAATTGAAATCTGGCTTTCTATAATTTGAGTCTATTTTTGCATGTCCTGCAGTCTGGTATGATCAAGACCAGATCCTGCCCCTCCTCTGTATGACAGCCTTTCAAGCATTTGAAAAAATGCCATCATATCTCCCCTCAGTCTATTTTTCTCAAGACTAAACATGCCCAGTTCTTTCATAAATAAGCTTATGTTGATTAGGAAAACACTCTTGGTACAAGAGAGGTAATAAACCCCTAGTTCTGGCTGCTTTCACATTACCACTAAAATCCGCTGCAAGGTGCTCAGAGCATAAAATCATTTTCACACAAGCAGCGGACTTAAAAATAATAAAGTGCGACCACACCCACTTAAGCACGGCCCAGCGCATTTTACAAGTACCTAGGGCGCTTTTACATGACCCCTAAAATCCAAGGCAAAGGGCACCCAGATGCGGAGCTTAAAATTGTTTTCCCACCAGCTCCGGACTTTTAAAAAAATTAAGTACGACCACGCCCATCTAAGCGCGTCCCAGCGCATTTTCCAAGTACCTGGTCTCTGAAGGTGAAAAAATTCTGATGCGGATTGCAAAGCAGTGAGTGCGGGGCTCTCCTCCCTTCTTTTTTTTCTTGCCCCCCCCCACCCCTTTAAGAGACTGGAATGCTTCCCGGGGCAGCTCCCAATGGCAGAGCGGAGGTGAGCCTGCATTCTTTTCTCCCTTTTTTCCTCCCTCCCCTCACACAGACAGGAGCAAGGGAGTGCGGAGGGGTGGGAACACAGCAAGAGGAGCAAACCCCCAAGATCTCTGGTCCGACTTTAAGTTGCCAGCAGATCTTAGAGGTCGTGTAAAAGCACCCCTAGTCTCATGGTGGTAAAATCCTTCTTGTCGCTGTTCTGACGTGGATTTTTAACCATTACTCTAGTCTGTGGGAACATGGAAAATCCACACCAAAACCTTTTTGCCCCGTTATGCTGTCTTTGCTGTGATTCTCAGTCATGGGATCAGAACAGTTGTGGATTTTCTAAATGCGACCATGGGAACATCCAATCTGCAACATCAACCATGGGACCACTCCAAGGGGTGTGTGTGATCCGGATGAAAGTTTGCTGCGGATTTTAGTGGTCATGTGAAAGCAGCCTAAAGGCCTAGTCTCACTGCTGAAACAAGTCAGCAAGGGGATTTGGTTTTTTAAAAATATATTTAGTCTAAAGCCATGTGACTTTAACTCAGAACAGATGCCACTTCCTCACTCTCCCTGCTGCCACTGCTTCTGCCACACCGTAGACAAGCTCCTAATTGGTATTTCTGGTTCCTAGGTAATTACAGCGCTGGGAAAGACGTGGCACCCTGAGCATTTCCTCTGTGTCCACTGTGGGAAAGAAGTGGGCTCTTCCCCCTTCTATGAGCGGGAAGGCAAGGCTTACTGCCCAGAGGACTACCACCAGCTCTTCTCCCCTCGCTGTGCTTACTGTACTGCCCCCATCCGAGAGGTAGGTAATTCCAGCACTCCTCTTCCAACCAACAATTTTCCTTGCAAAGGATTGCGGGTCATTGATCCAGACCCTTGCCTTGCTCTTCCTGCCTGTCTTCGTACCAGGCTCGCTGGTGTCTCATTCGAAGCCTTTCTCCTGTTTGTTGCAGAAAATCCTGACGGCCATGGACCGGACTTGGCATCCAGAGCATTTCTTTTGTGCTCACTGTGGGAAGGTGTTTGGTGATGCAGGTATGTCCTGATCTCCCAAAGTCTGCATCCCTTTTCTTGGGTACATGGCACATGCTTTCGCAGGAATGACTCTTTCAAACCTCTTTTAAACTTTGTCTCCCTGCCCTCCCATTGTATTAACTCTGACTCATCAAAAAAAAAAAAACCTGTTTTCTGCAGGATTTACAAACTCTGGTTGCAGTTTTAAATACTGGGAGTAACTAGCACTGAGCTGGGTGGGACTTATTTCTCACTCAGTATGGTTAGGATGGTGCTGTGTACAATTTGGGAACTTCTTACAGATCCCATCTCATGTTGTGCTACCCTATAGCTGCTTGCCATTGCAACACTTATTATTCCCTTCTATATGAGTATCTGTGTAGGGTGCTACCGCATGGCTGAATAATCAGGAATAAAAAGGGGACATTTTGTTCTCTGCTTCAGGTCATGTGACTTTTATTTTGTGTTCTCTGTTCTCACTTTCACATCATGTTCTGAAACATATACTGTAAACTGGATTTAGTGTCCCCATGTATCGGGCAACAGTTAGTCTTCTGCAGTCAAGGGATAGCCATCTTTCATAAGAGCTGTCTTCTTGTGCTTCACTGTAGACTACATAACTCCCCACCGTCAAGGAGAGCCATCACTAGTGAGCCCAGCAAGATGGGTTACCTAGTCCACACTCAAGAGAGAGCCAACCTTTGTAATCACAGCAAGATGGGTTATCTGTGCTCATGAGGGATGGCTCTCCCTTGACTGTGGACTAGGTAACCCATCTTGCTGGGCTTACAAAGG
>JAHTLZ010000016.1:80653425-80666489 GCA_023846285.1 Phrynocephalus versicolor
GTGAGCCGCCGGTGACTTCCTGGTTGCTCTTAAAGGGGCGGGAGGCAAAGAACAAAAACAAAAAGAAGCGAGGAGAGCCCAGCACATCCGCATTAAATATTTTTCACCATCAAAGAGCAGGTACAAGAAAAGTGCAGCTGGGTCGCGCTTAGGTGGGCGGGGTCGCACTTAATTGTCTGCAAACTCCGGACCTGGTGGGGAAACATTTTTAAGGTCCGGAGCTTGCAGCCCTTTGCCGCGGAGCTTAGGGGTCGTGTATAAACGCCCTAAACTACTGGGATACCCAGTGCTTCATCCTCCATTTGATCAAAATGACCTATTGTAAGGATCAATCCAACTTCATCGAGGGTCTATTGGCTTCCACCGCATAGTACTATTTCTAATCTATAAGGATAATGTTTTCAGTGTTGGTGGAAATGATACAGTGAGGTT
The DNA here is from genome assembly GCA_023846285.1 of Phrynocephalus versicolor. Classification (NCBI taxonomy): domain Eukaryota; kingdom Metazoa; phylum Chordata; class Lepidosauria; order Squamata; family Agamidae; genus Phrynocephalus; species Phrynocephalus versicolor. The sequence continues at coordinate 80,653,858 of JAHTLZ010000016.1, forward strand.
TTTGACGGCTCCCACTAAGGAATCATAGTACAGTGCTACCTTGTATAAAGGAATTAATTCGTTCCAAATGAAATTATGTTAAGCAATTTTTCCTTTATAAACATTTCCCATAGGAATGCATTGAAAACAGAGTGATCCCATTTTATGTTGTACAGATTTGCCCCATAGGGGATTATGTTAAGCAAATTTCCCCATCTCCCATTTGTACAAATTTTATGTTATACAAACCGTTTGTTATACAAGGGTCCGCTGTATCAGCAGAGACCCTCATTTCTCAGTGGCTTTCATCATAGTCATTCCCTTTGAACACTCTTTTAGGAATAAGTTCATGAGGAACGTAGAATGGGGGGTATATGGGTGTGTATTAATTCCGCCCCCTCCCCAGTTGAATAATATGGCACAGGCACTTATTATTTTCCTTCTGTGCAAATAACCCTCAGAAGACCATGAACACACTCATGTTCCCAGTGGGATTTGGATCACAGACTAATGTGCTCTCAGGGGTCCAACTTCAGTAATTGGCTCTCCAGCGAATGGCTGAGCACTTGGCAGTATGAGCCAGTCTCCAAGCTACTAATTAGAACTGGAGCATAAAGTTTTGTGGGCAAATCCTGCCTCCTCTTGGGGTTCCTAAGTGGACTTGTTCCTTTCCCTCAAACCATCCTTTGTCACCAGGGGCAGCTTCTCTTGAGAACTGCTTCCCACTGATATTGCTTCATACAATGAAAAGTAACTTTCAGAAACATTAACTATGTGGTAGTTGTTTCATGACCTTGGGTTACTTTGTACAGTCACTGATTTTTTTCCTCTTCAGCTGTAAACGTTTCAGAGGAACTGTCACCACAAGAGTGTAGCAAGACATGTGACCTTACTGTGACCGTGGCTGCCCTGTACCAGATTATTGTTTGAATCAGTTTGGGTTTTTGTAACTTGCTAGTACCATCTGAGTCATTTGCATTGGCTCTATAATGATTTGGGGTGGTGCTTGGGGAGATTGCTCTTAACACAATCAGGATTCTCTAATTATCCAATTTGGGTATGAAAAACAGATCTGAGACTAAAGCCAAGCAGATCAGCTGGAGTTCTCTTAATCAGGTGGTTCACTGGAAAGCAAGAAACCATAATTGGCTTTGTCATGGTATATTGGATCATAATGACTCACCTTTAATGCACCTTTTAAGGTTTCCTCCTCTCTTCATTCTTGTGATGATGGCTTCCCTTTCTTCGTTCTCTGAGCCAATGAGAGCAACATCACCCTAAGGCTGCATTTTAATGTGAGTGGGAACTGTAGTCCTACAGGTATGGTTGCACTTTGGCTCCAACCTGCATTAGCCAACAAAGCCAATGCACCGGGATGATGGGTATTATATCTGCGATAAGTCAGATTTGCTATATTTGACACACACTCTCTCTCTCTCTCTGAGATATTGTGTGTGTGCATGTGTGTGTGTGTGTGTGTGTGTGTGTGTGTGTGTATGCATGGTCTTCTTATCTGAGCTCATCTTTACCTCAGGGAAGCATCTAGCTAATCTAAATGTAACTTGCTTTTATTTTTGTTTTTCAAAGCCCACTAAGATCCATAATATCTGTTCCTTTAGGGACCAGGATCCTACAATCTCCAGCCATCATTTACTGTATTTTTCATTTGGCCAAATTCTGTTGCCATACATTTACATGGCAGAAGCTAAATAAATCTCCCACTGGCAACATCTAATCAAAAGCTTCCTATCTGCTCAGTTTATCTTCTGAGGCTCCCTAGGGATCCCTTTGGCCTTGGGGAAACCTTTGGGAACCTTGGGATGGTGGTGGGGGGAGGATTGGCAAAAATCACCCCTGGATCACCACTGGTGGGATGCTGGCAGGCAGCTTTGCAAACAGATTTCAGATACTGTATCTGCATACCAGCCGGGACCGGGTGTTTCCACAATTGCAAGCTTTGCCCAGGAACTGAGAGAGGATCTGTCTTGTTTTCAGAAATCTATTAGATGCAGTCATTCATCACACTGAAAATTTTATTTGCTTGCAAGACAATTGGCTGAAATAACAATTGCATGTTTTGCCTTGTATTTTTGTTTCTGTCAGAGCTAAAAATTTAATACATGTACAGTACATATATATAGCCACCTGATGGCCTCCATGTCTACTCTTTGGCACGCCTACCCTAGAGGTAAAACATAGTTAACCAGGTGATCTGGCAGCCCTACCTATGAACAACTGGCCACAATCAGCAAGACACCTCAAGCTGCTTGTGAGGCAATAACATGCCTTTTATAACATGCCTTTTAAAATATCAGTTTAGGTGGATGGCAATAGCAGAACCCAAGTTCCAAGGTCCTTGGTGAGCTTCCATCTGTGGCTGGCCGATTGTTTCCATTCAGTCCATCATAAATTGTACAGGTTGGCTTCAAGAGCTAAAGGAAAGCATGAACTAAACTTCTTGTTTTCTGTGTATGCCTTGTCTTCATTTCTGGCTACTGTAGCCATGTTGCAGCTAGTGGGGGGTAAAACAGTTTTGGGTGAAAAGACCTTACTTTGTGCCACATCTTCTAAACTGATCATTTACTACATTGTTACAAAGATTACATAGCATAGTAATGATCGTATTCTCTCCATCTTCTCCAAACACAAAGGCGGTTATTTCACGTCCTTCTTTGTTCCGCGACTAGTTTTGTACCGTGACAGTGTTGGTCGCAATCACATGGTTTTGTCCCTGTTTCTGTGTGCTCATGGTCGTGATAACTTGTCTTGTGACAAGTGTTACCTCACGGTCTTGTACTGTGACAAACACTGAATTTGTCTAGCTTCCTTTTCCCGTTTTTGGGGGGCTTAAAAATCTGTTTCCAATACTTCACTTCTGAAAAGTCAAAATCTTCGCAGGCAGGGAAGAAGTCTGTGGCTCGTCTGGCTAGCTTTCACTTTCTCCGGGTGATAGTCTTTGGGCTTTCTTTGTTCTTTATTCCTTTTGCTTGCTAATTAATTGTCTGTCTGGTGTCCCTCTTGCCTGGCTTTGAAGTTTGGTTTGTTTTATTGGAATTTAACGGAGGAGGGCAAGGGGGTAGTGATCATCTGGGGTTGTGGGCACTTTGAACATAACACCCAGCCCAGTACCTGGTACACAGTTTTCTGTGAGAAACGAATGTTTTGTTGCGTGACATTTGTTACCTCACAGTGTCTTGTCTCGGAAGAGAAACCGGGACAAGGAACTACCCTACCCCAGCGCCAGGTACAGATTTGTCTTGCTTAGCACCCATTCCGGGGGCGTGATCAAGACAAATTTCAGCTGTTGCTCAACAGATGTGAAATGAGGTGTTTTGTTTTTTTACCAATCCAAAGCGCAACACTTAGAGAGACAAAACAGACGTGAAGTAACCACCAAAGGGAAGATTGGATACAACTCAATTTGTACTGAAGAAGATGTACAGTATAACAGTGTATAGGAGAAATAAAGAGAAGGTCACCTGTGTTGACCTTCTTTCAGCCAAAAATGATACCCTTAGTGGTGGTGTCACTTCTGTTCCTCCTTGAACTCTTGAACCTCTTTAAGGGTGAATCTGCAATACACAGTTACAGTAGTCTCATGCCACTTTAACTAGCCCTATGAAATCCTGGGATTTGCAGTTTAGTGAGATCTTCACTTACCGTATGTTCCTCTACTGTCCTTCAGGGAAGGACACTAAAGCTTTCCCACAAAGAATTCAGAGCTCCTCATCAAACTCCAGATTTTAGGGTTCTGTCAGATAGGACCATGATGGATAAAGTGGCATCAACCTACTGTTAACAGTGTAATTTGGATACACTCTAAAGAAGGGTCTGCTTAGCTTTGTTGCTTCCCTGCATCTCTACTCCATACCTCATAGAAGGGGGATGTCCATGTTTTTCCTTTCTTAATATATTTATCTGACAAGTAGTAGTCTCTCCCCACCTCCCATTTTCTTAGAATAAGAAGACTGGGTATGATTTCTTCTCAAACAAGGGAGTGTTGTCTGCTAACCATTCCAATATTTAGGAGCCGAACACACTTACCATATATCATTTTGATGCAGCTTGCTGTAACACAGACAAAGGGATGGTAAAATTGTCTGATGCTATGAGACTATTCTAAAAATGACCACTGTGTTTACATTTCTCCCTCCATAGGTTTCCATGAGAAGAATGGGAAGCCATACTGCCAGAAGGATTTCCTGGCCCTGTTCTCTCTCAAGTGCAAAGGTTGTGATCGGCCCGTGTTAAATAACTATTTATCGGCTTTGAATGCTGTCTGGCACCCTGAATGCTTTGTGTGTGGTGTAAGTATATAGGCTCATTCATTGCAGTTACAGACCATTCTAGGACTAACATTAAGTTGCTTTTTTGGGATTGTAACTCTCTGAATACCCTGACTGACATGGACATCATCTGTCTGGAAGGATTCTGGAAGTTATCGAGTCATATAACTCCTCCTTATACAGTCAGCTGCCAACTGCTGGGAGGATCTTTGTTGGAATTCACACATAAATATTTTCACAACCAACAGAATCTGAACACAATCCCTTTAGAAACCAAGATTGTGGTATGAAGTAAAGAAGAAACTAGAGTTGAATCATACACTCAATTGGAAGTGCAAGCTTCAGATCTGTGATCTTGATGAATTTAGATCCAGAATTGGATCTATACATGAGTTCTGTAGAGAGATGGGCATGAAACAACCACAGAGCAAAAACAACCCCCAATGAATCAGGCTACTTCATGGTTTGTTTTAGAGTGCTTCAGGGAAATGCACCTATCCCAAACAAAATAAAATGCTGAACGATTATCAATATTGGCAGTTTGTACGTGGGCTATAACTTGGACATCCCAAATGCGGGCTTCACCAAACTTGGAGGGGATAGGGAGGAATCAGCCGAAGAGTCATTGTGAGTTTGGCAGTTTCTAACTTGCACAGGGGCTGCTTGACTGCATGAAACATGAAAGCATCTATTTCATTGAAGAGTTCACAAAAGTTTATGGTTTGTGAATAGCAATGAACCCACAAACTATCACAAACCATTGTTTTCCCAATTCTTGCCCATCTCTAGTTCCAAAATGAAACTTTGATTTTAAACAGTTGCATCATGCATATTAAGAAATCTTTTCATACAGTTTATTAGTGATTGCCATTAAGATTATGACCAGGCTCAAACATCTTTTGTCAGGTGCCTGAATAATTCCCCAAGAGACTTATTACTGAACTTTACAGACCTCTGGAGAAAGCTCAGAATCCCATGTTTGCCACAGCTGGTGTTTATCCCCAAAGGGGAGTATTAAGCAGAGGAATTTTTTGACCCCAGTACAATTTACTCCCTTTGGAATATACTTTAACCTTTTTTGCCCTGTTCAAGGCAGATAAACTAAATGTTTCTTTTTATTAAACAGACAATGCAAGCAGAGATAAATGGGTTCTAGTATTTTCCAACTATTAGAATATCCAAACATATTATTAAAAAACTTAATATAATCATTAGAAATATAACTATGAGAGTTGAATGAACTAGATGGAAAATATTTATAAATACTGTAATGATGCTTAGAGACTAATATATCATGATAAAGCAAGTAATTGGTCTGACATCACCATCTACTGTCTATCTTAACTTTTTGCAGTGTTCTACTAATCATTTTGCTACATTTTTCACACAATTATTCATTGACCGCTTTTGATCTTGATATTTTGCCATGGTGAATAGCATCTCCCTATCCTGGCAAGTACCTTGTAAGTGTGTCCCTCCTAATAATATGTGTGATGCTCTGACTCAGGTCTCCTCTACTTTCAGGACTGTTTTTGCAGTTTTGATGATGGCTCCTTCTTTGAATTAAACGGCCGCCCATACTGTGAACTCCACTTCCACCATCACCAGGGGACGGTGTGCCAGGGTTGCGGAAGGCCCATCGTGGGGCGTTGTGTCAGTGCCATGGGGCACAGGTTCCACCCCGAGCACTTTGTCTGTGCCTTTTGCCTGACCCAGCTGCACAACGGCATCTTTCAGGAACAGAATGGCAAAACTTACTGTAACCCTTGTTTTAACAAACTTTTTGCTTGACTTCAAGCTATGGGCAATGGAATGCTTTTCCAAGCCTTCCAAATTACTATCATCCAAGGAAAATGGGTCTGGGAGGCCACATATCTTGAAGACACTAAGGCTAGAACCTTGTGTCTGTTTTCTTGGGATTAAATCCCACAAGATGTCCTCCTGAATAAAGATACAGTATGTAGGTTTAAGTCTTAAAATGCAGAGCATATTAAATTATACAGTATTTTCAATTATCATGCATACACCAGTCTGCTTCAGTTCCTCCAGCTCATCAAGTGTATTCATTCTATTCCTTGGCATATAAAACAGTTTATACTCATCAGAGATATGGTCCAATACTGTATTTTATTTGAGCTAATAGCAGTAGCTTGCTTTGTGATTGTAATCTCTAAGGGAAACCAGTCTCGTTTTCTGGATCTCTTCTAGCTTTGATAGCCAATAATTTTATGTACTCACTGAAAAATACCATCTGATTCCATAACTCATAGCATGTGTATACTAAGATATACATCCCACCAAGTTCACTAGGACTTACTGATAGCATAGCAAGGGGGCTACATGAGCTTTAAAACCATTGCATTTTGGCACCTTTGTGCTTCAGCTTTCAATTTTTCTGGCTCCCTCATCATGTCCCAAAAGCCATTTTTTCTGTTGTGGTGTTTTTTTGTCTTGTATAGAAAATTGTTTACCACTGTTATAAATTGTCCTTTTGTTAATTTTACTCAGTTTTCAAGTCTGGGCTTTTAAAACATGTTTCAAAGTGGCATAGCACTAGATCAATGCTACAGACAGGAAATATATATATATATAATTCAGATTGCAGGCTACCCTGCAGCCTATAACCCGTGATCCTGCCATCTAATACTTGACAAATCCTAGAGCAGTGATGGTGAACCTTTTAGAGACCGAGTGCCCAAACTGCGATTCAAAACCCACTAATTTTTCACAAAGTGCCAATACAGCAATTTAACATGAATACAGGTGGCTATGAAGGGGCGATGTCAGGTGCCCACAGAAAAGGCTTGGAGTGCCACCTTAGGCACCCATGCCATAAGTTCGCCAATACTGTCCTAGAGACATAATTTGCTCCAACACAGACAAGCATACTCCAAAATTGACTTTTAAAAGGATTTGGGATCCATTAAAAACAGCCTCCTTGTGTGTGTGTGTATGTGTGTGTGTGTGTGTGTGTGTGTGTGTGTTTTGTTTAAAAAAACATGTTTTCTAAGACAAATAATGCACCCTTATGTGTACGTCACAGAGGCAGATATTTTTAAGTGATTTCAAGCATTTTAAACCTGATGCCCCCAGCCCCCCAGGAATCTTATAACATGTAGCCAAGCCCTAAGATGGAAATGTGATGACAATATATTTCATGCATTTGTTTGCACCTCAGGAGTTTGCAAGAGTGCCATTTGAAGGCAGACTCTGTCACCTCTGCCTTGCTGATTTGATGAGTTCTCCATGTGCAATCTAAGTCATCTTGATCCACTTGCTTTTAATAGTTTGCTACCCTTGAATTCATCCATATTTTTAAAAACAATTTTATTATTTTCTAAACATCAGGGAATTCCTACAGACGATGCGGATTCTAGGGTTAAAAATTCTAGGGATTCTATGGTTAAAAAACAGGAGACCTCAGGTAGTATGCTTACAATGTTTCTCTTATTTTGCCACCAATAGCTATAATGTTTGCTATACTGTTGGTTGGATTTACTGAGTTGCTAATTTCTTTTTCATAAAAGTTATAGAGTGGTTTCCAGCTGTCTCTTGCCTTCCTTAGCTCTTTGTCCTTCCTCAGTTCCAGTGTTCTATCAATCTCTGCTGCCTCAAAAAGTTTTTTCTAGAAGTTCTGGTCTAGTTGGTGTTTCAGTCAATTTCCAATACTTAGCAAATGCAATTCTTGCTGTTGTAATGATAGGCAGTAACAAATGGTTTACCTTAACTTCCTTAATTTCTAGCATGACGTTTAACATAAATATTTCAGGTTTAAATGGAACAATAAAGCATAACATTATTTGCAGTATCTCGTGTACCAGTTTCCAATATTTCTTTGCTACATCACACATCTACCACGTCTGGTAAAATGTCCCTTCTTTACATTTCCAGCATCTATCCAATACATTTCCATACATTTTGGCTATTTTTTGTGATGTCATATGCTATCTATAAAACATATTTTATATATTTTTTTTCAGATTCACTGCTTTTGTAAATTTGACATTACTCTCCCAAAGTTGTATCCAGTCTTTTAGCTCAACATTATGCTTTACACAGTATTTAATCATCATTTTCCAGGTACACTGTGATAGCTGCTAAGATAGCTTCAGTAGGCATTTGCAGCCGAGTAGCACGCCTTCTTCTTCAAGTGCCATGTCCTCGTAGAATGTTGGCCATCAGTAGCTCAAGCTGGTTTCTATCTCTAACACTATTCTAAACAGAGCAGCTGTGTTCACTGCAGACCACTGGCTTCAAGTTCTTAAGCCAGAGTGTTCTTCTATGTCCCAGGCCACGTTTCCCGTCTGTCTTTCCTTAAAGGATAACCTGCAGTAGATGCTATTTCTTATTGTGCATTATGTGTCCAAAATATTGCAATTTTTCTTCTCTTTATGGCATTGAGGATTTCTAGGTTTTTATTCATGCTCTAATACAGACACATTAGTGACTCCTTTGGCAGGCATTTGTTCTTATGCATATTATTAGAGCTATCATCATTATTAAGACTATTATTAGTATTGGAATTATACACACACACGCACAGAGAGAGAGAGAGAGTTAAGAGGAATACAAACTTTTTTCTGACTCTCAGTACCGTTATCTGTGCATCTTAAATTGATGTGTACTATTTTTTCGGGTGGTCATGTGACGTTTGGTGCACAGTTATCGCCCAACGACAGGGGAGTATTTTACTTCTCTGCGTCCCTCCAGATCTGGAGTCAGGGGGTGATAAAGCACCTCTTCTTTGCCATGAAAGCAATGCAGAATGAAGAAGCAACCCAGACTAGACGTGACCCAGTGCAGTGGCTGTCTGCAGGGAAGGCTCCCTCAGAAGCTGGTGATCTCCTTGAGAGGAAGACTAGGTGTTAAATGACCTCCATCTGGGTTGGTCCCAGTCAGGTTACCTACAAAGCCTCACATCTAAGCAGAGCAAGTTTGCATGTCCCTATGATAAACACAACCATGTTCACCTCACTGTATGATGTCCACCTGCTTTGTTGTTGTTCAGTCATTCAGTTGTGTCCGACTCTTTGTGACCCCATGGACCAGAGCACACCAGGTCCTTCTGTCTTCCACTGCCTCCTGGAGTTTGGTCAAATCCATGATGGTTGCATTGATAACACCATCCAACCATCTCATTCTCTGCCTTCCCCATTTCCTTTTGCCTTCCATCTTTCCCAACATCAGGGACTTTTCCAAGGACTTCTCTCTCTTCATGAGGTGACCGAAGTATAGGAGCCTAAGCTTCAGAATCTGTCCTTCCAATGAACATCCAGGGTTCATTTCTTTCAGGATGGATAGGTTTGATCTCCTTACAGTCCAGGGGACTCTCAAGACTCTCCTCCAGCACCACAGCTCAAAAGCGTCAATTCTGTAGTGATCAGCCTTCTTTATAGTCCAGCTTTCACTTCCATACATCACTACTGGAAAAACCACAGCTTTGACTATCCGGACCTTTGTTGGCAAAGTGATATCTCTGCTGTCCAGGTTTGCCATCGCTTTCCTCCCAAGAGGCAGGCATCTTTTAATTTCATTGCTGCAGTCACCATCTGCAGTGATCAAGGAGCCCAACAAAATAAACACTGTCATTGCCTTCATTTCTTCCCCTTCGATTTGCCATGAGGAGATGGGACCAGTGGCCATGATCTTAGTTTTTTGATGTTGAGCTTCAGCCCATTTTTTCACTCTCCTCTTTCACCATCATTAAGAGGTTCTTTAAGTCCTCCTCACTTTCTGCTATCAGAGTAGTATTATCTGCGTATCTGAGATTGTTGTTATTTCTTCTGGCCATCTTAATTCCAGTTTATGATTCATCCAATCCTGCCTTTCGCATGATGTACTCTGCATATAAGTTAAAAAAGGCAAGGTGACAGTATACAGCCTTGCTGTACTCCTTTCCCAATTTTAAACCAGTCATTTGTTCCATATCCAGTTCTGACTCTTGCTGCTTGTTCCACATATAGATTTCTTAGGAGACAGATTAGGTGGTCAGGCACTCCCATTTCTTTAAGAACTTGCCATAGTTTGTTGTGGTCTACACTGTCAAAGGCTTTGGCATAGTCGGAAGCAGAAGTAGATGTTTTTCTAGAACTCTCTAGACACCATTGATTTCTCCATAATCCAGTGCGTGTTGGCCATTTGATCTCTAGTTCCTCTGCCCCTTCGAAATCCAGCTTGCACTTCTGGCAATTCTCTGTCCACATACTGCCGAAGCCTCCCTTGTAGAATTTTGAGCATAACCTTGCTAGCGTGTGAAATTAGTGCAATTGTATGGTACTTGGAGCATTCTTTGCCCTTCTTCGGGATTGGGATGTAGACCGATTTTTTCCAGTCCTCTGGCCACTGCTGAGGTTTTCAAATTTGCTGGCATATTGTGTGTAACACCTTTACAGCATCCTGTTTTAAGGTTTTAAATAGTTCAACTGGAATGGCATCACCTCCACTGGCCTTGTTGTTTGCAATGCTTTCTAAGGCCCACTTGACCCTTCAATGGATCACTGCCTTGTTGTGGCAAAGGGGCTTGAGCAACTCAGAGAAGCTATGAGCAATTCCATAGGTCATAGTGGAGAGTTTGACTAAATGTGGTCCACCTGGGGTAAGAACTGGCAAGCCACTCCAGTGTCCCTGCCAAGAAAAGCCTATGGACAGAAACAAAAGGCTACCTGCTTATCTGCCCCCAAATTTTGGCATTTCAATTTACTTTCCTGGCTCTAAACCATCCCAGGGCTTTTCAACAAGGAATAGGTTGTGTGTATGTGTGAAGGTTGATGATAGTATTTCTCATTCAAACATACTCAGGCAGGGGATTACAAGAATATATGACCTTTTTTTCCAGAACTGTCATACATTGTAAAAAAAACTCAACTGCCATTACAAGCTGTATGATTATTACAATTATTTCTGGTCATGCATATTCCCTAAAGTTTGACATAGTTCTGTTTATCATGACACTACTTTGCAGTCATAGGCTTATGATCCCCATTTCTCATAAATCTCGCTCATACTGACTCATATACATCATTCTTACTCCAGCTACACTCAGTCTCTTACATGATTGTATTAAAAACCCATATAATGCTCAAGACTTCAACTCAGAACTCCCTTACTTCCACTCTCCAAGCCCACTTCACAGCCCTCCAAGGACCACAACTAAACGGCTCGAAAAGCCAGCGAGAGAGTAGAGAATGCACCCATCCATCACCTTTTTCTATTTTTGGCACTACCTGCTGAGCACATATGCACCCTACAGAGCACACACAACCACTAGAATAATAGTCTATTCATCTGTCATTGAACAGTGTTTCTCCACATGTAGGTCTGTATTTTGGCTATCAGTTCCAGTTCATTCCATGCTGTCCATCTTCTCTCTCCATCTCCACTGAACGCACTGGGATACCGGAGAGTGCTCTGAGACACCAGTCAGTAGACTTATGCTTAGGCAAGTGAACCCAACATGTGGATGACAAACAGTCATTTGTAGCTCCACAAAAGAATTAGGGAGGAACTAGAGGTGCAGGGCAGGACATACCTGATGAATGAATGAATGAATGAATGAATGAATGAATGAATGAATGAATGAATGAAAAGAGATGGAAAGAATGAAAGTCAGGACTAAGTAGCTTTGCAAAAATTCCCATTGTAGTGTAATAGGACTTATTCATTCATTTCATGCAGCCCTCAGTAATATCATTCTGCAGCTAAAACCAAGTACTCTATTATACAGTACTGTTCTCTGCTTCATTGTCAGGTGGTAGAGGGTTGCATTAGCTGCAAGGATTCTAAGGACAAGGCAATTAGAAGAACCAATTATATTCCATTTTGTCATTCCATATTATTTGAAAAGTGAGTAATAACATCTGAGGTACCCACATTATGATTATAGCAAAAAAATGGAAATTGAAGCTAGATTTCAGGATGGAAGACTGGTATAATGAAGTATGGACCATAGCTTTAAATGACAAATTGTCTTGTAGTTTAAAAGTTTTGCGAGGGGAAATGAGGAAGGATATTTTTTATGATATCTGGGGGAAATTTATAGACTATGTATTATTAAAAGGGAAAGGGAAACAACCGATTTATAATCCAACACAGTTCTGGAGAAAAGGACTCTTGGCTGCTATCTCACCTGGGTTTTGATCCTGATCTTCTGAAGGTCCATCTTTTCCTCTTTGTCCCATCACATGATTGAATAAGTGGGACAGGAGTTCCCATGTCCAAAGCTGGCTTTTTATTTTAAAGTGCAGTTCAGCCCCCTTGGCCAGCAGGTGGTGCTAACATTTGAAAAAAAACGGACCACTTGGCTGGGGGAAATTAAAGTTTAGGGCACCACATGGAGCTTCCTGTTTCTCCAAAGGTGAAAAGAAATTT
>JAHTLZ010000016.1:80666989-80688228 GCA_023846285.1 Phrynocephalus versicolor
CTTTGCTCGTTACTCAGGTGTAATGGGATAAATATTGCACCCTCAAGCATATGCAGAAATAAAAGCAACACAATTCTGATAATAAAAATAAGACGTTAGACTGGCGTGATGGTAAAAGGTCAGTAGCTCCTAACCCCCTTGGACAGCTAAAAGGCTGGCATTCCCTGAAGTGTAACTACCCTTCTTCAGCATGTGGCCCTTCATATGCTCTTGACTGCAGCTCCCATCATCCTTAGTCAGCATGGCCAGTGGTATTGTCTAATGAGAGTTGGAGTCCAAGAGTGTCTGGACTTGAGTTGTGGGTTCCCTGTTTCTCCCTTATTAGGATGCATACAGTATTTAAGTGTTATAGATTAAAACAAAATAAAAAGTTTAAGCTTAAAAAATGTGGTGGCATTATATACTGATATAAGTGTTTGTGAACAAGTCCATTGTATACAAGAAAAGGAAATTTCACAAGGCAAATATTTACACATGGCATCCAAGTATAGATACCATATCAAAGTACAGAGATGGTGGTTGGTTGGTAGTCAGTGGGTGTTAAGCCTTTCATGAAATAACAATGGTAGAGAAACATGAATGTTAATCAGACTGGCTATTTACAAACTCTTCCCCCTTAAAAGCTTTCCTTTGTGATCAGTTGCAGTAGTATGTGAATTACCTCAGGAAAGTAAAGAATCTGTTTGAAGTTTCTAAGATGGATGTGTTGGGGAGGGGAAGGTTTAAACTGTAATTTGTCAGTGCATCATCTTTCAGGAGGACACATCCGTCTATCAAAGGTGTGTTTGGGGATCCGCAACCTAGTGTTCTCCAGAGGTTTTCAACTACAACCTCTCACACCTCTGGCCACTGGCCATTCTGTCTGTGATGCTGAGAATTTTAGTTCAACACACCAAGAGGAAAGCACGTTGACTTCTCCCAGAACAATAACAAAACTGGCCGCCATTTAGCTGTAGTTACCTACAACACTTGTGCCATGTTTGTCATCTTGCCAAAGCATGTGGAGACCTACACTTGCAGCAAGTGCAAGCTGGTTGCACTACTAGAAGAGAAGGTCCAGCAGCTAGAGGCCCACATATCTAACCAGCAACAAATTAAGGAGCTTGTGCTGTTCTTGGACAGAGCAGAGCAGACTACCCTGGACAAAGCAGCAGTGAAAAAAGCAAACTCAATGCTAGGGATCATTAAGAAGGGTATAGAAAATAAATCAGCAAGTGTCATTTTGTCTCTTAATAAATAAATCTATGGTGAGGCTCCATCTGGAGTATTGTGCATAGTTCTAGTTGCCATACATCCAGAAGGATATTATGGAAATGGGAAAAGTGCAGAGGAGGGCAACCAGAATGATTAGGGGACTGGAACACCTTCCTTACTATCTGAGGCTGCAACGGCTGGGCCTCTTCACTCTTGAACGACGGCACCTAAGAGGTGACCTGATTGATATTTATAAAATCATACATGGTGTGGACAAAGTAGATAAGGAAAAGCTGTTTTCCCTATCACACAACACTAGAACTAGGGGGCACTTCATGAAACTTTTGGATGCTAGATCTCAAACAAATAAGAGAAAGTACTTTTTCACCCAGAGGATGACTGGTCTACTACGGAACCCCCTGCCAGAATAAGTGGGGACGGCTGTCAGCCTTGACAGCTTTAAGAAAGGATTTGAGAAGCTCATGAAGAACAATGGCTCTCATTATGGATGCCTAAGTACAACCTCCGGGTTGGAGAGATAGGCAGGATATCTCTCAATGCCATTTGCAGGAATCGTAAGCAGGTGAAAACATCTGCTTGGGAATACCCTGAAGCAAATGGTGAGCCACTGTGTGAGATAGAATGCTGGACTGGGTGGGCTGTGGGCTGTTCCAGCAAGGCTGTTCTTATGTTCTTATATAATGACCCAGTAATTTGATTTCTGTTCACAGTCTGGTCCATGCTAGCCTTCTGTTTAGAATTAAACCCTTTTCCAGCCACTCCTTTTCTCTCTCTGTAAAACTCAGACTGTCCATATTTTCTACAATTCCTTTGTTCTTTTGATTTAAAACTGGTCAGTTGGGGAGTTTCTCAGGAATGGGCACTACTTTGCCATTTGACCCCTCTTCACAGAAATCCAGCAACCATTTGATTGGCTGTGAGGAGTGCCCTTCCCATTGCCTATCTTACTTATCATGACATTGGAGCCACTTTCAGTTGGGGGTCTCATGAGAGCCTTTTTGGTCTGTATGGTCTTCCCTCAGTATTGGTATTTTTCCCACTGCACAGATGATGCAAGGCTGAAGTCAGTATCACTAGTTAAAAAAAAAAAAACAGTAGCAGAAACTCTGGCTTCCTGTTTGTTTCTGTTAAACCACCTCCGGTATTTGGTTTGTTGGTTGGTTGGTTTCACTGGGTATCAGGACAGGGTTCAAGGGTCCAACAAAATGCAGCACGGATAATTCCCGAAAGGCCTTAAGGGATCTTTCTCCATTTTTGAAAGAATTGTAAAAGGAACAGTAGTTGATTTCCCGAGTAGATTAGCAGTGTGGTGAGATTGCTGAAGAGGGTTCAGATCAGATTTCAGTGATTGCCGTGTTTACTAATAATACTACAGAACAAAAACAGATACTTTTTAAAGCATTTCTTCAAGCTTTTTGAATTTTTAAAAAGTGCATTAGTAAATTATGCATAACATAGCGTAACAGGAAACTCTTTTTCCTGTTTTCAAGTGGAAAAATTGCTTCTCTTTAATTTCCTTTATATTATTTCATTTTCTGTGTTTTTGCACGTATAATAATACCTTTGCTTAATATTTTTTCATTCCTAACATTTACAATTCTTTTTATAAAAATAATAAATCTTTATAGAGTATATCTGGGTTGTATATTGTCCTTCAATACTGTAAGCTGCCTTGCGTCCTTTTCCAAGGAGAAAGGCAGGGTAAAATATTCAAATTAAATTAAATTAAATATATACATAACTGAAAAAATACTTATTGTTCTTATTATAATAACATTTTATTGATTTCAAATTTGAAAGCTTTTTGAAATATTGATTTGTTTGTTTATTTTCAAAACAATTTAGCCACCCCGCTATCAAATTAATGGGATTTGTTCTTGTATTTAAACAATTCTGACACAAAATCTCCAGTTGGCCCTCACAAAATCTCTAGTTGTTTGTTATTACCGTAAGTCACATGATGTGGTTACACACTAAAATACTCCTGGGTTTATGTCTGGTTTTGCATGCTCCAAGTCAATTTAAAAATATCTGTTCACATGACGTACTGCAGTGTACATTTTTGGGGGGCTAGAAGTGTGGGTTTTTGTTTAGAAAGAGAAGTACTTGAATAGTCTTAGGGGAAGGGTTATTTTAATTTGAATCTTGATGCAATCACTTTGAATCATTTTAATATGTGTGCTCATGTGTATCTGAGTAAATTGTGTCTGTGGGTTTTGTTAAGTAATGGATGCCAGGATGATGGGGTTCACGGTTCAGGGAAAGAACCCAGTCTGATTTTGTATAATTTTTTCTGTCTGTATTACTGAATCAGTGCAATCCCAATTTGAAAGAAATAAAACAAATATTAAAAATAGACCTAGCTCTGACAGCACTGATTGCTTCTGAGAGGCAGCCAGTGTGAGGGTGGATGAGTACAGGAGAAGGCCTCAACCACAACAAGAATAGAACGCAGAAAATGGTATTAGGTGATTAATGTTTGACACCATGGCTGCTGACCTGTGGAATTCCCCAGGGTTCTGTTCTGTCTCCTATGTTATTTAACATCTATATGAAACCACTGGGGGAGACTATCAGGTTTTGGGGGGTTAGGTGCCACCAGTATGCCGATGAAAGCCAGCTCTACCTCTCGTCACTTCCGGACTGTAAGGAAGCTACTATCTCAACTTTGCATGAGCGTTTAGCTGCACTAATGAACTGGATGAGGATGAACAAAATGAAACTAAACCCAGAAAAGACAGAGGTGCTCCTGGTCAGTCAAAAGGGAGAAGAAGGGACAGGGGTGCAACCTGTACCGGATGGGGTCACCCTCCAATTGAAAAATCAGGTATGCAGCTTGGGGTGCTCTTGCACTCATCTTTGAGCTTGGATGCCCAGGTCACAGCTGTGGCCAGGAGCACATTTGCACAATTAAGGCTAGTATGCAAGTTATGCCCCTTTCTTGAGAAACCAGCTCTGGCCATGGTGACACATTCCCTAGTGATGTCCCGGCTAGACTACTGTAATGTGCTTTATGTGGGGCTACTGATGAAAAGTTTTAGGAAACTTCAAGAGGTCCAAAATGCAGCAGCCAGACTGCTGACTGCGGCGGGGTACAGAGTTGACATTACAGCCCTATTAAAACAGCTCTACTGTCTGCCAATCTGCTATCGAGCACAATTCAAGGTGCTGACCTTGACCTACAAAGCACTACATTACCTGGGTCCTAGCTACCTCAAAGATTGAATCTCATAGTATGAACCAACTTGGGTGTTAAGGTCAGCAGGAGAGGACATTCTCTCCATCCCGCCACCCTCACAGGTATGTCTCGTGGGAACCCATGAAAGGGCCTTCTCAACTGCTGCACCCAGACTCTGGAACTCCCTCCCACTAGAGGCCAGGACTGCCTTATCTCTGTTGTCCTTCCGGAAACAGGCAAAGACCTTTCTCTCCAGGCAAGCTTTCCCTGAATGATGGACTACCATGTATATTTCATATTAATCTATAGGTTCACATAGACTTTGTGTTTATAACTACAGTACTTATAACCTTGTAGCTTTAATGTAATGTTGTCTATTAACGCTGCAAGATGTCCCTCAATTCCTTATTCTCAAATACTTGAGCATGTCTTAATTGTACTGGACTGTACATTATCCCTCATTACTGTAAGCCGCCTTTGGTTCTTTTTCCAAGGAGAAAGGTGGGGTAAAATTACTCCAAATAAATAAAAAATATAAATCAAATACAGTAGTGCCAATGTAATCCCACAGGGAGAGATATAGGCACAAAGTTATAAGAGGTTATACACACAAGTCTGTGTAGCCATTCATGATTGTAGCCATGTTGGCAGGGGTGATGGAATATGAAACTCCACATCTGGAAAGCATCAGGTTGTGGTTTGCCATAAAGGAATTCCCACCTGCTAGAAGAGCATTAAGAAGTTTTCAGAGGACTGTCTTGTAATTGTGACCCTCAGCTGCTTCTGTTTTGTGGTGGCTGCTATTTCCTAAAACGTTCATTTTGATGGTCAGAGAATGCTGTTTGAAGAAACAAACATAGGAACTGCTCCTCACTCCTCCACACCCGACTGAACTACAAAGCGAGCATGTACTTTATTTCTCCGGAATCAGCCTTCAGTTTCTTGGGACACTGAACACAAGTTTAGAATCCCGAAGGGGCTTGTTTAAAAGTTTTCTTCCTTTTCAGCTAAACTGGTGGCTGGCCCTGAACAGTCAATAAACCTGGACTAGTTTTGGAAGATATGGTGCTACCAAGGGAAATTTTACTCTGTAGGGCTAATAACTTACATGCTTGTGTATCCTGCAGAGCTGCACTCGCACTGTCAGTAAAGGTATATCTCTATGGAATGGAAATGTGGGAACACTTTTTTCCCTAGTGCAATTCCTTCTTTGGTGGTACAACCTCTGGTGCTAGTTTTAAGATTTTATGCACACCACCACACACTCACCCTCTGCACACTATGATAGGTTTAGTGGTACAGCAGTATACCATGAGACAGAGAGAGAGAGAGAGAGAGAGAGAGAGAGAGAGAGAGAGAGAGAGAATTTTAAAATATAAGGGAACGTTTCAGAAGTAGCAAAATCAGGATTTTAAAAAAATATTAAGGGGATGGTCCTGAAGCAGGAGCAAACAAGAATAACAGCAATATCCAAGCCAAGTGATGACTGTATGAAAGAATCACCCAACATCATGTCACCCAATTGTATTCCTTAACCAGGGCTGGAAATGATTTGTTTCCATTATGCCAAAAGAGTAAATTCCTTCATAACAAACTTCAATAAAGGCAAACATTGCCAGGAAGAAGCATGACAGACTCTATTAGGCAGGCACTGGATATAATATATACACACAAAGGAAGAGAACAAGGATAATAAAATATTAGTATCATTTGTTGCCCTTGAGGCAAATTAGAATGGCTATATTGATTCTGGTTGATGGGGGGAAGGGATTAATACATAAATTTATGAGCAATCTGGGAAAAGCAATATATAAATTCCAAGATGCTACAGCACCCAAAGGTAGGAAAATACAGGCAAGATGTAACAAAGCAAATTGTTGATTCCATAGGGCATAGAGAAATACATTATGTCCATTTTCCATCTTCTGTGGACAATGCTGGTATGCAAGAGACTAAATAATCCACTGTTGCCAGCAGCGAGAACAGCCATTGTGAGACACGGGAGGCATTTGAGTAAACCATTGATAAATACATGGATGCAACTGCTGTAGACAACGGCAAATTTGGATGAACTAGCACAAACACAACAGAGGGAAACAACGCAGAAAAAGAGATGATTTTTATTGAACATTAGTATCCTTCCATACAGTACATGGCCACAGAGAGGGAATCCACCAATCCAATATAATTTTGGACAGACATGTTGCGAGTTACAGAGGTAAATGTCGATGCAGAAAGACTTCTCCCAAGCACATTGAGAATACTGGAACAATGAACATTTTAAACGTAAATCTTGATTCAAGTTTGTGAAAATCTGTAAGAAAAGAGAGGCGTTTGTGAAATTTAAGACTGTTGTTATCAATAAAGGTTATGCTTTAAAAAGTAGAGATGGAATGGCTGCACAATGCATTTTAACAGGCACATAGTAAAAGAAGCTTTGTTTCCAGATATTTGCAGAACACTTTATTCGCTATATTTTTAGTAAAGGCAGCCAACCACTTCATGGAATCCCACTCCGGTTCCAGTTTTGCCTCTTAGGCATCCAAGTACCATATCTTCCGTTTCCCGCTTCATCATCCTCAAGAACGAATCTTAGTTCCTTTATCCTATATCAACAGCAACATGACTATCAAAATCCAAAATAGAAGCTACTAGATTTAAAGCTGCCCCATGACTGTTGTTTGGTTGAATGGCTTGTTCCCTGCATGTCCTCCAAACATTATGGGCAGCTGGCCAACTAAGACTCTTTCACTGAAAGATTCTGGTTGGCGTTGCTTCATGTCGGGACTACACAATATGGTATCTGGGATGAGAACGGAATCTCTTCCTGCTCATTAGTCGCCCTTTTTTAGAGGCTCTGCTGCTTTCCTTCACGAGAAATTTTACCTTACTTTAAACAGGAATAGTTCTACCATGCAAAGGTCCCCCCTGCACATGCGTGCTAACCATGTCCCGACTCTAGGGGCAACACTCAACTCCGTTTCTAAGCCAAAGAGCCAATGTTGTGCAAGTCCATGGCTATGTGGCCGGCATGGCCGAACACATTTCTGTGCACAGAACACTGTTTACCTTCCCGCTTTTTACGGTGGTACTTATTTATCTACTTGCATTTGTGAATGACAAAAACAAAACAAAACAACAAACAAAAACATGATGTAGCAGTGATGGGAGATTTCAACTATCCGGGTATTTGTTGGGAGGCAAATTCGGCCAAGTATGGCCATTCCAAAAAATTCCAGGCTTGTGTCGCTGATAAGTTTCTCCTACAAAAAAGTAGAGAAAGAAACTAGAAGACGAGCTACCCTTGACTTGATTCTAAACAATAGAGATGACTTGGTGGGAGAAGTGGCAGTAAGGGGTGAGAGTGACCATGTTCTACTAGAATTCCCAGGTGGCAGCCGTGACCAGGTCGGACTTCTGCCATCTTAGGCTAATCACCCAGATTCGCCCATACCTTGATGGGGACTCCCTGAGGACAGTGGTGCAGGCGCTGGTCATGTTGAGGATAGATTACTGTAACACTCTCTACATGGGGCTCCCCTTGAAACTTGTTCGGTGATTGCAGCGGGTACAGAATGCGGCAGCCAGGTTGGTGGTTGGTGCGGGCAGGTTTGACCACATCACCCCCATCCTGGCTCATCTACACTGGTTGCCCGTTGCCTCCCAAATAAGGTTCAAGGTGTTGGTTTTGGTTTACAAAACCCTCCATGGCCTGGGTCCTGATTATCTGGCAGAGCGTATCTCCCTACGATCAGAGCTGGCCTGACCCACCAGATCCTCCATGGCTCTCTCGCTCTGGGTGGCCACCCCTAAGGAGGCCCGTAGGGTGGCAACTCGCAAACGGGCCTTCTCGGTGGCCGGCCCAGCACTTTGGAATTCATTGCCGAGTGAGATACGCCAGGCTCCTTCACTGGCATCCTTTAGGAGAGCCGTTAAGACCTGGCTATTCAGGGTTGTCTTTGGCAATTGCTGGGGTTGTACCAAGGTTTACTTTTTATTATTATTGTCTAGCTTTATGCCTCTTGCCTTGCACCTTTTTATATTCTTCAATTGATGTTTTTGTTTTTAACTTTTTGTGTGAACCGCCCAGAGTTCACCTCGGGAAATGGGAGCAGTATACAAATGCATAAATAAATAAATAAATAAATAAATAAATAAATAAATAAATAAATAAATAAATAAATAAATTCTTGATTTCAAAGGAAGCCCAAGCAGAGTGTATCCACACTTATGCTGGATTTTTAAAAGGCCAATTTTAAGAACCTCAGAACAAAGATGAATAAAGTCCCATGGCAGAAGATCTTACAAGAAATGGAGTCCAAGAAGGGTGGGAGTATCCAAAAGAAAAAAAGAAAAGGAACTGCAATCAATTCCAATAAGAAGTAAAAAAAGTGGGAAGCAGCCGAAAAAGGCCCGTCTCGCAGAAGCAGCGAGTCGCACACTTATAGTTCCATGGAAGGGCAGCAGGAACAGTTGTGGAACTGCACAAGTGGTTCCATGTATCACAACCATGTTCTTTTCTGCTGCCACGCAACTCCTTACCAAGGCTTTCAAGGAGTGGTTTGCCATTGCCGCCCTCCAGCGAGTTTCCACCAGTAACCAGGGATTAAAACCCAAGTCTCCTGATTCTATCCACAACAGCCCCACCTGCTTTTTAAACTTATACCCATGTACTAAGAGGGAAGACAAATTGCCTAAAAGACAAATAAATAAATAAATAAATTTATAGACCTGGTATGGTGCTGGCATTTTTTGAATCCACCATCTGAAATTTACCTGCAAGGACCCGTTGCCTGCTGCAGAGCTAACTTGCAGTCCTTGTAAGTAATTTTTAGCTGGTCCAAAACATCCCTCTGAATCTTTGGCATTTGAGAAGAGATACTACAGTATTTAAAATAAATGCAGCGCCTCTCAACTCCTTATCAAAGGATATTTCCCTTCAAACTGGCACTTGATATGCCTGGCTCTGAATTCCTAGAATTTGTCACTCACCTGGGATCCTTAGGGATGTATCCTGAAACACAATATATAAAGGAGACAGCAAACAGATGCTGGATTGGCTTTCTCCTCCATTCCTCCCTGTTCTCCCAACAGAACCAGCATGCTCAAAATAGTGGAAGGTATCTTGGAGGTTATTCCAGGGGGCTGAAATGTTGCACCTCTGAAAATCATAATCAGAACCTCATCAAGGCTGAATAGCAGCAATCCCGCCAATGAACAGCAGGTAAAATCCATATACTGTACTGTATAATGTGTTGTGGAGGTTTGGACAAGAAGTATACAGTTCTGCTTTTAACAGAGTGTTCAAGTGCAAGTACAGTGGACCCTTGTATAACAAACAGTTTGTATAACATAAAATTTGTATAACAGAGAAAATTCCGGAGATAGGAGAAATTTGCTTAACACAATTGCCTATGGGGAGAATCCGTACGACATAAAAATGGGATTACTCCATTTTCAATGCATTCCTATGGGAATTTGTATAAAGGAAAATTTGCTTAACATAATTTCATTTGGAACGAATTAATTCCTTTATACAAGGTACCACTGTAAATAAATAATGCATTGCCAAGGGGATTCCAGCTCTGCTTGAGCGCAAAACACACGTGCAGGAGAGCAAATGAGATTAGCACAATTCTATTTAAGCTGTCAAAACTCAAAATAGTTTAACAGGAGCATGAGGTAAAACTCTGTTGCAACAAAATTTGTCATTATCAGCTGAAATAGATTATTATGCAGTTTGTTTATTGAGTTTGAACATTTGTACTCAGCACAAAACATGACAAGGGAGCCAATTTCAGTGGCCCATCGGTGTTTGATCTCTCTCTCATTCCCTCTGTGTATGTGTGTGTGCACGCGTGTGTTTTCCAGAAGAGCATTTACCTCATGGACAAAATCTCTTGGAAGGGAATCCAATCCATGTATTCATTAGAGGTTATTTTGTGGCGGGAGTTCCCTGTTAGCTGCCCTTATAACCTTGTAGCTGCCTAGCTTTTAGGTTGGTTGAAATTTAGAAACAGAATATAGACACAGAGCAAACGGTGGCCCCTCTGGAACTTGTTGAGCTCCCATCCACATTAGCCAGCATGACCAATCTCCAGAGAATGGGAAAAGTAGATCAAAATCTGATGAGCCACAATTCTTGACCTCTACCTCCACTGTGGAGGACATTTAGAGTCTACTTGCTAATGGCCAGCAAGTTCAACCTGGTTGACCAAATAAACTACCCCCCCCCCCCCGGTCCGGTTTTGAATTGAAGACCCCAGTCAGTCACTCTGGGGTAGCCAACACGCTTGCTTTCCTTCAGCCTTTCACCAACATTTACACCTTTCAGTCTGGACAAGAAAAGACTTTAAAGGTGTGAATGGATGCATCTGTTTCTGTATGAATAGTAAGTAGCCTTTGTACAAGAAGGAAGTCCAGGCCCCTCCTTTTCCCCACCCATATCCCAATCCCTACAAAATATCAGTGGGATGCCAGCAGTATTCATTCTTCTGGTTTGACAACAGAGGCTGGACAAACTTGGAACTGTTCCAAGTGGGTTAACGAGAAGCATTTGTTGGGCCAGTAGCAGACAAGCTAGACTTCCTGCCTGCCAGCATTTGGTTTCGTTCCAAGCACAAAAATCTTTATTTGAAATTAAACATTGGGTCCGTACTGATTCTGCATCTTGCTTCCGTCATTTGTGTGAGAAACTTCAACAGTGGGAGCAACAAGAATGTGTGTGGGAGAGCTTCAGACTAGCTTCCGTGATTGTTCCAGTTATTCACGGAAAATGTCCAAGCAACCTTATGTATATAGTTATGCTTTGGTATGAAAAGATCAAGGCACTGGGGCTCCTGGTGATTTTTTTTTTAAGGACCAGCATTTTTAGATAGGATTTCAGAAACAGTAGTTTACCTTTTTACCAGAAAAATAGAGGCGCCTAGGGGGCCAAATTTTGACAACTCCATATCCACACTTCAGCCCTCCTGATGTTTTGGACCACAACTCCAAGAATTCCAAGCCAGTATTTCCAATGGCAAAGGACTGTGGGAGTTGTGGTCCAAAACATCAGGCGGGCCGAAGTTTGGACATGCTTGTACTATAACTGAATTGAAAAAGAATAGCGTGCCTCTAGCCTCATAAAATCTCAGGTAGAGGAGGTATCACAGCTCTGTGTTATTTCAGAACAGATTCTATTTTAAAAAGAGGGTTCACCTTTTATGAAATGAACTCAAAGGAGAAATACTTCCCATTACCATGCTGGTAAATTTTGGCACAAAAGTGGAATCTGTGGCAATTTCCAGGGAGTGTGCATCTTGTTTTTTGAAGTATGTAAGCAGAAACTGGCTGGACTGCTCAGTCGTTGAGGCATCTGGTTGAGAAGGAAGAGGTTGGAAATTTGATTCTCCTTTTTCCCTCCTACGAGTAGAGCCGGCCTGTGGGGCCTCAGGGAGGATGCACCAGTCCCAGCCCCAGCCCACCCAAAGAAGGGAATGAATGATAAACCCCATTCTATATATTCTCTACCTCAGGCATGTCCAAACTTCAGCCCAAGTGAGGTTTTGGACCACAACTCCCAGAATTCTAAGCTTAGATTGCCAGTGACAAAATACTGTGGGAGTTGTAGTCCAAAACACCTGGAGGGCTGAAGTTTAGACATGAAAAGGGTTGCCACCAGTCAGAACTGACCTCTCTCCCAGAAACATTGATCTGATTGAAACTCCATATGACTTAAGGAAAACTGCACCCACATAGGGGAAAATGAGTGCCTTGTTTACAAAAATAAATAATGCTACTCATCAGCTGGAAGAAAGGTGTGCACTTTCCACACATTTTCATATAACGCAAAGTGTCTCCCCCCCCCTCTGCCATGAGTACTGAGGTGCTGAAGAGTATTGTGAGCTGTGCGTTGCCCCTCTCCTCTAAAGCAAACATCAGCACACATGCAAATCTGTCATCTGGCCAGAGGCAAAAACCATAAGAAAACACATAAGACAAAAACGACAAAAAGAACCCATATCTGGACAGAACAAGCTCCCCCTTGGAAAAAAACAAGACTCTACAAGATTTGGATAAGGCATTTCCATTTTTAACAAATACACACTTTAAAACTTTATTTATATAAAAATCATTTCATTTTAAAAGCATTACAGAGTGAGCGCAGGACCCAAAGAACAGCAGGATGGCCCCCTCCCCCAAGGGTGCAAAGGAAAAGCAAAAAACAAAAGTCAGTGAGTTATTAGTTCCTCCTACAGCACTGTATTGGTCAGCCGGGAAGGGGATTTTTGGTTCTTCTGAAATTTTCAAACAAGAAAAAATTTTTTTTTTTTTTTGCATTAGAAAAAGTTGAGTGACTCCACCTTGGAAGGCTGATTTACCTGCTTTCCCCACTCCTCCCCAAAAGAGGGGAGGGGAGTAAAGGGAAAACCCTGGGGTTGGAGCATGTCAGAGGTACCAACAGCTTTTGCTTTTTAGGCCTTTGCTCTTAAGAGAGTGTGGACTGCTGATGTGGCAAGAATCTCAGGCATTGAGGGCAACTGAGTTCCTTCCAGTTACTGGGCTGAGGCAGAACTTTGGGGCTGGTCAGGCGGGAGGAAGGCAAGGCTAGAGCAGTTCTCATCAGTAATTAAAAGGGGGTGGAGCTACCAATATGGTGCCCAGAACTAGTCACTAGATTCCCCTTTATTGCTGCTCCATGGATGGGGACTGAGCTGTAGAAACAGACCCTAATTAACTTTTGTTCCCTGAAGAGGGAGAATCATTAAGGTGCACATCATGATCCTCACACATACACCCCCACACACCCAACTCCACACTTTCACCTTTCCCTCCCCAGCCCCCAGGGGCCTTTAAAATCGCTGGCATATTAGTTTCTGGTCTTCCCAACTCCACTGCTAAGAGGAACCTCCTCAATCTTAAGTATCAGAAATGGTGATGTCAAAATCCTGGTTCCGAAGCAAGGAGTAGGGTTGGAGAGCAGAGATAATGGCCTCTGTGTCAAAACTCCCATCACCCCACCCCCGTTTCTCTCTCTCCAGTTCAGGCACTCCGTGTGCCTTCCTTACTCAAAACTGGCAAAAAAGCACCAAGCCATTTCACAGTGGCAAAGAAAGGCACGTGTACATAGTGACAGATAATTTTTCCCCGCCCATTCCCCTGCCTGCATGGGAGGATTAGGGCAATATTTACAAAACAGCCTTCTCTTCCTCACGCACTGTCCACGTCATCTTGCTTCACCTCCCCTCCCCCCCCACTTCCCTCACCTGACGCTGCACTTGACAGCCCAGTCTAGGCCTCTATCACTCAAGTCAAAATTAACCAGCACCAACCCCAAACCAGTCATCATCTGCTGCCCCTGACACCGACAGAGCCCAAGTGGCCTCTCCTGGGTCACAGGACTCCTGCCTCCCCACCCCCACCCCATTCCACCAACTCTCCGTTAACGTAACCATGTCCTCTTCCCACACCCTCAACCCCCTGCATCCCTCCCCTCAAGGTTGCTCTTCTCCCACAAATAAATAGCCTCCTAACACTCTGAGACATAATCCATGGCAGATTAAATCATCAAGAAGCAAATAAGAACGAGGGCCGCCCAACCTTCTTCCTCAGCCTACGAGGACCCAGAGAGCTCCCATTCCCAAAGACGCGCTCTCCAAGGCCATCTTGTATCCAGGTAACCCAACGGCAGTCGCTCACAAGCTGTTCCTCCTTTGTTGTCATTCCCCCACTCCCTCATAATCACCGCCACCGCCACCACCCACCCACCCACCAGGAATGTTCCAGTATTCCCAGCATCCTTTGTTGCAAAAAAAATAATGAATCACACATGAAAATATATTTTGTAGGCTACAAGAAAAAGGAGATAAGTTTCTTTCTGAAGAAAAGAGCCAACTTCTCCATAAGAAAAAAAACTAGTTCCAGTATGGTTTGAGTTCAATGGAGAAGGATCCATCTGCACCAGTGGTTTCCATCCTCTGGGGTAGACAGGGCACAAGCTGGCACTGTTTTTAAATGTCTGCCTTAGTTTCTCAAGTGAGATCCATCTGGAGTATTTGGTCTTCAGGAATTGCTGTGGTTTGTTTATTTCTTTTTTTAAAAAAGAGAGGGGGGAGGGGGTTCCAGAGAACTGGATGTGCAGCCATCTAGAGGGAGGAACACAGGGTTCTTGTGGGCCTGGGAGGGGGCAGTCATTGGCTGAGTGGCTGGACTTGTGTGCCAGGAGATTAAAAAAAAATCAGTCCATTTCACCACAAAAGAGTTACACGTGGTATGTTATAAACCCAAAACAGAGAAGGCAGAAGGTGGCACGTCTAGATCTTCTGCTGTGGAGAGAGAGAAAGAAGAAAACACGGTAAGCGTTAACATAGAAAGGCTGGCAAGCGGCAGGCAGTTCTACACAGCAAGCAGGATCGGACACAGAATCAACTTGCGGCAAAAGCCTCATGTCACCTGGGAGCCCCGGCTCTCTGAAAGACGATTAGTTAACCAAGAACCCAGATTTGATGCGATGAAAGTTCGATTGGAGCAGGAGACTGGAATTTCCTACCCCGCTGCCTGCATGCCCCTTGACCCCTGAAGCAGAAGAGCCCTGCCAGAAAGCCAGGACATACCATCGGAGGAGCATAAAGGGCCTGGTCATTCTCCTCAAGGGGGTCCTGCCCTTCCTCCTGCTGTGGACAGAGGTATTGTTAGTAGGGGGTGGTGCAATAGGCAGACGAGAGAAGGGAAATGGGAAGTGGCTGGGGGAAAGTGAAGGCAGAGAAGCTGGAAAAGGTTTGGGTTAGTTCTTTGTCAACAGAGATGAAGTGCAACAAACAAACAAACATATTATTCCACCAGCACTAATTCCCATGCATTCTCTAAATCCTTGGAATCTTTCCTCTTTCATGCTTGGAAGCGTGGCCATTGCAGAATCTTCTCCTTCATGGAGAGCAGCAACCTCCGGAACTGCCTTGCTCCCCCCTCAGCACCTAGAGCCATCTCTCCCCTGGCTTGGATAGAGAGCCACGGGCTCTGTCAAGGGTAGTCTTGGATCCTTACCATTAGTGGTGCTCCCTTAAGAGACTCCATTTCCTCTCCAGATCGGTCCAATGTCCTATTGTGGTCCCGTTCATTCAGTGTCGAGTAGTTGTCTGAAATTAAGAGGAACACTTGGCGTGGCAAAACAACAACAAAAGACCTTCACAGACGCCTCAAGTTGGGCCTCCAGGGTGCGGTTCCTCCAAGCCAGTCACCTGATTCTACAACCACATCTGGCAGCTCCAGAACTAGCACCACCTCCTTAATATGCAACCCTTGACTTGACATCAAGCTTCATTTCTTGGCCCTGAGCAGTTTAATAAAATGTGCAGAATGGGTTAACCTGTTTTATCGTTACATTAGGTATTGTTTAAAATGGCTAAAGCATCTCCGGCCCCCACCAAACAAAAGTGACCCAAGAAAAGTGTTAGGCATTATTTAAAAACAACACTCTTGCTACCGAGTAATCAAATCAAAGCAAGAAACGGATGGCAGCAAATTCCTTTCAAGTTCCTTCTGCAACCCCTCACCAACCTCTGCTAAAATGGGTCAATGGTGATGGGGTCCCTGAAATTCAAAATATCTGGAGGGCATCAGAATGGGGAAAGGTGCCCGAGGGTGTAATGAGGTCAATGTCCTGAAGGTGCTAGTTTTAGTTCCTGAAAGAGGTCTGCCCACCTGCAGTAGCTGTGCACACACTTGCTCTCAGCACCTTGAAAAGCGGTTAGCTGTGCCAAAATGGGGCTTGCCCCAAGGGTCTGCTTCTACCATTGATGGAAGACTTTCAGCCTGCCTGGGAAATTCCTCTTAGCAGCTGCATGCCTTAGGAGGTGGTGGTAGCAAGCAGGGTACAGAAGCAGGCGAAGTGAAACTAGGGAACGTAGCACTTCTGAGAACTGCATCTTTCCCTAAACTCAGGCATGCTCGTTCCTAGCAAAGCTGGAATCCCACGCATACACAATGTTGGAAGCGCCACAGTGGCAGGGATCTCAGCTTCCTGTAGCATGGTCAGAGTGAGGTAGGCTGCTCTATTGTACACGCCAACCACAGGATATATCCAGATGACAGAGCGGCTGCATCACAGAAGATTTTGGAGATGGATATCACATGCTTTTGGAACCAGACAGAAGAAAGGTGGCCAGGATGTAGCCTCCATCCACCAGCACTTCTCCTGGGCAGATTTTAAAAAAGCCAACCCACTTTCTTGCTACCTGTGCAAAATAAGTCTCCATACCTGGTCCCATGTTGCCCATCTGGATCTCCTCTCGAGATGATTTCTTGTCTAGATGGATATATAAAAAGAATAGATTTCAAAATGTATCTCTCCTAGTTTCAACTCTTTGCCACTTATGTATCTCTTCAGATACTTCTGTTGAGTCCAACCCCTGGGCTTTTGGCACACATTTCCCATGAGTAGGTAAACTGCAGGTCAAGTACACTGGAAAAAGGGAACCAAAATCCAATATTCTTATTCGGACGATCACTCATCTAGCTTTAAGATCTCACTTTTTTTACTGCTTAACCCTGTACAGCTGCTCTGGGTGCTTTTGAAAACAAAAGCCGGTTTATATCCTGTTCCATGTATGTCTGAGAGCTCCTCACCGCTGCCCACAACAAAAGCGTGACTTTTTAAAATTGCAAAACAAAATTACAAGTAAAAGCAGCAACTTACGAAAAAGGCAAAGATCATTCCCAGAACGAATTTTTAAGGAGAGGGGGACATGACCAGCTTTTCAAATGCTATAAAGGATCTTGAGAATAACTTGCCTGGATACCTGGCACTCTTGTATAAAACTACCAACACAGAGAAAAAGAGGCTTCTTTAGAATCCTTGGAGATCTAAACTTTTGAATCCTGCCATAGGATTTTTTATTTTCAAATCCTCTGCCAGGATTCAAACAAGGACCCTAAAGAAGCCAAGTCTTAGGGCCTAGGCTGTCTACAATCTTAATGTGAATTCCTTGACCATTGCACCACTATACGTAGTGGTGGGCATTAAATATTATCAATTAATGTAAGAATACAGTTAAAAAAATAATGGAAGTGCTATGGAATCACGGATTTATGAATTTCATTAATGTAATGTCACCCTCAAAAAGTTTCAGTGGTGCAACTATATTTCTATTTATGCTATATTATCTCTAATCAAAAATAATGGCGATAGCTGAAACACGTCAGGCATTTTATACTGGAATAAAGTGTATTTTAATTTCTACAAATGGGGGCTCGAGCCCCCCACCCCCTTTTGACCTAATATTCTAGTGGATGCACCAGTTTCTGGCACATGCAGAATTTACAAGCTGGAGCAGAGGGATCCTCGTGCTGTAAATGATGACCTTAGCCCACCCTTCTCAGCCCTCCACATGGCTAATTTCAACTAGAGACAGCCTGGTGACCTCTAGAAGAACTTCCTTAACACTGAGCTAAAAGTGGCCCTCTGGCCTGACTCTGTGCAAGTTCATCTCCCCAGGTTCTCAGCTTTCCTCCAGCAAACAAGGACCAACAATGAAGGGCAGGCCGAGCCTCTTTCTTTCTGGCAGAAAAAGCCGAGCTTTCAGGATGCCCATTTCCTCCTCCCAGCCCTGTGACCTACCTCCTTTTTGGTTCTTGTCAATGAGAGGCAAGGTGCTGTCGTCAAAGGAGTTGCCGCCCTGGCTTCTAGAATTGTTATTCAGATTCACCTGAAGAGAAGAAGGGAGTCGTTGAACATATGGGTCTTTGTATTCTCAGGTGCCTCCGCAGTATGTGGCAGTGCCTGCTGCTGTCACCTAGGGCTTGGGAGGCGTTCGAGTATACCCATGCAGCATCACCAGGAAGGAAAGGCCAGGGATACCTACAGGAGCTTTTGAGGTTGACGGATGCCAATAAAATGCATAAACCGGGCTTTCTAGGCTGCCCTTTTTTTCTTCTGGCTCAGCCAACATGGTGAGGCAGTTACTGCTGGGCTTTGTCTGAGGAGACAGCAGCTGAAATCCCCACTCAACAGTGTTGCTCAGTGGGTGACCCCCCGAGGCCGTGATTGTCTCTCAGCCTCACTGCCTCAGAGGGTAAGAGGAGAAAAGGAGGAGTGTTTTGTATCATGTACGCAACTTTGAAAAACTGTAGGTATAAGCCTACCTCGGTCTCAGGAATTGTGGGTGAAGACCCTTCTTTCTGCCCCAACACCCTTACAGGCAAGAACATGGGTAAGAGCCTTCTCAGTGGTAGCTCCCTGGCTCTGAGGGAGGCTACACTGGCCTGTCCCTGCGGATTGGGGCCTTGTAATAGCAGACATTCTTTTTGATTTTTTGGTTTCCAAGTAGTTTTCAGTGTCTGTTTTAATGCGATAATTTAAGTAACGTTGCTTAAATACTGCAGCTTATTTTATTTTAAAGCTGGGTCTGTTCTTTTGATTTAATTTTAAATATATGTTCTACACCACCCCAGGTGCTACAAGGTGAAAAGCCAGAGTGTTGATTAAATAGGTTGCCTAGGATCCGGGGGTTTCCCAGGCTTTCCAGTTTTTTTCCCCTTCCTAAGAGACTAAAAAGCCTCTTTAATTTTAAGGTTGGTTACTGTGGGCTTTTTGCTACCCCACTCTGGTCTAGGGATGCACAAGTGGCCATCATTGGGATTCCAGACCCAGAAAATATACAGTGGTACCTCACAAGACGAATGCCCCATCAGATGAATTCTTTGTAAGATGAATGAAATTTCTGGGTATAGGCGTTTTTCTCAAGATGACGGTTTGCCTACCCGATATCTTGCCAAAAAAAAAAAATCATCTTATGGGGCAGGCTTTTGAATTTTGCGTGCCCACAACCCGAGGGGGTTCTAGGCGCATGAAATTCAAAAGCCTGCCTGGCTTTCCTGACCATGTGGCAAAGAGGAGGTGGTGGCGCTTTGATCCCTGCTGCCACTTCCCTCACAAACAGCCCTGGCAATGGAGGCGAGCCAAGCCTCAGAAGCAGCTGCCAGGCAAGAAGTGCAGTTCCCAGGCAGCCGCTCCTGAGATTCAGCTCACTTCCATCACCCGGGCTATTTGCAAGGGAAGCAAAGAAGGGGAAAAGCTCCCCCTTTTTGCTGGGTTGGAGGTAAACCCCTTTAATCACCAGCATCTGAAGAACCCACAGCCGCAACAGACAGCTTGCAGCTGTCAAAATCAGCTGCTTGTCAGCTGCAGGGGGAACAGCCTTTGGCTGTCGATTAAGGGGGTTTGGGACAGGCTTCCCATAGGAATGCATTGAAAACCTATTAATCTGTTCCCTCCGGAACGCATTAATTGGTTTTCAATGCATTCCTATGTTAAACCATGTTTTGCAAAACAAATTTTTGTAAGATGAAAGGACCGGTGGAATGGATTAATTTTGTCTTACAAGGTACCACTGTATTTGGTCTTTGGGCTAAAGGAGGTTCCCTTCCCTGGACATAACATGTAAAATAAAATATGAGCTCTGCTATATTGTCATGTTTTCACAGGCGTGGGGATGGGGAATGCAGTGAACATCAAGGACTGACAATCTACAGTGGTACCTCTTAAGACGAATTTAATTCATTCTACGTGTATCTTGTGAAACACGGTTTCCCATAGGAATAAATGGGAAACTGATAAATCTGTTTTAAAAAGAAGAAGAAAAGCCCCCCCCCCGGCGGGGGCATAAAGTACACTTTAAAGGGATGCAGAGCTGGAACTGCTCCCCACCCCCCACCCCAGCAGTGAAATGCAAACATGGACACAAGCAAGCTGCAAGACAAACCCCAGGTCATTCTGGCCAGAATTGCAATGGAAAAGAAAGCAAAAACACAAAAGAAAGCAAGGAAACCTCAGCTGCCTACCTTTCCAAGTTCTAAAAGTCCAAAAACTGCTGCAAAACAATGTCCAGAATGGCTCCAAAAGGTGATGAAAAAACTCCTCCCACCCCTCCACAAACTATGGGGACGCAGCAATGCATCCTGGGTAACTTGTTTCAAAATGTGGAATGGATTTTCGTCATGCGAAGCATCCCACAGGGAATTTTCATCTTGTGAACCAATCCTATTCTCAGAAATTTCATTTGTTTTACGAGTTTTTCATCTTAAGGGGCATTCGTCTTAAGAGGTACCACTGGTATTTCCATGAAGCAGCCACTGAATCTTATTTCGCCTTCTGGCCACATGAGGTATGTCCATAGAAGCTGCAGGTCTGATTGTACATCCTACCAAAAAGGGCCATTGAGATCATTTCGCATGCTTGCTTATGGGATCATCCGTGAAGCCTCTCCTGCCCCAACAACTGTGCCCCCCCCCCACAGCACCTGCCCAGCCCCAGGATACCTGGAAGTCAGACTTCTTCCACCCTTCTTTCTCCAGTGGTTTCCGCAACTCTTTGTAACCCCAAATGGTCTGTAATACGAGAGCGGCAGCTCTGACTTCTCTCTCCGAGCGATTCCTAGAAGGAAAGCACAGCAAGGCCTTTGCAGAAGGACTACTAACCGCTTAGGCTGCAAGGGCTTGGACGAGAAAGCCCTATGGAGCCTGAGGAAAAGCTCCCTCCCATCCCTGGCCCCACTTGGGATGGGGCTAGGAGGAGGAGGGAGAAGGCTGCACACCCACCCAGACTTGTTGATGAGCACCAGCTTCTCAATGCCTTGCGTCTCCCGCAGCTTCTTTGCCGCCTCCAAATTGTCCAGTATGACCTCGTTTATGGTGTTCAGCACAGAAACCACCGTGTCTTCAGAAAGGTTCTTGACCGGCGTCTGTTGTCCCCCCGGCAAGTTCTTCACTAAACTGGGGATGGCATGCTTGCCTGGAAATGGGAACAAACCAGAGGCACAATTAGGAGGAAAGTGTCACAATGTTATTGCAGACATCCTTTTTTAAATAT
>JAHTLZ010000016.1:80706038-80724903 GCA_023846285.1 Phrynocephalus versicolor
GTGTGTGTGTGTGTGTGTGTGTGTGTGTGTGTGTGTGTGTGTGTGTGTGTGTGTGCGTGCTGGCGCGCGCGCGGGGGTGAGTGTGGGAGGGGGACAGGCATGGAGGAGTGCATGCCCCCCCCGGGCCACGGAAAAATTGTCGACCATTTGCCGGGCCGCAGCAAAAAAAAGGTTGGGGAGCACTGTTCTAGGATAAAATCACAATAGGTCTTAAGTCTATTCTAAGGTACAGAATTGATTCCTCTGGGGTACCAACAAAGGGACACTTTCAGTTCTTTCAGTGCAACAAGAGAGCCTAAAAGGTCCTTGTAAGAATGAAGGGTATGGTCAGAAAATAAGTTCTTTTTCTGACAAGGCAGTATGGAAAATGTGGGAGATGGATTCTGAATGGGGTCAAAAAGAGCACTGTGAGAGGTAGCCGTGTTAGTCTGTGCAAGAATTCCAGCCAAAATCAAAGCAAAACAAAATAAAAGACAAAAACATATGGCACCTTAAATAATAACTATTATATTTTAATATAAGCTTCTGTGGACATGTCCATTTCTTCAGATTTATAGTACATAAGAACATAAGAAGAGCCATGCTGGATCAGGCCAAAGGCCCATCTAGTCCAGCTTCCTGTATCTCACAGTGCCCCCACCATATGCGTTTGGGAGTGCATGAGACTAGATATCTGTCTCCTGATACTACTCCCCTGCATCTGGCCCTTGAAGTACCCTGGTTTTAAGCCTGGAGATTACACATCTCCCTCATGGTTTGTAAACTGTGATGGACTTTTCCTCCAGGAATCTGTCCAATCCCCTTTTGAAGGCATCCAGGCCAGAATGCCATCAACACATCCTGTGGCAGGGAGTTCCACAGACTAACAATGCACTGGGTGAAAAAATATTTTCTTTTGTCTGTTCTTACTCTCCCAGCCCTCAATTTGAGTGTATGTCCCCTAGTTTTGGTATTTTGTGAGAGGGAGAAGAGCTTCCCTCTATCCACTTTACTCATGCCCTGCATTATTTTGTATGTCTCAATCATATCCCCCTCAGACGCCTTTTTTCCTGACTAAAGAGCCCCAAATGTTTTAGCCTTTCCTCATAAGGGAGGTGCCCCAGCCCAGTAATCATTTTAGTTGCTCTCTTCTGCACCTTTTCCAGGTAGCACCTCATTCTGCTACTATATGTCTGAAGAAGTGGACATGTCCACAAAAGCTCACATTAAAATATAATAGTTAGTGTTTAAGGTGTCGCAGGTTTTTGTCTTGTATTTTGTTTTGGTTTTTGCCTGGAATGTTTGTAGCACATTACTTCCAAGGTCTGACCTGAAGATCACCAAGCCAGATGGCCAAGTGGCTGAGGAACCTTCCAAAGGCAGAGTGCCCTCCATCTTGGAAATGTGTTTATACAACAGATTAATATAGTTCATGGCTACTTTGGAAGTCACACAAGCTGCTCCCTGCAGACTATAACCTCCTTACACACACCCCACAGAGGAGATCTTCCTCCTCTTTTAGCTCTCACCATCACCACTTTGATTTCCACGGAACATTTTGATCTGGCCACGGTTCTGGGAAACTGCATCAAAAAGACCATTACCTCCTGAACCACACATGGAACCACGAAGCCACTGCAGCTCCTTCTGTGTGAAAACATTAATGCCAGAGGGAACTGGTCTCTGTAGTGGCTTACTATAGAGTCTCCTGACATTTTGTGCATGCTTTGGATGTTTAGCAGAGCCCTCACATGTGAGTTCTTTGATCTTCAGAGTAGATTAGAAAACTCAAGGTCACTAAAACACAGCAAGGGCTGGGAAGGCCCTCCATTAGAAGGGCAGACTGCCACATCACAATGCTTTGAAAGGCAGCCATGTTAGCTTGCGGCTGAAAAACAACAAGAAGAGTCCTGTGGCACCGTAAAGACCAAGAAATCTGTTTTAGCAGGAAGAGCATGCCAAGATGGTATCGGTCTAGCTACCTTCCTTAAGAAGTGGGAGGAAGGGTGTGGAGCAGGGAGACCAGGCTCCAGTCAGGGTGGAAATTAAGAAGGCAGAAGAGAGGAGCCAACCGCAACAAATGCATGGATTCCACAGACTGCTGCAATGTTCATCAATCTGCATGAAGCACAGCAGTTTCGCAATGGATGGCCAGAGGTCAAAATCCGTACACGGAGATTCTGTTGGAGCAACTTTTATAACAGTACTAATTATGTGGTCACGAGTCAGCCTGGTGCAGTACAGAAAGTAAACATGCCCCTTTTATACTACAGTAAAGGCAGGCAAGCTGTTTAATCATTCACTTCTCTAGCCACGTTCAAGAGGCAATATTGCTGCAAAGTTGATTTCCTCAGCCACGATCCGCAGCAGCTAAGGCGCTTGCTGGCTGAAGGAGGTTTATTTTTGTTTAGGGAATGGAGACCTAGATCTAACCAGAGTTTTTCCAGGAATGATTCCTTTTATGAAATTTGTGACCCCCCCCCTTTTCTCCCAGATTATAGCCGCTCTGAGCATCTCCACCTCCAAGGGGGTGTGTGGACGTTCAATCCGTCACTAATCATGTGCCGTGATGAGAATGTCAACAATCCTTCTGCGAGCTCCCCCTAACCAACTGGCAGTGGTCCCCGATGGCCGGTAATTGCTCTGGCAGCCTGCACTGTACCCAGACTCAGTTGATTGAACCTGAAAGCTCAAGGCTCTTAGAAGGTGTTTTGTTCTCTCATTATGGTAGCCTTCAGGACACTTCATTCTTCCAATTTCTGGTGTCGCTGAGGTCCATCAGCAGCTGGCTAAACTTCTTGGACAGCTGGTGTGATGGGCTGCTATGCAGTGACAGCTGGAGGAGAGCAGGGCATGATGAGGAAATTTCTCAGCAGAAGTAACAGTGACCATGCCTTCTCCCCTTTGCTGATGCACAATGCGCTGCCAGATGGCAGTCGGAGGAGGAAGGAGGCTGATAAGGGGGATTTATCAGCAGAACTAACGGCGCCTTACTTTTTGTTCATTTCCCCTGCAGCAGCCTGATGCAACAGTTAACTGGAGGAGCTTTTGAACTGAAAAAAATAGGGAGCAAAACTGAACATTATGTGATATGGAATGTCCACATTAAGGATCTATATCATACCCTCCATTTAAAGGAGGAGACACTGCCAAGGCAACCCCAATATTCAGATCAACATGGTGGTGAGAGAGCTCATGGCGCTCTCCCAAATGGATTTTCCCATTCTTTTTTTTTAGGATTTGTTTGTTCATTTGTTTTGGAAATGCACATTTCCTTGGGGTGCTGAGAGGAAGCGTACAGCTATTAATCATGTGTCTAAGTCTTCCACCAAAGCTCCATCAGGGTATACACATGTTTAAGGGCAGTTTTGATCAGGGACATTATTTGGGAGAGGAAGGATGTTCCGTCCGTCAAAACAGAATAGTCTTAACTGGATTTGGAGATTGGAAGCTGTAGAATCATAGAATCATCCAGTTGGAAGGGTCCTAAAGGCCACTGAGTCCAGCCCCTTGTCAAAATATTTAACCTTATAGAGATCCTGATCACAGATATTCTGCTTCACATCTGGCCTAACAACAACAACAAAAAGAACACCAAAATTGGGACACTGGGATACTCAATTTAACCGGTTCAAAAGATTTCCAGCTTCTTACTACTATCAAGCTAAACATTTTATCAGTTCTGAAAATTTGCAGTGCCAATTAAAGAATATTCAGCCACTCTGCTGGAAGAACCACCAAAGGAGCAGAAAAGCTGGCAAGCTAACGTCAGTGATTTGCCTTCAGCTCACAAGCATCAGAAGCTATCACTCCAGACTGCTCTCTACTCAGCAAAAGGCCTACTTCAAGGTTTAACAGAAGGGCCTGGGATCCTTTCTCTTCCAAGTTTGAGAAAAGAAGGAGAACCGCCCAGGCCGGTCAATTTGTATATCTCTCATCACTGCCCTTTTACTGTAGCTGCAGAAAGTAAAATGGAAGGGGTGGCCATCACTGGAATGTTCTAGCATTATTGTGGATTAAAGTGGGGGTGGGAGGAGCCAGGCAAAAACACAGGCCTCTGAGGGAAAGGAAAGCAAAGAGTCTGAAAACAGACTGAGACCACAGAAGAGGGATGGAAACAGAGCCAAGTCAAGAGTCACTCCCCAGCCCCATTTTACTAGAAGCCACAACCCACATCCTTCTTTTTTTGTTTGCATGCTGAGGAAAAGTGCACGTCTCAACAACATTTTTAAAAAATCAGACTAGTAAATCATGGGGTACAGCGAGATTTATTGTGCTTTTCATCTTTAATTTCATATCTCCAGGATCATCCAACAGTCAACAGACTGGGACAGGTGATCCAAAAAAGAGAGTTAGCAATTTTGAATGGATCGTTGTGTTGTGTTGTTTTAAATGTGATTTTTATATTGAATTTTATTTCCTATTTTAATATAATACTAATCTAATTATTTTTAAATATTTTTACCCTCAATATTTTTAGCTTTTAAATATTGTTGTTAAATGATGTAAGAAAGATGGGATAAAATATTTTAAATACATAAATGTTGTTTGTTGTTGTTGTTGTTGTTGTTGTTGTTGTTGTTGTTGTTATGGTCCCCCCCATGGAACTGTCACACTGTAAGTGAGATATTTAAGAAGTTTTAATATTGCCACCCCCTTCAGTTTCCATGGCCAACTAGGAATTTGAACTCAAGTCTCCAAAATTCTCTACTCCCAAGTTCACCTCTCTATCTACTGTACCATACTGGGATGCAACCCATCTCCCAAGTGCATTGGCATGATCCCTGCTGAACAGACAAAGAACGGCCTTGATTGAGATCACTTAGTAAATATCCTGTTGAGGGAGAGGTCTGGAGTGGGGACTTTCCATCCAACACTCAGCCACAAAACTGGCCTCAAGCAAAAATCTACTCAGGGGACGTAAAACTCATGAGCTTCACAGTCTGATGCAAGATCACCAGATCTATTCCTCCCTACAAGTCTGCACACATCAGGTGGGGCGCAGAAGCCATTTAAGGAAGGTTAGGGGTGGGGGTGGGGAATGTTGTCCAGCAAGTAACTCACAAAACACCAACATTTTTCTCCCAAATTTGTTTAGGGCAGAGGTGGGGGGGGACACCTGTGGTGCTTCAGACTGCAGCTCCCAACAGCCCAAGCCAACACGGCTGAAAGGTGAGGGAAACTGGGAATGGCAGTCAAAGGGCAACCCCTGGAAAGGCTACAGGTTCCCTACACCAGTCTGGAGTGTCCGGGCTCATCCTAGTGAACTGGGCGGCATCTCCTGAACCTACAAGGCAGGGCCTTTGTGACCAAGCATTCCTCTATGTTCCTCCGAATCTACAAAATAAGGTTCCTACACACCGGAAACAAAATGTTGGGAAGAAGGCTACGCTAGAAGCCTTCCCCTGAACACTCGACTTTCTAGATGGAGGCAATTTTTACCTGTTGTTTTTCAGGCAGGAGTCTATTCCTCACACGTGCTCTCTCCCTCATAGCTTCATCTGATATTGCTCAGGCTAGACGCTTATCACTCTGGCCAAAAGCAGTTCTGCATTGCCATGCTCTGAGCTGCTGAGTTTCCCTCGTGTGAGATACTGAGGGATTAAAAAAGGGAGTGGCAGTGGGAGAAGCCACGTGGAGATCCGATGAAAATACAAAACATTTCTGGTGGCCCTAAGATCTGAAGTGAAATTCAAAACAGACAGCTAGTTCTGGAATCAGTTTCTCTCAACAAGACAAACTTAGATGAAGCCCAAGGAAAGAGAAATATTTTGGTCTTGGGATTCCTTCCCTCAGGAATACATTGTGCATCTGCTGTGAGAAGTGGGGTGGTGTCTCTTCTGTACGGTCCCCTTTATTTCTCCCCTAAAGCAAACAAGCTTCTCAGGACAGGAGGAGAAGGAGAAGTTGCCTGGTGGAGCTGCGTGACACAGCTGAGCAGCAGAAGGAGGGCCCACAGGCAGCTGATCCTCTTTTCCTATCACAGAAGACTGAGGACGGGAAGAAAAGCAGAGATCCACACGACAAAGCAAAACAGACTCTCTCCACAAAGAGCTTGAGACTGTGAGATAAGACAGGAATCGAAATTCCTTCAGTTGGTCACAGTGCTTGCCTTAGACCTCAGTGAGTCCTAATCACCATTAAGATGGGTTAGTATTGGGAAAGCCCAGCTGATCCCTCAACGACAAAAGGTATAGCAGAACTTTAGCCCTCTGAGAACACAGCAGCACATCCAACAGGGAAACAGACTTCTCCCCGGGAACGGAGGATGAAAGGACAAGAATGCAATACTCCAACATGGTTTCCCAAAACATTCTGATCTTAGCTGATTTCAGGAGCTAAGCAAGGACAAGCCTGGTTAAGACCTAGTAGGGAACGATGGAGATATGTGAACAGCTTCCCTGTAGGGTTAGGGAAGAATCCTGCCTGGAATTCTGGAGAGGTGCTGCCAATCAGAATGAACAATAGGGGACTAAGCAGAGTGATGGTTTGACTTGGTATAGGGCATTTCCCTAAGATTTAGTCCCTGTTTCTACAGCACAGAAGAAATGCCAGAAGGTTGCTGAAGAAATGCCACCCCCCCAACATCCCAATCCTGACATTCCTACCTTAGTCTCTGGCCCCCGCCAGAGGGAGTCCCTGTCCGTCTGGCTGTACCATAGTCTGGCATTGTGCCGTAATCCAGGTCATCGTAGCCCATGCTGCGCTGGTCATCCTCCAACCCGTAAGGCTCCGGATGGAAGCGGTTCAAGTCCATATTGCTTCCCCCGACCCGCACCTGCGGCTGAGGCCCATAGACATCCTGGCGGCTTGGAGCCCGGTAGCCGTCCATGGAGGGACGGTAGCGCTCATCGATGCGGGTCACACGGGAGAGGCTGCCATAGTTGTGTTCGCTGCCATGATAACCATCTTCGTAGGGGCGGCCATAACCATCTGGGTAGTGGTAGTTACGGGGAAGGGTAGCTGTGCCTGGCTGGCTCATGTAGGCACCAGGGCCACCGTTGGTGTTTTTCCTGAAGTTCCTATCGATGGTTTGGATGTAGTTGTTGGTAACTGGAGAGCCATCCACAGGTAACCCATCTGGCCCGACCGGAACCTGCTGCACTGTGCGTGTGGTCATCGTTTTCACTACTTTCTTCACCTACAGAACAGAAGCATGACCTCTTAGTCACTTGGCAGCTCCTCCTCTTCCCCTACAGTAAATTTCCATGCTAAGCTTAGATCACTGCCAGTGCAGTGGACTCCCTTATCACTTCTGTTGTACAGCACAGGGTTAAA
Organism: Phrynocephalus versicolor; assembly: GCA_023846285.1. NCBI lineage: Eukaryota > Metazoa > Chordata > Lepidosauria > Squamata > Agamidae > Phrynocephalus > Phrynocephalus versicolor. Next base: position 80,713,296 of record JAHTLZ010000016.1, read on the forward strand.
AGGCCCCAGCTTCTCTGCCACCTTATCACAGCCTTGGAAGTATTCATTTTGGGGACTGGAATCCTTGGATCGGGGGACAGATATTAGTGGGTCTCTTAAAAGCCAATGATAAAAAACTCAGCACCTTACTAGACAATTTTGGAGGTGCCTGCCAATGACACCATGCATTACAGTATCCAGCTCTCGTTTGCATGCCAGTGAGGTTACTGGCAGAAATCTAAGTGTGGTTCTTTGCATTCCCCTGCTGAGATTTTGATGTGTGATGCAATATAGCAACTGCTTAAGTATCAGGAGTTGGGGACAAAATCATGTATTGGCCATCTATTGCTTAACCACGATCAGATCCTCTCCTAATTTGGCTACTGTAGTTAATTCTAGCTCAGAGTTGGGTGACATGTGGTCCTCCAGATGTACAACACCCATCAGCCCTCGCCAGCAGCAGCAGCAGTGAAGGATGATGCATGCTTCAGCGCAGCAACACACGGAGAGCCACAAACAGCCCATTCTTGTTCTAACGACTGCCAACACCACCAACAATAGATCTGCTCCAGGTGGTTTGGGCACAAAGGTAGTGCCAATGTTGAAGAAGGAGGGAAGAACTGTGCCGTCTTGCAGCCCTCTCTCCACTGTCAGATAACTGCAATTGATGGTGTTTTGCCCGTATGGAACAGGCCACTGCAGGAAAGCTAATCCAGATCACAACCTAGGCACAGCTGCTGCAGGTGAAAATCTAAAGCAGTACTTGCTTCTGTTACCAGCCCTTGCTACTTTCAATAATTTGGCCTGCAGTATATATCACAGGGACATCCAATTATCCTCTCTTTCTTACCCAGTTTCTAAGGGAGACATTCAATAAGACCTTGAACACTATAAACCCCTCTCTAGCCCTTTACCGTGGTCTCTGTGCGGCGAGTTGTCCCATCATCTGAGGTCTCGACAGAAACAACTGACATGGCACCCTCTGGGTCTTCTTCCATGGTGTAGCTCTCCTCCACAATCTGCCCGGGGTCCTGCATTCTGGGAATGGTGCTGTACATGAGGTGGCTGTGGTCCTAGGAAAGCGATGGTGCAATATATCAGCCCCATTATGTCCGGACCATTCCTCATCATTTCAGCATCAAGTTTGTTAAAAGGTCACTTTGTAGACATTACAGTGCTTATAAGCCCTTTGTCCATCTTTGCCCCAGCACTATGTACGCATTTTCCTTAATTAAAGCACAAGCAACAAAACACGCAAGTGCAAGCTAGAGTTTTATTTTGTTACTTCAAAGTGTTCAACTCAAGTGTGGGTGTTAGTCAGCAGACAAAAATAATGGGTGGTATTCAAGTTTGAATGAACCAGCCTCTTTCTTTGCAGGTTCTAAACCAATTGTATTCCCCCTCCCTCCCACCAAATGACATAACCTTACAAAGCAGGGATAGGTGACCTGGTGATCTCCAGGTATTTTACACTATGCCTCCACCATCTCTGACTGCCAGTCATGCTGGCTGAGCCTCTGTGAGTTGTAGTCCAAAAGAGCTTAAAGGCAGAAAGTTGTGTAATCCTAATTATAAAGGCTTCTTTGCATTTTACAGAAAAATACAGGTAAAAGTAAAGGTTCCCCCTGATAATGAAGTCTAGTCATTTCTGAGTCTAGGGAGCCAGTGCTGATCTTGGGTTGTAAGCCGAAGAGTTGGTATTTGTCTGTAGACATATTTCCATGATTGTGTGGTCAGTGTTACCTGCCCACTAAAACATTACCTGTTCATCTACTCACATTTTAATATGCTTTTGAACTGCAAAGTTGGGCAGGATCAGCAATGGGAGCCCACCCTGTTGCACAATTTCAAACTGCCAACCTTTCAATCGACAAACCCAACACCTCAGCGGTTTAAGCCACAGTGCCACCCACATACCTCACAGACAAATACAAATCCCTTCCAATCAGCTGGGAAACTCAACTATAGTAGTGCCTCCTAAGATGAATTTAATTCGTTCCACAGGTCCATTGATTTTACGAAAAAATTATCTTAAGAGTCAGTTTCCCATAAGAATGCACTGAAAACCAATCAATCTGTTCCATGCATTCCTACGGGAAGGCTGTCCCCAACCCCCCTCAATCAATGACCAACAGCTGGTTTTGACAGATGTCAAAATCAGCCGTCTGTGGAGGGCTGCGTGGAGCAGCCTTCTGCTGCCGGTTGATTGAGGGGGTTTACCCAGAACCCAGCTAAGGGGGGAAGCCTTTCCTCTTCTTTGCTGGGTTGGGGCAGAGGAAAAGCTTCCCCCCTTTTCCTGGCTGCCCCAACCTCGGGGGGGGGGACAGGTGAGGGGTGATTCGCCCACTCGTCTCCTTCCTGCATCCGGGCAGACACCCCTCCTTCGCCCGAGTCTCTGCACTGAGCCATTCTGGTGCAGGCGAAGGGCAGGGGTGGCAATGGCTTGTGGGCTCGATCCTAGCCCATCTACTCTGCATCCATAGGATGCCGGCAGCTTCGATCCTGGCTTTCCCGACCAGGTAGAACGCACAGATCGGATGCTATACAGTCAGGAAAGCCAGGATGGAAGACAAGGCTTTTGAATTTTGCATGCCCATAACCCTTGGGTTGTGGACGCACGAAATTCAAACACCTGTCCCATAAGATGAATTTTTCACAAGACATATGGTAGGTGAAGCGTCGCCTTGCGAAAAATGAGTATTGCCAGAAATTTCATTCGTCTTATGCAGAATTTGTCTTATGGGGCCATCGTCTTGCAAGGTACCACTGTACTTTGTTTGGATTCAAGCCACCCAGAGCACCTCCTTCAAATGCATTTCTTTTACCTGTGGTCCGTTGAGTTTCAGTTCTGAGAATTTCTGCCTCTCCAAGTCAGCATTGCCCAAGAAACGGCTGTTCTACAAAAGACAACAGGGGTAAATTTACGATCACCATCATAAAGAGGCAGGAAGGGGATGAGGTGTGTATGGATTCCAGCTGTAGCAATCAAGTATCCACCAACCAGACAACTGTATCTCATCTCAAGAAAGACCCCAATGGCAATCTGCCCATCTCACCATAAATTAAATAGGTTAGAAGGCTGGGATGCCATGATTTGAAAATGAAATGACTCATATTGGCTGCACACTTAATACAGATGTTTAGAAGTTTGTGTTTACCCTTCTGAGGAATCACACACAAGTCCTCCAGTCGAGCTACTAAAATGAATTAGGAATGAAAGAAATAACTCATGCACAGACTCCATACTCTTAGGGACATCTGCAGCACCAAAAATGCTTACTAAACAGTAACCAACCGAAACACAGAGAAAGTCATCTTGAGAGTCAAGTTAAAATCCCGGGAAAAAGAACACACAAATGAAAACCACATCATCATCCTACAGATCTTTGGACAGTTAACTTAGCAGAGAACATAATTACTTGCAAATGCAAATTTGTTGCAATTTTCAAATGTAAATGCAGGATTTGAATGCAAGGCCTTCACACTGCATGATTTCAACTGATAGACTTCAAGTTCAATTCTTTGCAGTTCCAAGTCTATTTGCATACATTTTTCCAGCTGGGCACCCCAATGAATATCGATATCTACTGGCACTGGGCCTCTAAATTTCTGGGCTGGATAAGTGACACAAAGCACCATGTGCAAGATGGGCATTCTTATCCAATGTCTTTGGCTATTTTCGCTGCTCGTCTTCATGCTTAAAGGGACAGAAGGCAAACAAGTACGGTAGAAGCAAAAGAGGAAAAGCCAGCTGAGTTGGGTGCGCAGTCCTAACAGACATCATTTGAGCTTGGTCGTACAACTGTCAAGTCCCTAGGTGTGCTTCGTTCCTGCATGCCTGAAGATTTAAGGCCTGACAACTGCGCAGAGGGAAAATTTCAATGCCTAAGACAGGTATCATGGGCAAGTAGGCCTTCATTTTATTCCCTGGCTTTCCGTTCTGTTTATTGGTTCTTTTGTCTGTCTCATCTGTTCAAAGATTGCTTCTTGCCAGTTAACGTGACAAGCTGCCAAAGCGGGAAGTCTTCACTTGTTTAGACAGCAGCTGGGAGGCATTAAGAACACCTAAAAAACTTTAGAAGTTTGGTTTTAAAACCCAAAATGTTTTCTAACATGCAAAACACAGCACAATTTGCCAGGACTTTCTGATATACCTGCTGCACCTTATTCACACACATAGCAGTAACGCACTCTCAGCTACCACCACAAGTGCATCTTCAATAAGCATCAAGAACAGAAAAATCTACCATAATGAGTTTGATTTCAATCAGGGATTGGGCCAAGCCAGTGAGGTTCTGTTCACCAATGTCAGCAATGAAGATACCCATAACTTGGTGGCTGCCACCAAGGTTCCTACAGCAGGCCTGCCTCTGCGGTATGGGGGAATGCCAGAATGCCTGCCTGAGCCATAGAGCCTTTACTAATGGGCAGGGCAGGGCCTCCCCTTCAGTCCTGGAAGGGAAGGGCGAAAATCCTTGTTGACTGTGAGCGTCAATACCCAGTTTGGACAGGGTGGGGGCGGGGGACAGTGTGCGTCAGCCGTTCCAGCCTACACCACTTATTTGACCTCTCTATCACACCCTGCCTCAACAAAACAGCTTTTATGGGTGCCGTCTGTGTACTTTCAGATGCCAGAAAGCACTCGGCGGATCAAAGTACAGAAACATGAAGCCTTGGATCCAGCTGCGCCACAAAGCATTTCCGACCGAGTTCACGGGGACCAAGAGACGGCACTTCAGGAGGCACCACTTAAGTCGGAGGCAGACCAGCTTACGGCTTGCCCACTTCACCTGAGGCAATGTTACCTGGTGCCGGCGAGTGAGGGTGCCGTTGGCCATGGTCTGGCTGGCGTCCTGTGGGGAGACACGGACGCGCTCCAGCTGCGCAGAGACATGGCGCCGCTCTTCCTCCAAGGCCCGTGTCAGCTTCTCAAACTGTGCCTCCTGCTCTTTGACGGAGGCCAGTATACTGGCAGTCGACTCCACTTCCGAGTCATCCATGTTGTGAAGGCCCCGCACGAGGGGGGGGGGAGAAAGGGGGGGTGCAAGACAGAGAGCTGCCACAGGATTTGTGGGGACTGGTGTCACACAGAAAGGGGGAGGGGAAAGGGACCCCCTCGCTTCACGCACACACATCAGTTGGGGAAAGGTAGAGAGAGAGAGAAAGAAAGAAAAGTCTTAAGCTGGGGAAGAGAGAGATTTTAAAACTTGAAAAAAAAAGGCCATCCCTCTAATTTTCACCCTCCCACCAAATCATCAGATCAGGAAGAATCAAGGCAACAATTACCAAAGATTAACTATGCAAGCAAAGTGTTTGAAAGAAAATTGTATTCAGGTAAGGACTCCTTTAATGGTGAAGAAGGGAGCATGTCAGAGGGATCTAGGACTTTGCTCCATCGGGCCATTTATAGAGTATTACAGACTTTTCTCGACTTCCCTTTGTGGTCTGGCTCACTTGCTCCTTCTTGCACTTGAGAAGCAAATTACGTGGGTATCTATCTGTTATGAAGTACCATGTCAGATATACCACTAGGTGTTCTACCCTACTTATATGTAGACAAAGGAGTTATCATTCTCACAGTGTGGTTTATTTACAGTAGTTAAAATGCTGCATTGCCATTCTAGGGCTCCATGCATGGGAGAGACCTCTGCCTTGAAGCAACATTCTGGATCAGATCTCCAGTATAATTCTTCCTGTAAACAAGTCTAGTAGTGAAAGCACTCTTTGTCTTAAAACAAAGAACAACTGATTGTTAATCCCTCTTACTACACTATTCATTCATCTGTATTCGTCTGCTTATTGTTTTCTACAGAAGGCCAGCTCATCTTCAACATATGGCCTTTATATGTCTAGCACTGCAATTTCCATAGTCTACTGTATTGGCACGTCCAGTTCTAACTGGTCTTTCCAGCCACAAGCCCTTGTCTCCTAAGTCAGGAGCACTGTGCTGGGGGTTCCTGCATGGCAGGGGGTTGGACTAGATGGCCCTTGAGGTCTCTATGATAAACAGGATGCTCCATGCTGGCTTAATTTTAATGCATTCCTGTCAGGGTGTTCTTTTAAACCACAGTTCTTGGGAAAGAGATCTTAGCTGACCCTACGACTTGCTAAAGCTGAGCTTGTATCAGGCAGCAAGATGAGAAATTTGTGTCAGAAAAGGAGAAATAAGCAACTCCTAAGAAGCTTCAGTGCCTTGTTTCAAGCACATGTTCATAGGGTGGGAAGCTCCCAAAGCATTCTATCATGAGTACACATAAAATGCTTTTTGCAACATGGTGTTGTTTACAGCAATACCCTGTAGAAGTCATTGTGGTTACTTGGTTTTATCTCGTTTTTTTTTTCTGCCCAAGGTATTTTAAGGGTTAAATGTTAACTTCCTTACCTGTGCATGCACACATTTCTCTATGACAGTGGTTCTCAAGATGTTCCTGGACTGCAACTCCCAGAAATCCTGGCCAGCTCAACTAGTGATGAAGACTTCTGGGAGTTGCAGTCCAGGAACATCTGGGAACCCACAGGTTGAGAACCACTACTCGATGGCCTTTACCAGATGGTTCTGTTCCATTTTTTTATTTTTAAGTGTTTATATGCATTCACTCTATATCCTCTAGAGAGCCTCAACTATGAGGTAACTTGGAAGTACAGTTTAAAAAAATAACAACCAAGGGGTAGGAAGCAGAACCAATTGTTTAATTCTCAGACCTCTTTTTAAATAGCACACTGGCATTTCCTCAAGACACTTCCCTTCTAGTGATCCTTCCTCATCCTATTTAATCAAGTCAAACCTACACAAGAAGGGCTGTAAGCCTTGCTGTTGATGTCAAGCATCAACAACACATATAACAAGATGGCCAAAGAGAGTAAAGTGTTTTTTACAAATCACATTCCTCAACATAGGACTAATGCAAAGGGACAAGGTAATAGGGCACTGGCCCCAAATGATATCGTGGGGCACAACCTGTTCAGTGAGTTCATAAAGCTGATTTTTGTGTGCAACACAAAGGAGTAATGAATATGGTGAGTCTGAGAGGAGATCATGCCCTGTGTCTGTATAGCTTCCCAACCCCTAAGATTTCTCCTCCTCTTAATATAGAAGGGAATCCCAAAATATTAAGACAATTAATCTGAAGGAAATAGAACCCACGAAATAAAACTGATAGAGAACATGATAACATTAAAGATTCCCCCCCCCCATATTATACACACCTGTGAAGGAAGGCCGGTCAGAACTGATTAAGGCACAGCTTGTTCTAAGTGCAGAAAAATCATGGGAGAAGCAGCCCAGCCACCAACAGCAAGGAAGCAGGAGAGAAAAAGCTGCAGAAACAGTAGAAAAGGGAATAAAAAATACAAGTGTGAATTCCAAAAGGAAGAAAGCAAAGAAGGTAAGTAAGGATCAAAGATCAAACCAGTAATTGTTCATTAAAATCCTCCCCCGTATCATCCCACCGTTTCTTCAATGGGGAGAAAAATAAATTATACAGTTCTAAGTCTGTCATGGTGTCTGCCCTGTTCTGGGCTGGGTGCATGACAAGGAAATGTGGCAGCTTTAGATCCACCAGATCAACAGCCTCTTCTGACACACCTACTCTTGGTCCTTCTAACGGAGACACAACAGGCACCACCCTTTCCATAGCCACAAGCCAGAAAGGATTCCAGGGCTGTCATTCCTTTCCAGGACCAGAACACCACAGAAGAAAATATGAACAATCCTTTTGCCTCCTGGAAGCATTCTGCCTCCACCCCGACCCCGTCCCCGACAATAGAACTGCATCCTGGATTTATGGTGTTCCATTTGCTGCCAGATTTTAATAGGTGATGGTCCTCATGAAGTTTTAAACAGATAGCTGACTCATGAACGCACCTCTAGACAGGTTGGGGAGAGGGGAAATATTCCACGCTCTTGAATTGCCAGCTTTTTTGGGGAGGGAGGCTAAACAGCTTTATAATCCTAGCACTATGGTTGATGGAAGGTAAACAAGCATGGATTGGTTTCCTCCAACGCTCACATCCAACTTCAGGAATGCCAAGTCCAAACATGCTGAAGTTTCTCCAAAAAAAATCTAGCAGAAGAAAAATTCAAGGCAGGCAATACAAGCTTGGACAAGTCTAGACTCTAAAACAAAGAGTGCCTCAGCCCAGATTCCCACGGTGCTGGTGACACATCAACCACTGGAACTGACTGAACCATGAGCCCACATGCATAACAATTGCTGTATTAGAAGGGAAAACCTGCTTAATTTTCTTTGAAAACAAAAAGAAACCAGCAGAATCCCATGACCACTGTCTGGATCACACTGGATCATTTTGCAGAGATCCATTTTAAGTCCTCAGAAATATTTTCATCAACTAATCCCATGTGAACACATTCAGGCAAAAGACCCTTTTGAAAATTAAATAGGCAGCTTTAGAAGGTGACAATTTGACAACTCAGGTCCAATCTACTGTGTGTTCCTATACTAGTCTGAAATCTTCAGAGAATCACCACGCAGAATTAGTTATGAGGTCACCACTAACATCACTTTTTAGAGGACAGTCATTTTTACAGCATTTTCATCTATGAAATTATATAGATACGGATCTTGGGAGACATTTTTGTTCCATGAATTAGGTTTTGCAATTAAGCATGTTGGGAAAAAGCATGTTAATGCACATACCACACCTCGTTAGCCACTGACTAGAACAAACCAGAATTACAGTCATGTATCTATGAAAAAAATTGCTATGGAGGTATTATTTACTGGAGTACAAAGCTCATAAATAAATAAAAATTAGGGAATTGGCAAGAAGTTAACCTATCTTTATGTCTGCTGACTTCTATCCTCTGACTATGTAGCAGTTAGCCTGAGAAGAAATGTGTACAAGAGAGAGGCAAGTACAGTATGTCACAACTCTGGCCTGTAACAGTAAAACACACCAGTTTCACATTTTTAGTCACACGTCTTTTCAATTTTTGCTTGACAGTGGATTTTTTTTAAACTTCTCTTCAGACATCTTGGCACCAGTAGGACTTTGACCCAGAAGAGATTGTTAGTTTGCTACAGACCGTTTTACACTTTGCCCTCTGATAGACCCCACCCTATAATCATCCCCTTCTAAACACCAGTGTAAATCTGCAAGGAACACACAGCCAAGACAAGTAAAAGGCTAGGGTGCACTCCATGTTCTTTCTTTTCTAAGGCTGCTGAAGAATATCCTGTGGGCAACCCACCCAATGACAATATATGGTACACAGATGACAACGCATGTCCTGAAAGCCAACATTACAACTACTGACTTTCATGGTTGGTAGCTGAGGGAGGGTCCTACAGTCAGGTCATCAATGGAACAGCACTTCTGAAAACAAGCAGAGAGCTGTCTTCAAGGTTCACCATTCTTCTTCCCCTGGTGGAGCAGAGACTACCAAAGGCGACTCCCCGTCCTAATCGTTTCCCAAACAAGTAGATTGAAAGCAAAGCAAAAGCAAAATAGTTCTGCTTATATACTGCCCCATACCACTTCAAGTAGTTCTCCAGGCAGAATTCAAGTGCAGCAACATCCACAGAGATTGGGGTTTCCCATTGCTGCACGCTCCAGACAAATTCATATATACAGTGGTACCTTGTATAAAGGAATTAATTCGTTCCAAATGAAATTATGTTAAGCAAATTTTCCTTTATACAAATTCCCATAGGAATGCATTGAAAATGGAGTAATCCCATTTTTATGTTGTACGGTTTCTCCCTATAGGTGATTATGTTAAGCAAATTTCCCCTATCTCCGGAATGTTTTCAGGGTCCACTGTATTTATTTTAGCAATGCTGGTGCGCTCCATGAATTTGTCACTGGACTAGCATCACTGGACCCATACTCTTCCAAGAGATCACATTCCTTAAAGAGGCAGCAGGTCAGACCCATCACCTCTTATTTTCTTCAGCTCTGCAGCAATCCACAGGTCATTATCCTTGCTTATTCAATGCCAAGTGTATTTACACAGCACTTCCCCCAAATACTCAGAGCAAATAACCTGTCCCATTGCTAACTTTTAAGGTCATCCCTTAAAAGCAAGCCAGAGCTTCGGAGAGTTGTGTTTGTTTGTTTTTAAGCTGCCTTTCACAACAGTTTCCTTATCCAGGTGCTTGGTCCAAGCTATTCAGGTAGATGAGTCTTCAGGAGAGGACTTTGCAACCCAATGCCTATGTCTGGAAGTTGAGTCATGGCAACTGGACTTCTTTTCTCGAGAGAGCACAACATTTCAGTCCTCATCCAACCAGCTTCATCAGTCCTAGGAAAGTTAGTGGTGAGTCCTCCATTTTATAGTTCACTTTGATTTTACACACACCCTGGTCTCATAAGTTGGACAATGGCCTGAATAGGCTCGTCAGTTGCCATGACTCAACATCCAGATAAACTCACCTGGATGACTGAGAATCTTCACACTCAATACCCATGTTATTTATCTCAACTGAAATACAGTGGTACCTTGTATAAAGGAATTAATTCATTCCAAATGAAATTATGTTAAGCAAATTTTCCTTTATACAAATTCCCATAGGAATGCATTGAAAACGGAGTGATTCCATTTTTATGTTGTACGGATTCTCCCCATAGACGATTATGTTAACCAATTTCCCCTATCTCCGGATTTTTTTATGTTGTACAAATTTTATGTTATGCAAGCTGTTTGTTATACAAGGGTCCACTGTACTTGCCTGTACATCTACATACAAAATTTGATGGTGAAGCTATCACACACCTCTCTCTCAGTCTCTTTTTCTCTCTGCTACCATTCCATGGCTACCACTACATCTGTGGACCAGCCATCATTTAATAGCTGCACTGTAGGTAATATAACTAAAACCCTGGTAGAGCCAAGCTAATAAAACAACCAGAAACTACAGAGTGGACTCCAAAGAGAGTGAGCTGGCTATCAATCCAAAATAAGAGTAGTCTGAATGCAAATCAGGACCTTTTTGTTTTCAGAGTTCCGCCTCCATACTGGTCAATAAGCAGCACATGGTGAGTGCTTAGGGTGGAAACTGTCTCCTCTCCCTGCCTAAGCTGCCCATCCTTTATTTAAACTAACCTCAAAGCCCATCGGCCAGATTGAGCTTTCATATAACAATTAGGGATACAGTATGTCCTTTTGTATTTTGGGCTGGCCAGTTATTTAACTCCCTCACTGACTTCTCTGGCCTGGTTTTAATTTCAAAAACAAGGAAGGCACTGGGGTGCCACCTGGGAGCTGTAGATCTTCCTAGCAGACAAGAGCAGGTACACTCCACAGTAGGTACACTCCACAGAGTTTAATGAGTAGCCAAGACTATCACACCCAGGGCGCTCCACACTTAGCAGGGCCTTCCCCTGCTGGTCATTTACCCACACAGGACGGATCAGAAGAGGGCTGTCTTGCATCCAGGCAATATTGGCAGTCTCCTTTCTCCCCGAATATGTCTCCTAGCTTATCATCATGTTTTGTGTGATTTAACAGAAAAGGTTCAGATCAAGCCTGCGCTTCAGAAAGGCAGCATAATCTTCATATAGGTTCAGTGTTTCCTAACCTGGGGGTCATTACCCCTAAGGGGATTTTAGGCCATTTTACATGGTGTGTGTGTGTGTGTGTGTGTGTGTGTGTGTGTGTGTGTGTGTG